>JAFMOC010000021.1:4562500-5162500 GCA_019802505.1 Corydoras sp. C115 | reverse complement strand
CTCAAGCTCTGCAAACATGAACTGAGCTGCACGGAGATGATACATGATGGAGAACATGTCTTAACGTCCGTTATACGAATACGTCCACAGTTCCCGGGACATGTCCGTATTTCACGTCCTGTCCCGGGTTTTTTAAAGTGAGGAAATGTCCTGGTTTTTAAATGACCTTCATTGGATCATTAAATGTCCCGGCACTGGGACACTGCGCACGCACTGCGTGTGAGTCCACAAGCAACTCGCAAGTTTAAAGCGCAAGCCTGTTTACAAAAGCGAGCTTTTGAAAGCGCTTTCAGACCGGGTCGAGACAAACTAATTTAAATGAATTAATTTTTTTCAATAGCTGATTGTTAATTAGTTCATTTGTTTTTTTTTTCAAATAGGCTTGAGAACAGACAATATTTGGTTCATTTCTGAGAGCAACTATCATGTGTTCTTTGGAATTGAGCATACTATAATAGTATGTTTAAACACTTAAACATACTATATATAATACTATACTATAGAATAATTTTACTGAACTGAAAAGTGTTTAAATGTGCTTTTATAAATACATACAGGGATCATTAATTACACAAAGGTGCTAATTAATGATCAAGCTTCACATGTTAATTATTTGATTTGAAAAAAATGGGAAGGTTAATTATTGATTTAAAATATGAGAGTGACTCAAATTTGACACTGCCTCACACTTTGCTATGGGTGTGTGTGTGTGTGTGTGTGTGTGTTGCATTGTAAAGGTGAATTAAGTGTATTGAGTGACTCAAATTGTGTGTAATTTGTGTTTTTGTTTGTGTGTCACACTTTGTACATGTTGTGTGTGTGTGTGTGTGTGAGGGAGATTTGTGTTTAATTGCTCTTTGGGCTGCTTGGATGCCTTAAACTCATACTGTAAATAAAACCAGACATTTATTGACCTGCTTAATAATTCTACAGTGTAGCTGGTTTTCTTCATAACTACTGACATGTAATGTTCTCATTTGTAAGTCGCTTTGGATAAAAGCGTCTTTTAAATGATTAAATGTAAATGCAAGGACGATTAATCGAAAAAATAATCGGCCAATTAATCGATTATCAAAATAATCGTTAGTTGCAGCCCTAGTTCAAATCCCAGGCCACTAAAGTTACCATGTGGGTCCTTGAGCAAGACCCCTAACTCTCATTGCTCCAGGGATGTTGTGATTAACCCTGTGCTCACCTTGTAAGTCGCTTTGGATAAAAGCGTCTGCTAAATGACCAAATGTAATGTAAATCTAAACAAAAATAAAGTTATATGTACACTCTCTAAAAAGTAATGAAGTGTGTAATGATAAGTGTTCATTATTTCATAAAGTAAATGATCATCAGATTATACTAAAGAAACCTTTTTGCCAATTTACTTGTAAATTAACAGCCTGAAAATAAAGATGAATGGGAATCATTAATGCATTTTGTACTCTGCAGAGATGACCTGGGAAAGAACATCAATGCTGATGAGGCAGCGGCAATGGGTGCAGTTTACCAGGCCGCAGCTCTCAGTAAAGCATTTAAAGTCAAACCTTTCCTGGTTCGAGATGCAGCAGTCTTTCCAATTCAGGTGCAGAAATAATGTTTTTGTAGTTTAGTTGTCTGGTGATTTAAGGCAGTTTGTAATATTCGTTTCTAAGACACCAGTGGGCAGCAGTGAGTCAAAATCTCTTCACCTCTTGTTCAGGTGGAGTTCAGCCGTGAGACTGAGGAGGAAGATGGCGTGAGGTCAGTGAAGCACAACAAGCGCATTCTGTTTCAGAGGATGGCACCATATCCCCAGCGCAAAGTCATTACCTTTAACCGTTACACAGATGACTTCATCTTTTATATTAACTATGGAGACCTCAGTTTTCTCAACCAGGATGACCTGAAGTAAGTTTAATTCACAGCAAACAAACTCGTGCTAATTTAATATTTACATATATGCCTTGTAGGGACTAGTAAAAGTAATTTTACTTACACCATTACTTTTATTTTTAATATTGTTTTTTTTTTTTTTTTTTTTTTTTTTTTTTTTTTTAACTCTTAGAATGTTTGGATCTCAGAACCTGACAATGGTGAAGTTGTCTGGAGTAGGTGATAGTTTCAAGAAGAATTCTGATGCGGAGTCCAAGGGCATTAAGGCACATTTTAACATGGATGAAAGTGGTGTACTTATACTAGATAGGGTCAGTTATCTTTATTTGGTTCCTTTATATCAATTTAATATCATTATGTTAAAGATTACACTTATTCAAGAATCACTTGTAAATATTTGATTCAGGTGGAGTCTGTATTTGAGACTGTGGTAGAGGAAAAAGAGGAGGAATCAACATTAACTAGTAAGTATGCATTATAACAGAATTTGTATGTTGGTACTGCATTTAATATTTGTACAATGCAGAAGATGTAGCATCAAACTTCAAAGCATATAGTCTAAATGCCCTATAGACAAGAATACAACTAAATGCTACACTGTAACAGTTATGTCAGAAATAACAAATTAAGAAAACTATCAAGTTCTTAGTATTAAGACACAATTTAAAATACTACTACTAACAGTAAAGTTAATATAAGAGAAATCTGGTCCCCTAATAGTTTGAGTTGGTGAATTGTTTTTAAAGATAATGTGTAATATTACATATGTAATATGATAATATGGCATCTTAAAAATGGATTATGCATCTAATTCTTTCTTTTAAATGAAGAACTAGGAAATACAATTTCCAGCCTGTTTGGAGGAGGGAGTTCAGAACCGAATGCTAATGTTACTGAACCTGTGCAGGTAAAGCAGTTTCACATAAGAAGGAGATATATAGAAGTTTGTACTGGTGTTTCAAACATTCTGTGTTGATTCAGGATGAGGAGGAGGTAACTGAAACTGGAAAGGAACAAGAGGAGCCAGTGGAGACTGCTGAAGCTGCAACGGATCAGACAGAAACAGTGGAGCAAAGTCCAGAAGAGAAAAGTGAAGATGAGTCTGCAACTGAGACTGAGGAAAAGAAACCTGAAGAGAAACCCAACACAGAAGAGGTTTGAATACATTTACAAATATTATGCACTCCAAAGTCACTCTTTCAAAAATTCTTTCAAACTACTAGAAACTATTTTAGAAGCACATGAAGACACAGGATTAAAGTCTTTTTTTATGAAACTTGTTTAAGAATTACTAGAAATAAACAAACTTATTTGCTGAAGGCAAAACAACATATCAAGAAACTTATCAACATATAAAGAAAGCGGAGTTCTTATTTCAATCATTATAGCTGACAATGAAGTGTTTTTTTTTTTTTTTTTTTAGAACATTATTTCTGTCTATGCATTTGGTTGGTCATTTGTTTATTAAGAATGATATTTGCACATAAAGTTGAAAAATGTTGAGAAACACTGTATAATCCCTTTTGTGATGCATGATGCTCAAACAAAATATTAATCTTTATTATACAGGAAGAGAAGGAGGCAGAGAAGTCTGATGAAGGCAAAACGGATGAGAAAGAAGATGAGAAGGAAGTGGAAAAGAAAGTCAAATCACAAAAGAAGAGTAAAATATCAGTTGATATTGGGGTAGAGCTGGAAGTGAAAGATGTTACCAATCCCAGCTTGGAAGATATGGATGCGTCCACAAAGAAGTAAGAGTCTGGTTTTGTGTGTAAACTAGAATAAGATATAAATAACTTTGTAACATTTATCTTTTTGCTCGTTTTTCATTAGATTGCAGGACCTGACCAACCGTGATCTGGAGAAGCATGAGAGAGAGAAGTCTCTAAACACCTTGGAAGCATTCATCTTTGAGACACGAGTATAATATTTGCTCTTTGTTCTATTACTGTTCTCAAACCTTGTACTTTTGTGTGAATCACATGACACTTAACAAATCTTTTTTTTATTTTAAACTTGTTATTTATTGAAGTTGCCAGCAATTACTTATCTACTTTGGTCAAGAGGTAAACAAAACTTTTTTTTTTTTTTTTTTTTTTTTTTTTTTTTTTTTTTTTTTTTTTTTTTAAACAGGACAAGTTGTACCAGGATGAATACCTGACTGTGGTCACTGAAGTGGAAAAGGAGGAGATTTCCAACAAGTTGAGTGAAGCCTCAACTTGGATGGATGATGAGGGCTACACAGCGGGAACAAAGGAGCTGAAGGAGAAGCTCTTTGAACTTAAGAAGTTGACCAAGGGCATGTTCTTCCGAGTTGATGAGAGAAGGAAATGGCCAGACCGTCTAGCAGCACTTGAAAACATGCTTAACCACTCCAACTTGTTCCTTAAGTAAGTGCCACACATTGCCTTCACAATATTCTTACAATTTAATTTCATCTTTTTAAACCAGTTGTGCCTGATTTAGCTATTTGTTAATCCATCCATTATCTTTCGATAATGGATGGAAACCCACACGGGCATGGCGAGAACATGGAAACTCCATCGGGAATCCCTAGTGCTGAGAGGCATACGTGCTAACCACTAAGCCACCGTGCCGCCCCATATTTGTTAATATTAATAATAATAATAATGGCTGTTCATGGCTAAAATAAGTAGCAGATCAGTTGTGTGCTTGGTATATACATTTTCTAAAATATTTTGTTTTTGTTACTAGTGGAGCTAAAATGATTTCTGGAGATGACCAGATTTTTACTGAAGTTGAACTGAAGACATTGGAGCGAGTCATTAATGAGACTATGGTATGTATGCATTTAAGATGGAACTTAAATTTTAGTTTTCATAGAGTAAAAGAAACTTATATAAATAGATTATATACACTTTTATCCAAAGCAACTTACAAGTGATGGATTAGTAAGTTAAAGATTGGTCAGCTGATCTGCATTATTATTAAGTGATCAATACCTTAACCAACCCTCCTTATTTTTTATTATTATGATCAAGTTTGATGTGTTGGGATGTTAATGAATGCCAAATAACTAAAGCAGGGGGAGATCATTCTAGTCATACTCTTATATTAAATGCAGGCAACTGCTTTAAGCCAGTGCGTCGAGTGGCTGCTCTATTAAAATGAAAGTTTTGATCCAATCTGTGGAAAACGGGCCATTTTTCTGCCCTGAAAAGGTAGATGGCTTGAGGTAAAAGACCTAAACTCTTATGTTGGGGTGGCAGGCATATATCCGAGTAGAAATGCTGTCATCAGGGGCAATCAAATATGCACTGTGTTGAATTTGGCGCAATTTTATATGTACTTGGGTCTGTAGGATACATAGTTGTTTATTCGCTTAAAAGGCAGCATATTAGAATGACCTAACATTCTTTAATGTTTCTTAAACATATTAGTAGCATTTTCTCTTTTTATGACTACCACCCCAATATAATTATAATAAAGTTTGAAATTAACATCTTATTTTGACAGACGTGGAAAAACGAGACTGTGGCTGAACAAGAGAAGCGTGCTCCTACTGAGAAACCCGTTCTACTGTCTAAAGATATTGAGGCAAAACTTGTGCTTCTCGATCGTGAGGTCAACTATCTGCTCAATAAAGCCAAGTTTCATAAACCCAAGTCTAAACCTAAACCCAAAGACAAGAATGCAACAAGTACTGAGAACGACAAAACCAACAGCACGGACTCTGAAAAAGTCATCCCTCCCACAGGTGAAAGCAGTATCTTGAAAATGGATGCTTTGTAAATACCTGTGAAGTGTACACTGCTTTTTCTGAAAATGAGTTTTCATGTTGCAGATGGCACTGAGGAGGTAAAACCAGCAGAGGAGCCCCCTACCCAAGAGGACAAAGAGATAAAAACTGAATCAAAAGTAGCAGAAGACACAGTAGACACGGGTAATGGAACATCTTGTTAACTGCTTTTGATAATGGCTCACATTTAAGAATTAATAGCAAGTCTGAAACTATTGAGTGTTAAATTGATGTTTTAAACTTCTTTAGTATATATGCAGGTGGGGTTATGGAGGTCATATATATATATATATATATATATATATATATATATATATATATATATATATACATATATATATATATATATATTAACACCATTTAATCCAAAGTTAAGGGGCAGCACTGTGAAACAGCAGTCAGCAATTCTGTCTCACAGCAATAAGGTCCCTGATTTGATTTCCAGTGGGATGAACAAATGGTCCTCCCTGTGACTCAGTGGGTTCATTTTTGGGTACTCCAGTTTCCACCCATATTATAAAGATGAGTAAATTGAAGATACTAAATTGTTCTCTAACTGTCCTGTAATCGTTCTGTCAGGACATGGCCAGTGATGCTGTCTTAACGTTAAACCCTTAAAATAAACCAAGGGTTAAGAGATGCATCTCTCTCTCTCTCTCTCTCTCTCGATTGTTTTATTTATTTTGTAAACACGTAATAATTAAAGGACATGTTAAGTAACTTTTTTTTTTTTTTTTTTTTTTTTTTTTTTTAGAAACATCGGAGAACAGCGATTCACAAAACCATATAGGGGATGAGTTATAACAAGAACCTCTACAATTTGTGTTGTCATATTTATTGTTTGTGTTAAAAAAATAAACGAAAAGGCTGTTTATCTGTTTTCTCTGCCACATATTTTGACAAATCAAAAATTTGAGTCAGTGTTTCCACTGACTGCAGACTGAAGACAATTTGGAATCAGTGACCGTTTCCCATATTTAATTATAAACTGTACACCATCAGTCTGTCCTGAACTTGTGCACTCATCATTTGTGTGCCAGCAAAATACTCATTACACAGAATTTTCATTGTTTCTTACTACATATGGAAATTTAAGGTACATTAAAATGCTTTCTTTAAAACTGGAATGAAATTTTGTGCTTTAAAATTTGTGAATTTGTTAAATATTTTGTTTTTTTCCCCCTTCCCTTCCTACTCCCTGTTTTTAATTGGCACTTAAGTAGCCCAGTGAACCTCAGAAGGTGGGGACTTGCATACATTATTTTTTTGTGGTGATTTATCGCCTGATATTTTGTCCTGTCTGCTTGAAAGTGTGAATAGAATTGCATAAATATCCGTTGAGAGAATACAGTGGCCCCAATATGTGCATTTGCTTACTTTACATAACTTGTCACTTCAGTGTTCAATCCCATCATGCCACTGCACCTTTGTGATAACAACGCACACCCATACGTTGGATTTTGTTACCAGTGAATCCTTGCCACTCATTGACTGCACTGACAACTATGAATTTGTCCGAGGATCTTTTCCATTGAAACATAGTTTCAGTTTCAAAAGTTTCAGTCCTTTATTTTATTTGATTTTCCTTTACTTATTTTTTTTTTTTTTTTTCAAATGTTGCAAGACTTTGTGAAAAGTGGGAAAGGAATGTTTGTTTTGTTTCCAAGCTGTTAATAAAATCTTTTTAAATGACTCCTGTGTGTCCTTTTCATCAACCTTATGAGAATGTTCTGTTTTAATTGTGCGTATGGCAGTAGTGTTATTGGATAACTGGCTAATGTTGAACTAAAGAGCAGTTAATGAAGGGGTTTTCAACTCTTGTGCACATACACCAACACACACTATTCATTCATTCATTATCTCCCGCTTTATCCTCTATTAGGGTCGCGGTGGGTTCCCCATGCCCATCCAGGGGAGATCGTCTTGGGCGCTGGGCAGATAGACCCAGGACAGGGCACCAATCCATCGCTGGGCACACACTCTATATGGGGCAATTTTGAGAATTCAATCGACTTGATCCATGTTTTTGGACTGTGGGGGGAAACCGGAGAACCCGGAGGAAACCCACGCAGACACGGGGAGAACATGGAAACTCCACCCAGATGGGGATTCGAACCGGGAATCCCTAGTGCTGAGAGGCGGATGTGCTAACCACTAAGCCACCGTGCCACCTTCACACACACACTACACTTTTTTATATATAATTTTATACACATGCATAACACTGATCAGACGAGCTGGTTCTGTAGTTGGAATAGTGTTGGACTGGTGACGGTAGCAGAGGATGATGGACAAACTACTGGACATTGCGGACGATGCCAGTCACCCTCTGTAAACGGTCGTCAATAACCAGAGAAGCATGTTTAGTGATGGAGTGCTTCTTTATAGCTGCAGGACCAACAGACTTAAAAACTCCTTTGTCCCTCATGTAATCAGACCTTACAACTGCTTTAAGTTAACAGGACAACAAAGGATGGGATGGAGCAGTAGCCTGATCATCACATCACAACAATAACATAAACAGGACAGTGTTTATGTGCAATAACTGGATTATTGTGTAATAACATAATTATCTGTAGGATTTATATATATATATATATATATATATATATATATATATATATATATATAATGTGTGTCTTGTGTTTACCTGCTACTGGAATCTTAATTTCCCTAAGGTAATCCTCCCGAAGGATCTTCTTGAAGGAAAACTTGTGCTTATGATGGTGAAAATTTTTAATGCCTATTTTAATTACAATTTTAGATAATGTGGGTGGCACGGTGGCTTAGTGGTTAGCACGTTTTCCTCTCAGCACTAGGGTTTCCCGGTTCGAATCCTAATCTGGGTGGAGTTTCCATGTTCTCCCCGTTTCCTCACACAGTCCAAAACATGGATTAAGGTCAAATGAATTTACCCAAATTATCCCATATAGAGTGTGTTTGTGTGTGTGTGTCTGTGTGAGTGAGTGGGTGCGATAGATTCCCGCCCTGTCCTGGGTGTATTTGCCCAGCGCCCGAAATGTTCTCCCCTGGATGGGCATGGGGAACCTCACCCCACAACCCTATTAGAGGATAAAGCGGAAGATGATGGATGGATGGATTTTATATAATGTTTTGTCTACTATAAAATTAAGAGAATTTCAAATGAGATGAAACCAAAGTCCTTGATTGTTTATAATTCAGTAATGAAGGTATGTAATAATTTTACAGTAATATGTGGTATGACCCCTTGGTGCAACAGGAACATTTTTTTCTGCTAATTACTGCAACGTTCTCAAGTTATACTAATAAATTATGTCAGTGAGGAAACTTTAAATCGCTCCAAGAATTGATTGTGTCTGTCCTGCGATTAACTAGTGACAATATCCAGGGTTTGTCCATGGCTTTGGCCCTGTGAGTGCTGGATTGCACTCCAGCTGCCCTGTGACTCTGATCAGGCTAAGTAGATTATGAGTAGGTACTATTTTCTGAATAAAAATAACTTAAATATATGACAGCATGATAAGATATCAAAAAGTGCAGGAAATCTGAACAGCCAATCAAAAGAAGGGTAGGAATTTAGCACATAGCAACAAGGTGAACTTGAATGACAGGTTCTTTAAACTATAGCATTAGTTCCCATTTAAATCAAAATTATAAATAACTTTAATTGTCTTTTTTACCAGGTTTAATTAGTGGCGTTATGAATGTTTAGAAATCAGCCCAATGACACTATAGTGATGTTAGAGATACAGCTCATTAATAACAATTTATTTAGAAGTAACCTTTAAATTAATCTGTTTATTCTGCTAGTTATGGAACCAGTATATTATAGTTTATGGAATTTCCTGTGGCAGGTTAAGTAAAGTTTACTTTAAAGTAAAGTTTTATATATATATATATATATATATATATATATATATATATATATATATATATATATTCATTCATATATTATCTCCCGCTTTATCCTCTATTAGGGTCGCGGTGGGGTTCCCCATGGTTCACCATCCAGGGGAGAACGTTTCGGGCACTGGGCAGATGTGGTCAGGACAGGGTGCCAATCCATCGCTGGACAATATATATATACATATACATATACACATACACACACACACACTAAGATGGTACAACTTCTACAGGACTATTTTTCATTGCAACTGCATAACAAAACCTAATAACCATGACAGGCCATCCTGTTAACAGATTCATGTTTATTCATTTGACAAAGTCATTTTTCTCGTTTTTACAGTACAGAAGATTATTTGCCAGCTGTTCTCAGTCTTTCTGGCTGTATCCACTCTGGAATCAGCTCCAGCACTTTGGGGCTGCACAGCACCAGCTGTCACACATAAGAAACCATTTACAAGCCTTCACACATGCAAACACGTCGTACAATAAAATGCATCCGAAATCTGGCAGTAAGGTTGAAATGCTGGAAGAAACAGAAACAGACGAATGAAAGCAATGCACATTATTTTTGAGGTCCTTCCATTTAAGGACGGCTGTATTTCGTGCTGGACGAAGAGGAATTCCCAGAGCAAACATGCGCCAGCAACCAGCAAAACTCACTTGCGTTCAGCGTGTCTTGAGCGACTGCTCTCACTTGGAGCTGGTGTACTTGGTCACAGCCTTGGTGCCCTCTGACACTGCGTGTTTGGCCAGTTCTCCCGGTAGAAGGAGGCGCACGGCAGTCTGAATCTCACGCGATGTGATGGTGGAGCGCTTGTTGTAGTGAGCCAAGCGGGACGCCTCTCCGGCAATGCGCTCGAAAATATCGTTCACGAACGAATTCATGATACCCATTGCTTTAGAGGAAATGCCAGTGTCCGGATGGACCTGTTTTAACACTTTGTACACATAAATAGCATAGCTTTCCTTTCTGGTCTTGCGTCGTTTCTTGTCCCCCTTCTTCTGCGTCTTGGTCACAGCCTTCTTTGAGCCCTTTTTGGGGGCAGGGGCCGATTTCGCAGGTTCAGGCATCTTTCTGTCTGTCAAGCCAACGTCAAGGCTCTTGTTACAGCGCAGCCGTTTGCCCTATATTTATAGAGTTCGTATGCAAATACGAGCACAGCTCAAATGTTCTCTGATAGGACTCCTCTGCCGTGGCGCAGGCAGCACGACGCTCGCTGATTGGTCGCATGTTACAGAAACCGTGCGTCCAATGAGAACTGGGATCGGGGTATAAATACCAAACCCTGCTTACATCATAGGAGAAAGCTTTGAGGGTTGTTGCAGGAAGAGAGATAGCGACCGCAGTAGTATCGTTCTTTGTTGTGATCGCAGTATGTCTGGCAGGGGGAAAACCGGAGGAAAGGCCAGAGCCAAGGCCAAGTCTCGTTCATCCAGAGCCGGACTCCAGTTCCCGGTGGGTCGTGTGCACAGACTGTTGCGCAAAGGCAACTACGCGGAGCGAGTGGGCGCGGGGGCGCCCGTCTATCTAGCCGCAGTGCTGGAGTATCTGACGGCCGAAATCCTGGAGTTGGCTGGAAACGCAGCCAGGGACAACAAGAAGACCAGGATCATCCCCCGCCATCTGCAGCTCGCTGTGCGGAACGACGAGGAGCTGAATAAACTTTTGGGTGGTGTTACGATCGCGCAGGGAGGAGTGCTGCCGAATATCCAGGCCGTCCTGCTGCCCAAGAAAACCGAGAAACCAGCCAAGAGCAAGTAACGTGGGCTCCGCGACTGGACATTAACATCACCATTTCAGTCTGTATTTCTTGTTCTCGCATCGCGTGTCCATGTTGAATTCCGTCGTCGTTGTTTCTCGTGTCGTACAAGGCAACGACATCCACAATGACACCAGCACTGGCTGCTCAGACGGGCGGACATGTTTAACCAGGCCTTTATTAATCGAGCTGGACTGTGTGGAAAAACACCAGGATGCTTCTTCGGCGGATTAAACACTTCGTAGTCTGTAAATGCTCTCGTTTAAGGACCAACTCTGGTCGCAGTTGCCACAGCTTTTAAATTACATTTGAACCATGTCGATGTTTTTGCACCTTCGTTTTATTTCAATAAATGTTTAAAGCCTGTGTTTGGCACAATAAGGTGAAGTGTGTGTGTGTTTGAACTACAGCAGTGTGCATGAACCCCGTGTTATTACTGTTCAACCTTCATCATAGTACAACGTTATTACTGTTAATTACAAACTAGGTCATCGACAGTTTCTCTGATATTTATCTTGCGTTTGTATTAAGGTTTCTGTACCAGCTATTTTAAAATGCCTGCATATTAAACTTCATCTAACGTTTGAGTGATTTTGGTACAAAGGTTTTAGTACATTTTATCATGAAGCTAATACGTAAGAATTGATTTGAGGTGTTTATCATGTATACAGCAGTGCTACAGACATTAAAAATCCATCCATTATCTTCCGCTTAATCCTCTTCTAGGGTCGCGGGGGAGGGTGTGGGTTCTCCAGGGCCATCAAGGGGAGAACATTTTGGACACTGGGCAGATACAGGGTGCCAATCTAATGCTGGGCACACACACTACATGGGGCAATGTAGAGCATTCAATTTACCTTAAATCCATGTTTTTGGACTGTGGGAAGAAATCGGACAACCCGGAGGAAACCCACGCGGACACAGAGGGAACATGGAAACTCCACCCAGATTGGGATTCATACCTGGAATCCCCAGCGCTAAAAGCCAAACATGCTAACCACTAAGCCATGACATTAAACATAACGCAATTAAAAATATTATATTCCTTTTGATTAGATAAACTACCAAGCAAAATAAAATGTTTTTTTTTTAAAAACCACCCCTATATCATGTTAAATAACCTTATCCTAAAGTAATTCTGCTTGTGAAGTATAAAATTTAGTTGAAAATTGGCAATTAATTTATAGAAAACAATTACAAGTAATTAGTTAATTAATTGGTAAATATTTTAATTTATTCATGTGTTGTCATGATAAACCATTGTCCAAAGTTTCAGCTTAATCGGATAACGGGAAGTGGGTGAAATAGCATTTGCAAACTTTTTACCAGACACACAAACAGATGAAGCTAATATAGGGGTGGTAATAAAAAGAGCTGATCAAAATGAAATACATTTATATTAATTTATCCAAAGCCATAATAGTAAACACCCAATGACAAAGAAATTTACTACCAATAAAAATGTAGATTAAATGATTATTCTAAAGTAATACAGTTCATATATAAACCCCTTCAGACTTTCCCTATTAATAAATGTATCACAATAGCACTCCTTTTGAGTTCAAACACATTAGCCACACATCATGTTGATGTGAGTGTTGTGGGTTTGTAAGTATATATAAATAACTTGATTCTGCGAGTATGATGATGGTTGTGGTATTTTAAATTAATTAGAAAATGGTTTGAGTAAATTACTAACTTATCCAGATAATTTACACCATAGAGCTATTTAAATGTGAGTTTAAATGTCAGAATTCTGAGATAAAAATTCAGAATTCTGAGTGTAAATGTCAGAATTCTGAGATAAAAAGTCAGAATTCTTAGTGTAAATGTCAGAATTCTGAGATAAAAAGTCAGAATTCTAAGATATTTTATGTTGAAATACTTGTTATTTTGTATACTTTTAGTGACATGATGTACCCCTTACCAAAATTATTTAAATGCTGATCAATGGAGATTACAGATTAGATTATTTCTGAAAAAAAAATCAAACGTTCATACATTGTTCTCTAATTTTGATATCCAGTGTACATGTTAATAAATACATAAATATAACTGGAAGAGTCTTCACACAAATGTATAACATTGAAAAATGAAGTACTCATTTTTCCGTGTCCTTTATTTCAGTTGCACAAAGCAGCAGCTAAACTGCTGTTAATATGGATCATTTTTATTGTACAAACACAACTCATACAATCTGGAGAGTTTTACCAAGTTAAATAAAAAAAAAATCAATGCATTTAGCATAATTTATAACAAATGAAATTCTATTTAAATAACATGCCTGTACTTTTAAATCAACAGCCTTTATAACAACATTGTTATTACCTGATTAATGAATGATCACAGAGATATCGTTAAATAATTACAAAAACAAAATTTCCCTCAAACGGGCTGAAAAGTCATGATACAATAAGTGAATTAAATGGTTCTTCAACTGTTCAGTGATGAACTGATGAACCATTAATTCTTAGCTTCGCTGTAACCCTCAGTTTTCATGTCGTTTAATCCCAGGTCCTCATTCTGTTCAAATGTCCGTGTGTACTTCTCAACTTTCATCTCAGGATCAGGGTCTGGCGCATAAATATTCTAGAGGCACAATTCCAAGGTTAATCAAAGTCAGATCATTTAATTTAAATCTGCACAGATGTAATGATCACAAGAGAGACATGTTTACCTGAAGGTAACTATTCCCAGCTGGATCATCCAGTATGACGTGGACATCCATTTCTCCTGCCATGATCTATAAACACAAAAGGCAAAGACTAGTGTTACTGGGTTTGCATGTAGAAAATTGAATTTAAGCATAGATCAAGAAAATGTTCGAACCTTGTCAAGTTTTTTTCCAAACAGCTCTAGTTTCTCTGCTGTGTCTGTAGCTGAGCTGTCTCCACATATGAATGGATTTTTCATAACAGTCTACAGAAATGTAATTATAAATAATAAGAACAACTTCCTATAATTTAAATGTCCTAAATAAGTAGTTCTGTGATCCTCACCAATTCTTTGATGTCTTTGAGCAGCCCTTCCAGGGTAGTAAACTTGCCCCCCAATGCTGCCATGCCAAGTTCAAATTCTAACTCTGGAATCAACACACTGCACGTCTCAGACTGTTGCACACATGCAAAAACACAAAAGCACTTATTCAGCACTGAGGGACAGAAACATCGAAATTTGCACACAGATAAGACATTGTATATGTATACATGTAAATTGACAACATATCACTTTACCAAACCTCACATTATTTATCAATAGGATGCAAAGAACATGCAACCAAATGTACTTTTCTCAATATTTAACATCCCTAATTCCTGCTGTTCTAAAAGAGCTGTTTTAGCTGTCAAAACTATAAACTCTTTAAAGTCAAAGTCAAAGTAGGCTTTATTGTCAATTCCTTCACATGTACTCTACATACAAAGTAATCGAAATTACGTTCCTCACTTTCCCGCGGTTACAGACATTTATGACATTTAAACATAAAAACAAGAAAGTGAAATGCAGTGTGATGTATTGGAATTTACAGTAAAAAAGTTTAAATTTTGTAGTGACAATGAAAGGCAGTGTAAATGTGAATTGAGTAGTAACAGTAATGATAATAATAATAATAACAATAATAATAATAATAATAACAACAACATAATAACTATAGTAATAATAGCAGTAACTAACAATAATAAATAGTAGTAGTAATATTAATAATCCTAATGATAATAATAATAATATGATGCATAATATGGTGGTCCTGAAGCAAAGAGGAGTAGAGACATTGAAGCAAAGAGAAGTAGAGACATTGCTTTATATATAATATAATATAATATAATATAATTCTGGTATACAATATATATGTAGGATAATTTTGGGCACAAAAGCAATGTCTCTACTCCTCTTTGCTTCAGGACCACCATATTATGCACCTGAACTCCCACCCCTCAATCACTAGGAAAAGTAACCATATATCTATATTTTGGTAAACTATACAGCTATGTATTTTGACAATAAAGACTGTTACACTTATTGTGTGTTTGTATACTAATCAATGTAAATGACAATGTATATTCTTGAAATTGTTAAATGACATTTTTAATATTGTTGACATTGCTTCATACTAAAGAATAATGGTCTATATAGAATAAAGATACTAAAATAAGTTTCTAAACTCTGCATAGGCATTTGCAAAGAACCTTTACAAGTTATTACAAAGAGTTTTAGTTAATGAATTTGCAATTGCTTAAGCGTTTATTTTAAACATTACTTTTTTGGCAAATCAAATGCAGAAAGCAAAATCGATTTCACAGAACTTAAGTTTAATGAGACAGTTTAAATGAGTGTAAATCTTAAAACCGTGTTTAAACATAAAATACCTTTAGCAAGTCACGGGACATGTCAGAGGGGTCTGTGATGTGTAGAGTTATTTTCGTTCCTAATTCTTCTGTGGCTCCACCTGATTTTACCTGTTTCATAAAGAGGAATATAATATTTAATAACAATACTAATAACTTTCTAGTAAAGAACAGAATCAGAACAACAGGGATATACACAAATCCTGGTAGTTGCATTAGTTTTTGAATAAAAGTAGAATAAGTATCTTTTGGTTTCTACTTTACATGTAATAAAATGATAGCACAAGTCTGTTTTTAATGAACTATTATGATAATAAAAACTTAAAATGTTACACTAGTTTACTGTTTTCATAAAAGAGTTTAATTAAAATGAGCAATTTCTGACCTCATTAGTCCGATGGCCACAGCTGTCACAGTTGGTGGCCATGATAATAACTTCTTTAAAATGTGGGATTTCTGTTTCGAAGTGAAGGAAGAAACATCTAAAGCCGAAGCATTGGTAAAATCAAATGTTGTGACTTTTAAAAGAGAGACAACACAGATATTAAAAATGCTGAAACCGATGAAAGAAGAAAACAAACTGCTGAGCTGTTTTGGTAATCATTATGTGCATTACTTGTATAAACAAACTGCCATAGGTGGTTTTAGTCTTCAAACAGATTGATTCTGAGATAATGTTGAACAAAGAAACAATATTGTAAATGTGGCCACAGTTTCACTTTAGGTTGAAAATGATGAAAAACACAAAGGATACGGACAAGTTTCATATTCGTTGAGGCAGGAGCATTGCACTCTGGACAGTTGGTGTTGAATACCAGCACTTCATTCCTCATGGTCTCCAGATCATTCCCAGCCTTCTCTTCGTTATCTGATTCACTGTCCTAAGAGGGAGATTGTTAGCAGTAGTTTCTTAAAATTATTAAAATTGACTAAATTTACATCTCAAAATTTTTCGAAATCTCATGGTGTGGGGGGGGGGGGTTTCCCCATGCCCATCCTTCCCCCCTACATGACCAGACAGACAAACAGAGAAAATCCACATGGACACAGGTAGAACGTGGAGACTCCAACCGGATTCAAATCTCACAAAACATATTCCAGGTGTCAGTAAGATATTTATCGTTAGCACTCCAGTATAACATGTAATAATCTTCATATTTTTCAACCCAGATTAGAGTGGACACACAATATATGCAGGATTCTCACCTGTATTCCAAGTGCAGCATTCTGTTCAGGTGTACGTCTGTAGTGAGAAACAGACAGGACTGGGTCTTTCTGTGGTGCCATCGGATTCTCAACAAAACTATTCCCAGATGGATCATCGATTATCTAAAATAGAATAAAAAATAAGGAGTGTTAAATCCAAACATGCTGCAGCTAATTAAAAACGTAGTAATACGTCATGTGACATTTCAAACATGATCATTTTACCAGTGTGAATTGCTCTTCAACATCTTTCAGTCTTTTCAATCTCTGAATAAACTGATCTATTTTGTCTGCTACTTCTGAATCAGTTGCCTGCAAAGAAATATAAAACATTTTAAGCACAGATAAAGTCTTTAATGTATTTAAACAGTTTAAATGAGATGCTAGCTTTATAAACAGCCAAAGCAAGAGGGACCACTCTAAAAATGGGTTACAATATTAAGCTACAGGTAAATACTAACACACAACATTAACAACATGCAGTTTCAAAAGACACAGCAAGCTTTTGTGTCCATAACAAAAACACCTTTACCATAAATAATTACTTTTATTATCTACACCAAGTTAATCATGTCTGTATTTATTCATAAAAAGACATTAAATCTTAGATTACTGAAAACGAGTACACACCCGTCTGATTGGCTGATCTTGCTCTAATCCAGCTACTGCTCTGTCAAGAAGTCCTTCAATAGTGGACAGTGCTGAACAACGAGAGATTTATTGTTCATAATTTGTATTTACAATTGGTTACAAATCAGTAAATTAAACTCCCAAAACTAATACATCTGCATTAATTTAAATTTATAAAACATCTGCCTGTTCACAATGATTTTTCAATTTAATAACCCAGTGCTACTTACAGCCCTTCTGTGTAAATGGTGGGATTTCAAAGTCTAGTTCAGGAATTCGAATAGTGGCACAGTCTGTCTTCACAACCTCACGGTTCATGTCCTAATCAACAGAAATAAACACCACAAAGAATTCGTACGAACATTTGAAAAATCATTATTAACACAAAATACAAGGGGAAAATAATGTTAATGTTTATACACTCATCAGGGGCTATATTAAAACAGCTGTACAACAAATTAATTATGCAATCAGTGTGGCAGCAGTGCATTGTCTAGAATTTACAGATATGAGCATGAGGTAATGTAATGAGTATTGTCATGGGGTGTGGTAGTTCAGTGGTTAGGGTGTTGGGCCATCAATCTGAAGGTTGTGGGTTCAAATCCCAGGTTCACCGAAGTTATCAATGTGGGACCTTGAGCTGGACCCTTAACCCTCATTGCTCCAGGGATGCTGTGAACTTGTGTGCTCGCTTTGGTGTCTTCTAAATGACCAAACATAAATGTAATGCATATGTAATAACATACTTTATCAGTTTTTGAACACAGTATGTCCTAATTGGATGTTACTTTAATGTAGTCAGCAGTGGTTGTCACGTTCACTGGGGATCCAGGTGCCAATCACAATCTGGGTGGAGTTTCCATGTTCTCCCCATGTCCATGTAGGTTTCCTCCAGGTTGTCCGGTTTCCTCCCACAGTCTGATTGCTGTTAATTTCCCCATATAGAGTGTGTTTGTGTATGTCTGTGTGAGCGAAGGTGTCCTGTCCTGACTAAACCCAAACTATCTCCCCTAGATGGGATTGTAGACTCCCCCCCCCCACCCCTCGCAACCCTAGTAGAGGATTAAGCAGAAGATAATGAATGACTGTTCATTACCTCTTTGGTTTTTACTTGAAGGTTGTAGCAGACAGCCTGCTCCTGGATCCTTCCTGCAGACTGTATTTCTGTATTGCTCCAGTGGCAGTGAGAGCATGTAAACGAACTGATGATAATTTCTCTGAAGAAGGGGATTTTGGTTAACAGAAGACGTGTCCTTCCCTAAAACAACACGACACGCAAACAATGAGTTGGTTAACGACTGACGACAACTCATTTTAATGTAACTTTGTATAGCAATACCAAAATGAGGAAAAGTCAAATGGTATTTAGTTGACAGAGTTTAACACGATCATTACAATCTCTTCACTTACATTCTGATAACAGTTCATGCATAAGCTTTCTATCTCAGTGGGCTGAACGTCCTCGTCTTCTGCGTTAATATCTTTAAACATAACGCCGCGTACACGAGCTTCCCCTATTACCGACATATTGAATATGGAAGCTCAGTGCTGTTAGTGGAATAGCAGCAGGTTTGAGAGTAAAGTCGCTGTTTGAAGGTGTTTACTGAAGGGTGTGCTAGAAACTTCCAGTTGCTCAGGAACACATGGCTCCGCTTTTACCTCGGGTTCAAAGTGGAAATGTTTCTTCAAAGTAAAAGTCCGGGTGGTTACTTGCGCCTTTAATAGCTTCTAATTGTATAATGTGTTATGCTGCCTATGCTATATCGCATGAATATATATATATATAGAGAGAGAGAGAGAGAGAGAGAGAGAGAGAGAGAGAGAGTGTGTGTGTGTGTGTGTGTGTGTGTGTGTGTGTGTGTGTGTGTGTGTGTGTGTGTGTGGCGGCACGGTGGCTTAGTGGTTAGCACGTTCTCCTCTCAGCGCTAGGGATTCCCGGTTCAAATCCCCATCTGGGTGGAGTTTTCATGTTCTTCCCGTGTCTGCGTGGGTTTCCTCCCACAGTCCAAAAACATGGATCAAGTCAATTGAATTCTCAAAATTGCCCCATATAAAGTGTGTATGTGTTAGTGAGTGTGTACCCAGCGATGGATTGGCGCCCTGTCCTGGGTGTATCTGCCCAGCGCCCGAGATGTTCTCCCCTGGATGGGTATGGGGAACCCAACCGCGACCCTAATAGAGGATAAAGCGGGAGATAATGAATGAATGAATATATGTGTGTGTGTGTGTGTGTGTGTGTGTGTGTGTGTGTGTGTGTGTGTGTGTGTGTGGGCGGCACGGTGGTTTAGTGGTTAGCACGTTCGCCTCTCAGCGCTAGGGATTCCCGGTTCGAATCCCCATCTGGGTGGAGTTTCCATGTTCTCCCCGTGTCTGCGTGGGTTTCCTCCGGGTTCTCCAGTTTCCTCCCACAGTCCAAAAACATGGATCAAGTCAATTGAATTCTCAAAATTGCCCCATATAGAGTGTGTCTGTGTGAGTGAGTGAGTGTGTGCCCAGCGATGGATTGGCGCCCTGTGAGTGAGTGTGTGCCCAGCGATGGATTGGTCTATCTGCCCAGCGCCCGAGACGTTCTCCCCTGGATGGGCATGGGGAACCCCACCGCGAACCCTAGTAGAGATTAAAGCGGGAGATAATGAATGAATGAATATATGTGTGTGTGTGTGTGTGTGTGTGTGTGTGGGCGGCACGGTGGTTTAGTGGTTAGCACGTTCGCCTCTCAGCGCTAGGGATTCCCGGTTCGAATCCCCATCTGGGTGAAGTTTCCATGTTCTCCCCGTGTCCGCGTGGGTTTCCTCCGGGTTCTCCGGTTTCCTCCCACAGTCCAAAAACATGGAACAAGTTAATTGAATTCTCCAAATTGCCCCATATAAAGTATGTATATGTGCATGTCTGTGTGAGTGTGTGCCCAGCGATAGATTGGCACCCTGTCCTGGGTGTATCTGCCCAGCGCCCGAGATGTTCTCCCCTGGATGGGCATGGGGGTTCTCCCCTGGATGGGCATGGGGAACCCCCGTGACCCTAATAGAGGATAAAGCGGAAGATAATGAATGTGTGTGTGTGCTCAATCCGATATTTATGCACCGTTTGCCAGAAAGGCTGAAAAGTCTATGGGATATTATAGGTTTACATAATCACGTTCCAATTTTCATCAGAAAGTGTGTGTTCTTTTACATTTGGTCAATAGCAGACACTTTTATCCAAAGTAACCCAACTTGATAATTGGGGTCAGAACAAAAAGTTACATACAGTTGAACATACGTTCAAGGTCGCAGATTGATAACTTCAGAAGATGTTGAACCTACAACCATCTGACCAATAGCCCAACACCCTAATCACTGAGCTACCAAACCCTTTTGTGACTGCCTACCTGAGCAGGCCATATTTTATTTTTTGGTTCCTACCCCTTTAAGGGCATTTAGAATGTTAGTTCTTTCAAAGTTCTAAAGTGTTTGAAGTGTTTTTTAGGTGTCAGAAACGTTTCCGTGATAAAAAAAATGAACTGGACTTTTTTCATGTTAATTCTAAAATTGTTAATCTACCTGCATATCTGCATTTGGTATTATACACCTCAAAATGTAATTTTTTTTTTTTGGATGAACAGGTTAGTTGCAAAACAATGTAGAGACCAAAAACTGAATGTTTTGGTACTTCATTGCAGAATTAGCATATATATATATATATATTAAATAATATGGGGAATAGATCCAGTACACCACTTGTGGAGAAACAGCAGCTAGAAGAAGTAAACGTTTTAATATGAGACCAGAAGAAGTAGGAATGTGGTTCAAAGAGCCAGGAGAGGTCCAAGAAATTTATAGACAAACAAAAGCAATTGTTATAAACTCATGTTATTAAAGTGCAGGTTTACGTTTTAGGATTTTTTTTTTGAGGATTCCCCACCCTTCTATTTTAGATATGCAATAAGGTCCGATTGGTATAATCAGAAAAAAGTAACTTTATTCAAGAGTAACATAACTGGTAACACTTAAAAGCACACCAAACCCCTTCAAGTCTTGGATGAGTAATGCTATTTAAACATTTTAACAAAATTAGGAAACAAAACTTAGAAATAACCATTTAAACTAAAACAGGTTAAACTGCAACACAGGTTATATTTGATGAATGAGAATATGATTAGTAGAACAATCAGCAACAACTATTTTCATAAGTTCTTATTGTATCATTAAGCCCTTCAGAAAATTATCAGGAATTATAGTAAAGCCTTCATAGCTTATACAGTTTTAAGGTGCATTTTATCCAGATCAACAATATATTAAATTTATTTAATTAAGTCAGTGCATACAACTTGGGCCTACTGGGATCAACATGTTAACGCCTAGAATTGCTTATTGTTTTAATCAACTTCTTCAATGGTAGGTCCAGAAGTGCCACCACCAGAGGGTGCACCACCAGCACCCGGAAATCCACCTGGCATTCCACCAGGCATTCCCCCAGCACTCTGGTACAGCTTCGTGATAATGGGGTTGCAGACCTTCTCCAACTCCTGCTGCTGATGTTCATATTCTTCTTTTTCTGCAGTCTGCAAAATGGAAGACGTTTTTTTAATAAAAACTAATGGTTTCTATCTTTGGTTATTTATTTAACATTGCTTGACAATATTTAACTTAATTTTATGTTTATAAGGAATGTTATGCAAAGAACAGCACTTATAAAGAGCTAGAGAGACATTTACTGACCTGGTTCTTATCCAGCCAGCTAATAACTTCATTGCATTTTTCTAGGATCTTCTGCTTGTCCTCATCACTGATCTTGCCCTGCAACTTCTCATCCTCCACTGTGGATTTCATGTTAAAAGCATAGGATTCCAAGCCATTTTTAGAAGAAACTTTGTCACGCTGTACATCATCCTCAGCCTTGTACTTCTCAGCCTCCTGCACCATGCGCTCAATGTCTTCCTTGCTTAGGCGACCTGAGCAAAGAAGTATATTTAATATTTTAAGGAAACTGTACTATTGCAATTTTGCAGATGGGTTCACGTATTGTGTAAATACACAAAAAGAAGCACAGTGCATTATGTCTGTACCTCAAGGAAAAGATTGTGCTAGGACCCATTTTTAGGCAGGGAAGATCTTCCATTTACTGTGTGGTTTGAAAGTTCTTAGCATATTTGCATAGACTGCCCCAAGGTGCAAGGGTGTGTATGGTGGCCTAGTGCAGATTTCAAGGTACCCTTGTATTTGTATATTTAAATATAAATATTAATGCTTCCTTACCCTTGTCATTGGTGATGGTAATCTTGTTCTCTTTGCCTGTGCTCTTGTCTACAGCAGAGACATTTAAGATCCCATTAGCATCAATGTCAAAAGTAACTTCAATCTGGGGAACACCACGAGGGGCAGGTGGGATACCAGTCAGCTCAAATTTGCCAAGCAGGTTGTTGTCCTTGGTCATGGCACGCTCACCCTCATAGACCTATGTGGGACCATAATAATATTATTATAACAATATCACTAATTCCAAAGTTAAATATGTCAATTCGAATATTACATTTTATAAACTTAGATTTAAGATATTTAAAATCAACCAAAATCACCTGAATGAGCACACCAGGCTGGTTGTCAGAGTAGGTGGTAAAGGTCTGGGTCTGCTTAGTTGGAATGGTTGTGTTGCGCTTGATCAAAGCAGTCATGACGCCTCCAGCTGTTTCAATACCCAGAGACAGTGGAGTGACATCCAGGAGCAGCAAGTCCTGCACATTTTCTGACTTGTCCCCAGACAGGATGGCTGCCTGAACAGCTGCAAAGTAAAACCAGGTTTAGTTTGCATGTTGATACACAAGAACACCGCCATACACAAGTGTCACTCAGACATCCAAGAAAGGTACTTGGGACCATCTTTGTTATTTAAACATCTGGTTGAGACTACAAATGGCAGGAATAAACTTAATCACAGTGGAAATAAAGTAAATCATGTTGATTGCTGCACAAGCTCACCTGCTCCATAAGCCACAGCCTCATCAGGGTTGATGCTCTTGTTGAGTTCCTTCCCATTAAAGAAATCTTGAAGGAGTTTCTGGATCTTGGGGATACGAGTAGAACCACCAACCAGGACGATGTCATGGATTTGAGCTTTGTCCAGTTTTGCATCACGGAGTGACTTCTCAACTGGGTCCAGGGTCCCTCTGAAGAGATCAGCATTAAGCTCTTCAAAGCGAGCCCTGGTGATGGAGGTGTAGAAATCGACACCTTCATAAAGGGAATCGATCTCAATGCTGGCCTGAGTGCTGGAGGACAGGGTGCGCTTTGCCCGCTCACAGGCAGTGCGCAGACGGCGAACGGCCCTCTTGTTGTCACTGATGTCCTTTTTGTGCTTGCGCTTGAACTCTCCAATAAAGTGATTCACCATGCGGTTGTCAAAGTCTTCTCCACCCAAATGTGTGTCACCAGCTGTGGACTTGACCTCAAAAATACCATCTTCAATGGTCAGGATAGACACATCAAATGTTCCACCTCCAAGATCAAAGATCAGTACATTTCTTTCTGATCCAACCTATTAAACAAAATATTGATCTGTCAACATTGAAATTAGAAACAATACATATAGTAACATCTTATCTGCCAGTATTTACTTTTTTGTCCAACCCATAAGCGATGGCAGCAGCAGTGGGTTCATTGATGATACGCAGCACATTCAGACCGGAGATGGTGCCGGCATCTTTGGTGGCTTGACGCTGAGAGTCATTGAAGTAGGCTGGTACTGTTATCACAGCGTTATTGATAGACTGCAACAAAACAATTAGAATTCAAGAACTTCTCCTGATAACTAAAAGTATCCTGTTACACACTAATACATAAACTTACCTTTCCGAGGTAGGCTTCTGCAATCTCCTTCATCTTGACCAGCACCATGGAGGAGATCTCCTCTGGGTAAAAGTTCTTATTCTCTCCTTTGTACTCTACCTCCACTTTAGGGCGGCCACCATCACTGATCACCTTAAAAGGCCAGTGTTTCATATCAGATTGAACTACGGTGTCCTCAAATCTTCGGCCAATCAAACGTTTAGCATCTGTAATAAAGCACAAAGATTCACATATACAGCTTTCATCTTATAAAAAGAGTTCAATTTAAAATAAGTCAAGCTAATCATCCACAGAAAACATACTGACCAAAGATAGTGTTGGTGGGGTTCATTGCCACTTGATTCTTCGCTGCATCTCCAATTAACCTTTCAGTATCAGTAAAGGCCACATAGCTTGGTGTGGTTCTGTTTCCTTGATCATTAGCAATAATTTCAACTTTGCCATGCTGGAAGATTCCCACACAGGAGTAGGTGGTCCCCAAATCAATGCCGACTGCAGTTCCTTTTGACATGGTACCTAAAATAACGGTCAAGTGTCTTAAATCACAAAAGAGCCAGTTTTACTAAATCAAAGAACATTCTGTAGCTAATAAACATGATATATTAAACAAATCTTTATGCAATTACCTAAAACCAGTACTTAGACCCTCACAAAACACACTTCGCTTACAAACAATTTTGTATCCTGATAAGGGTTTCTTACAGCTGGAATGTAGTTCTACTTTACTAAGGCCTGTAGTTTTAAAATAATACAAATCTTAGATCCATATATATTTGCAACCAAGTCAAAAAAAAAAAAAATGATGACATATTTTGGATCAATGTCCTGATACAGAAGGAGTCCTTTCCAAGCCTATGTGACATTTACATTATGAAATTTACATGCTGATTCAATTCTGTTCTTTACAAGTGCAATACTGCCAATGACATTCCAAAGACAGGAAAACCCACCCCATGCTCTACAATAGACATGGTGTTTTTATAAAATGAAGTTCCTCTTTTCCAGGTGTTCCTTTGTGGGGTTTTATCAGATTCTAGTGTGTATCAATTTTAAAACCCCATCCAGTTTAGAAAGACATTCTGAAGTATACTTCAGGCATTTAGCAATAGAGCATTGAGTAATAGAGTTACAGACAAGGTTTCCTTTTAATAACTTATGCATGAATGCTGCAAAGTAGTATACCATCACTTCTAATTTCGTTAACCTGTCCTGCAATATCTTAATGGGATTTTGAGCCTCCTTTTTTCCTTACTGGAGTAGCAGCAGTTACCAATTGAAGCACATTTCCACCACTAGGAAGAGAAAAAATAAAAAAATAAAATAAATAAATAAAAAGTAAAAGCTCTATATTTGCATGAACGCATGTGTTTTGCGACACAAGATAAAGAGATACTTTTGGCTTTTTCTTTATAGTGGTGGAAATTGTCTTCCATAGTTATCGAATAGAACGTCTTCAGTCTTTTGGTTTAAGTTTTTTTTTTTTTAGGCCACACAGGAAAAATCAAATTTGCATTTGCAGTAAAAACTGCATGAGGCTAGGATCCGCCCTATTGCTTTAGACTTTCTCCTAAGAAAAGCTATGGTGCACATATTGATCTCTCATTATGCTCTCGCTTTGGATAAATGCATATGCTGAACGACCAAGTATGTATAAAAATGTGCCATTATGATTTTACTGCTCCTTCAGACTTGACCTTAAATGATTTAGCCATTCCTGTGTAAACTACTGTGTAACCTTATAGGCATTTTGGAGTCATTTCAGAAACTATGGATTAGGATTTGCCTTGTATGTTATTTTATATAGCCCTTGCACAAGTCTATGTTTGATTTGATGGTGAATGTTTGTTTTTGTCATACTGTACATCCTAAACATGTATGTATATCTTTTGGGCAATAAGATAAATTATTCAAGGCTTTAGTGCGTCCACCAACACGATAGAGGGATGAGTCCGCTTGTAAAATATTAATTGGAGATCAGTTTTCTGGAACATTTTAAGCTGGTTCAATTACTCAAGTACCACAAATAACAATCTAACCAAAATTATTAAGTACAGTTCAAAATAGCAATGTTAAATATTGGTGTACTTACCAACATTTACTATCAATCACTTTCAAAAACAGCAAAATTATCTAAAGGATCTTATTTACATGTTTTTGGTAAATCACAGCAGTAAATGTATTTAATATAACCACAGATTCGTAGAAAAAGAGCTGGAGGAAGCTGACCCAATACCCCCCACCCCCACAGTGGATTTGAAGGACAAGCCGTACTGCGGAAACGCGCTACTGAGCTTCTTATCGTCGAGCTGCTAACCTTCAAACATATCCTACAGATTTTTACAGTTTATATATTACAAACAGTTCGTTTTTACCCACTATTCAACAGTACACCAGCCTAATACAGTCCGCGGTCACAATACCCCGGTCTCAACATAATTGATATATAACGTATTTTGACAACCATATTATTTAACTTGTACGGAAATTGGAATTATTTTACCTGATGACTTTGACGAACAAACTATTAAAGATGCTCCCTGTTTCTGAAACGCAGACGCTGTACTGCAGGGCACAAGGCTTTAATCCAGGACTCCGTGTGCAGCCAGCAGCCAATCAGATTAAAGCAGACAATGTGCCGCACCTGCGAGACGCTTAACTCGAAGCTTCTGGTGCTCTCCAGTTCCTTCTAGAAGCATCTATACAAACCCATACACTAGTGTTGCCAATTTAGCGACTTTATCGATGTATTTATCAACGTTTTACACCCTCTAGCGACTTATAATTTTAAAAAGGGACTGGCGACACATCTATCGAATTTTCTGGTGTTATTAGAGATTCTAAAGTGAACACACGTTCTTCAGGTTCTGTTTTAAAGGTTCTGCCTTGAATCCCGTTACAGTTTGACTTAAACTCTTAGAAATTAGCGAAAATAACATCATGTAACGAATGTTAAATTAATACTGACCTGCAATGGAAAATGCCTACAAAATTAGCTGTACTTTCCTATATAAGCGTTTATCCATCCAGATTATCTGATTAAGTGTTTTTAAAGCTTACATTTAGAGATTATTTCATTCAATCATTCATTCATTATCCTCTGTCTAATCCTCTACTGGGGGGGGGGGGGGGGGGGGGGGGGCAGGTGGTTCAACATGCCATCCAGGGGAGAACGTTTTGGGCGCTGGGCAGACACACCCAAAACTGGGCGCCTATCTATAGCTGAGCACGTTCACAGACACAAACACACTCAATATAGGTGATTTTGAGCATACAATTTACCTTGAATCCATGTTTTTAGACAGTGGGGAGAACCGGTAAACCTGGAGGAAACCCACAAGGACACAGGGAGAACATGGAAACTCCACCCAGATTGGGATTTGAACCTGGATCCCCAGCCCTGAGAGGCAGACAAGCTAACCACTAAGCCACAGTGCCACCATGTAGAGATTATCATTGTGATATTAGATTAGCATGTACAAAAAGAGGTTTTATTAATAAGCTTGTTGTTCAGACTGAATTGATAATTTTTGTGTGTTATATCATCGGCTCTCCTTCAATAAACGTATTATTAAATAGCATATTTTGCTGCTATTTTAACATACCACAAGCCTACTAATTAAAAATTATAACTTTACATATCAGTAGGTAGCAAATGTATATGAACCTTGGCTTAAAAATCTGCATTAACTGTAACTAAACATTTTCATTTTGTTTAGTTGATTAGCTTTACACTACAAGAAGCAAGTATAACCAGTTTCAACTCTAGGATGCTGCTGTTTTTTCCTTTAAGAACTAGTTGTTTCAATTTAATGGCAGCACGGTGGCTTAGTGGTTAGCGCATTCGCCTCTCAGCGCTAGGGATTCCCGGTTTGAATCCCAATCTGGGTGGAGTTTCCATGTTCTCCCCGTGTCTGCGTGGATTTCCTCCGGGTTCTCCGGTTTCCTCCCACAGTCCAAAAAACATGGATCAAGTCAATTGAATTCTCAAAAATTGCCCCCTATAGAGTGTGTCTGTGTGAGTGAGTGTGTGCCCAGCGATGGATTGGCGCCCTGTCCTGGGTCTATCTGCCCAGCGCCCGAAACGGGATGGGCATGGGGAACCCCACCGTAACCCTAATAGAGGATAAAGCAGGAGATAATGAATGAATGAATGAATGTTTCAATTTAAGGTCAGGTGAAATGATTTGGAAATTCCAAAAATAATTCATATAATTTGCATGGTTGTTTTGCTGCCCAATTTCTGTTAAGATTTAATTTATGAACCGATATGTTCCTTCACAATTTGCTGGGATAATTAAGAATTCACAGCGATAGATTGTGAAAGGAAACCCTGTCCTGGGTGTATCTGCCCAGCGCCCGAAACGTTCTCCCCACGACCCTAATATAGGATAAAGCGGAAGATAATGAATGAAAATTAATTAAGAATTCACTGATTAATTAACAATGGCAAGGCATATTAGCTAACATGTAACATAAGCACAAGTCCTGAGCCAATTATTATCATGTTTCACAGCTGGAATATGCTGCATTGTTTTTTTTTATTTCTCCAATCTGTTTGGTTCTTATTTAAACCAAAATGTTTCATTTCACTGCCCACCATTTCAATGACTAAATCTAAATCTTCCTGTAGGTCTGTAGCAGACAAACAGAGGTTTGTTCTGTTGGACAGTTTTCTTATCCATACCTCAAATTAACCTCTACAATTTCAGTCGAACACCATTTTCTAAATAAATTGTTAACTTGTGAAATGACAGAGAACACTGCTATCTTTTTATCGTCATTTCATTTTCAGTCTGCATTGTAGATATAAACTATTTTCATAATGCTAAGCAGGGCGGCACGGTGGCTTAGTGGTTAGCACGTTCGCCTCTCAGCGCTAGGGATTCCCGGTTCGAATCTCCATCTGGGTGGAGTTTCCATGTTCTCCCCGTGTCTGCGTGGGCTTCCTCCGGGTTCTCCGGTTTCCTCCCACAATCCAAAAACTTGGACTTGGATCAAGTCAATTGAATTCTCAAAATTGCCCCATATAGAGTGTGTGTGTGAGTGAGTGTGTGCCCAGCGATGGATTGACGCCCTGTCCTGGGTCTATCTGCCCAGCGCCCGAGACGCTCTCCCCTGGATGGGCATGGGGAACCCCACCGCGACCCTAATAGAGGATGAAGCGGGAGATAATGAATGAATGAATGAATGAATGAATAATGCTAAGCAGCTACTGAGTGCTTTCCATAGCTACAGGTTGCTGATATGGCTGAATGATCAACATTGGCTTTAG
This sequence comes from Corydoras sp. C115, assembly GCA_019802505.1. Taxonomy (NCBI): domain Eukaryota; kingdom Metazoa; phylum Chordata; class Actinopteri; order Siluriformes; family Callichthyidae; genus Corydoras; species Corydoras sp. C115. The sequence continues at coordinate 5,132,954 of JAFMOC010000021.1, read as the reverse complement.
ACATTAAAACTATAATTGTATACAAGATTGTTCACTTGTCTAGCTTAAGTGCTTAATCCTTAACATTTCCCCTTTAGGGATTAGTGTATCTCTTTTAACACAAATTCTGACTGGAACTAAATAAAGATGTTAAGCATTTTATTTAAAAAAGAAAAAGTAATGCAAATAATTAGGAAGTGGATGTCTGAACACTCAAGAAACTAGTGTTAAAAAGGGAACTAGTGTTAGAGTTTTTATCATAAACAGGTTGATCATCTGACATTTGACTTCTTAAAATAGCAAGCTGTTTCAGTTTCTCTTATATTTTGTCTCTGAGTGCTGTCTAACATCAGTTGAAGTTCTTTATCATAACACATCTTATTGAGTAAAACAAGTTTGGCTTTACAATATTTTGTCCTTTTTTCTTAACCTCTTCATAGACTTAAATATACTGTGTAGTATGATGTTAATAATTACCTGCTTCGAAATTATTGGTGCAATATTTTACTATAGAACACTACGGTTCACTCTGAGAATTCAAACCAGCAGCATGCACTCATAAATACTCATTACCACAAATGCACCTCATGTACCAATCATTAATTTCTTAAACTTTTATTGTATAGTGTTTAAAGTCTGTGTGTGTGTATGTATGTATGTATATATATATATATATATATATATCATAATATATCATAAATCTTTAATGCTTAATGTCTTAATTAATGTCTTAATTAAAGTCTGTGTGTGTGTGTATATATATATATATATATATATATATATATATATATATATATATATATATATATATATATATATATATATATATACTGTATATATTATCATAAATCTTTAATGCTTAATGTATATTGTTATGTGTAAAATACTAGACCTACACCTATCATACTACATTCCTTGTGTGCATAACACACTTGGTCAATAAATCTGATTCTGTTTTTGATTCTGATGCACATTTTTCAGTTACACAAGTTTTAACATTAATCACTTTTAGCACTACATCAAACATACTACCAATGCTTAATTTAGTTGTTAGACACCTTACTTCTGTATTTTCTAACTGACTTCCTGTAGCTGTATTTGATGTGAAACACAGGTTTCTTTGAAGCTTTTAATACACAATGCACGTCATACTACTTCAAGTGTGGCTTAACATTCTTCTCAGTTTTGTTGGCACTAGTGGGCTGTGTGTGTGTGTGTGTGTGTGTGTGTGTGTGTGTGTGTGTACATACATACATACATACACATACATTATATAGTCCTCAGCATACTACAGAATATACATATGTGGGCCATTCATTTCAAATAACATTTGAATGCATGCACAAAAATATCTAACAAATGAAAGTGTTAAAAACAAAGCTAAGGTTTAAACAAAAATTAACAAGAAATTAACCACAGTCAAAATTTTCACTGAACAGGTAAATAGGTTGTTACTTGGAAAAAAAAAAAAAAAACTTTCATGTCATGGAAGAGAAATGTCGCCTGAGACCTGAGAAAGAAAATAATTTATTTACATAAGTGATGGCAACAACAAGATCAGCAAATCTTTATTCATCAGTCAGAATACTATAGCAAAAATTATACAAACATTAAACAAAGATAGCACTGCGACCATCTCACAGAGATGTTGAACCTAACCAAGAAATTAAACACCTGAACAAGAGAGTCTTCTAATGAGAAGGCTTAAAAAAATTAGTAGAAGTAGAACATCAAATTTTGATATGCATAGGAGTTGACCATAAAGGAAGCATTTTCTAAAGCTTTCGCATAGAATTTGCCAGTGCTCATGCTGCAAAAGGGAATGAATACTGGGACTCGATACTGGTGGGAACAATATAAAAGTTTTCAAAGCTGATGGCTTTCAAATGGTACTGTATTGCAAAGGTGACTAGTATAAAAATGTATAGTACCCACAGTGAAACATGGTGGTGGCAGTGTTCTTATATGGGCCTGTATGAGTGTTGCTATTAATGGTTCTATGAATTCAAAGAAGTATTGCTCTGTAAAGATGCTAACATCACTATTCTAAGGTGCAATATGTCTATGCTTTGAAGACTTGATGTACTTAAAAAACAGTCTTAGAAAACACTAGGTGTATTAACTTTTGATGTGGGAGGGATTAATTTTTCCATCAAATGATTTGAGTAAAACTTAAGATTTTGTTGTATTTGATCTGTTTATATTAACTTTACTTTCATATAGAGGGTTAAAGAACTTTTCTCTAAAACAGTCCTGCTAAATTTTGGAAATTATTCTTTTTTGGACAGTGTTCAGTTCAGTTTTTTGGACAGTGTTCAAGATCTTGATTAATGTGGATGTACTCATTTATTCTGAGCACTGTGTGTATGTGTATTTTGATTTTACTTAATATACTAATTACTATTAATATACCATTATAATTTTTTATTTAAAAAATGCTTTTATAAAGCTAAACAGTGCTGTTCAAAATGTATGAGAAGTGAAAACATGAGAAGTGACACATAAACATGGTTTACATATTTAAAAATATATTACTTCACCTGGTTACTTATACTTACAGCTAAGTCAATGCCTATATTTGTACTGGTTCTCACACTAACTACATCAGTGGTCAGCTAAATAAAAATAGAGAAGTGTGAGTGGCTGAAATGTCCCTGAAACTTAAAAATACTGCGTGGAGTGGGACTTCCATGACATTTATGTGAGGTCATGGAAGTGTTTGTGTTAATAAGTGCAGCAACAGAGGAAGTCAAGTTCAGACCTCAAGCTTTCACTATGCAGACAACACAGAGCTTTTATATTCGCATTCTGTTGCTGATCACAGGAGGTATGTCATATCTCAAACTTCATTACTTCATATCTTCTTTAACAATTGGAAATCATTTTGTTTTTGTAGCCCTGATATTATGTTAATTAAAATAAAATAAAATACTATTGAGTTTTGGACAGTTTAAACAATTGAATGCATGTTGTACACATTATATGTAAATTGATATATATATATATATATATATATATATATATATATATATATATATATATATATATATATATATATATATATATATATGTGTGTGTGTGTGTGTGTGTGTGTGTATATATATATATATATATATATATATATATATATATATATATATATATATATATATATATATATATATATATATATATATATATTGCAAGAAATGTCTGACTACCTATGTCATATTTATAAGTGTGTATATGAATAAGTAATCTGAAACAGTTGTTTTATTTTTCAATAAAGTGTTTCTCATGAACAAATCTAACCTACAGTTCAATATGTAGATAATGGAGGGCTGTTGGTCCCCCACCTTTTGGTACTGAATATATGACTTCTGAAATACTCCTGTAAACTGTGGGGTAGTTTGTGACATCGGCACATTAACTTCACAGTTTCCTGTGGCAGCGTCCTAGCTGCATTCTCACCGCAGACAAATATACCGACCACTCTGAGCTCACATTCTAAAAACCTTTCATATTCACCCCCTCTTTCCTGTTTGCAGCCCCCTTGAAATGAGTATCATTATGAGTAAATGAATGTGTTGTCTGCCCCCTTATCTTCCATTTATATGTATCATTCCACCCCAACACCATATCCAAATTCCACTGCTTAAATATAAAATTTGTAAATTTGTGTGAAGCAGGGCATTTGTACCATCTTTAATTTTACATTGGAGCTTTGCTTGTGCTTGTTGAATTTGAAGTTGTGCTTAAGTTGAATTTAAAGTTTGGCATTTGGAACATTTGACAAGATTTTTCATGCTATATGTGTTACAGGTATAATTCAGTGTGTGGCTGTGACACAAAAAATGGTAGCAGAGGGAGAAACATTGACTCTGACCTGCCCAATCAATAATTTTAAAATGAATCACAGTGTTGAATGGAGAAACCCATATGGCCATACCATATTTTTCAACAAACATAAAGGTAAGAGCAGGAATAATATTAAAATATTTTAAAACTAAACATCTAAGTTGATTTACTTTAGAGTAATAAAATATGTGTCACACAAATTATGTTTTAGGTCTCCAAGACAAGAGGGTTAAACTTCATTTAAATAATTCAATCAGTGTATCTAATGTGACTTTCCAGGATGCTGGTGTCTACAAATGTCGATTTTATGACACCTATTCCATACGTATAAAAAGGGTTAAAGTTACTGTTGTGGGTAAGTGTCTTTTTTCATACCATCATGGTTCTCATCTGTTGTAATATAGAAATTATAAATATTTAGGTCCTGAATGTAATTTAGATTGTATAGTGGTTTCCATCCTTCATTTATTTTAATATTTTAATCTATGTTATATGTAAGAAATCAACAAAATGAACATATTACATTTATTTATTTCATGATAATATATCATAGTTACATTTATAGCTGTCATATATAATAATACTTTTTGCAAAGTATATATTATTTTTTGGTATTAATAGTTGCAGAAGTCATGGAAATGCTGATTATAACAATTTTGTATTCAATGTTCTTAAATTTAGGTGCTCCCAAACTGAAGAAAGAAGAGCATGAAAATAATACAAAATTCATTTGCACAGCTTCAGCAATTGGCAGTACACCCAGAATATCATGGATAGTTAATAGGGGAGTAGAGATTGAAAGTAAGTATTAAAGCAGTAAAGTTAAATTTGTTTTGTCTACTTTGTGAACATAAGTGAATAAACTGGTGATTGGCTAGATGGGTAAATGAGACAAGGGAAAACAGAGATGTAAAACTTATCATTTGTCCATCTACTCATTACACCCCCTCAATCTTTACAGTCTTACTCACACAAAAAACCCACAAAGTTTCAGAAGTGGCAGTTAGATTTGAAACAGAAATAAAACTCACCACATTTATATACAGTTTTTAACAAAGAAAAGGGAGAAACAAAGCATTTTAGTCTTTTTTTTTTATAAAAGACAATAATTCTACAATTGTGAACAAACAATCCCAGATCAAAATAACTACTACTGGGGATTATTTATAAAATTGTACAGGCATTATAAACAGCTGGTAGATATTTCTGGCAAACTTTCCTCACAATATACATACTTGGATGTATTTTTCATAAGATATGTTTGCTAAAAATGCCTTTATTGTTTACAGGTCTTCAGAGAGAGTACAATACAGAAAATGTGACCAACAAACACACTACAATTAGTAGCCTCCTTGTAAAGCTTATTGGAAAGAGAGCAAGAGTGAGCTGCTTAACCCAATATGTTGCACAGCATAATTCACAGCAGGAGGTCTTTGTGCTTATGATAAACTACAGTAAGTAGAATCAAAGCTAGAAATAGTCACGAAACGTAGTCTGTCAGGCACTTTATGAAAAACAGGAAATGAAAAGTTTCTGGAATTTTATATGGTTTTAAACATTTACGAAAGTGTATAGTTTAGAGTGGACTCCTGGGTAGTTTCCCCCTTCATCTGAGCTTTTAGCATAAATCACATGATAATCACAGCTTCTTTAAAATAAGCATGTCTTCATTGCAAAATAATGTACCCATGTCATGTAAATATGTTTGAGATAAATTTATGAAAGCCACTAAATAGCATTTAAAACATCTATCCATTGTCTTTTTTTGGCAGCTATGATAGAATCCTCTACATCAGTTTATTCCAGCAATACGCCAACAAAGCCAAGAATTATTTATACAACTACACCTCAATTCCATGGTACAAGTAAGTACTCTTTACAAACAGTGAAGAAATGTATTGTCATGTTTTTTATAAATATATTAAAAGACTTTTTTATTTAAATAATTTATTTAAATGTATGGTGATATATGTATTGGTGTATTGTTGTGCTATTTAAAAAGTCATTTTGTTAATTGTATCATAAGTAAATATGTTGTGTTTCTTTGGGCAGTTGAACAAAAATCACCAACAACAGAACAGCTTATTACCGAAGTCGGTTCAACACAAATGCCGATCACTTCAGCTCACACCACAGAATTCCTCAGTAATAGTAAGTAAGTGTGTGTGTGTGTGTGTGTGTGTGTGTGTGTAAGAGTGAGAAAGAAGGAGTGAGAGAAAGATAAAGAGAGAGAAAGCATATTATAAACATCAGTGATGGGATATGTCTTTTCTTTATGTTAAGGTGAGGAGGCAACAACATTAGGGTATCCCAGTACCACAGCTGGGACTACCACAGAGATTTCAGAAACTACTCCAGATATAAATGACACAAGTAAGTACACATGTTATTTAATAGTTATTTGCAAATGTTAATACTGTAGAAAGTAGACTGTAGTTCCCTGCTGAAATTATATTGCTCCACCTTCTGGATAAGTAATGTACCTACCAAGACACATTTTTAAAAATCTTATTTCTAAAATTTTTTTTTCAGCGTTTACCAGTGTTTATGCCGAGGCAGGCACTACATATTCACAGCAGACTGATGTCAACAGTACTTCGGACAATAACACGAAAGGTAAGAGGTCACAGTTAAAGTGTTTAATTGAACAGATCTGTGTTTTATACACAAAACCAAAGTTTTAGAAAAAAAAAAGATACTGCTTTAAATGTTTGTAATTCACCATCATTACAACTAATTTGTCATTTTAAATGTTTTAATTTCAGTTAATGAGACCACTGAGTTAACGCCTAAACAAACAGCAGATTCATTTGCAATTACCACCACAGTCTTAACTAACAACACTAATGGTAAACAGTAACTTATGTCTTTTTTTTTGCTAAAATCTTCTTTAGATTTCTCTTAAATTAACTAAACACATGGGTTTTCTCCTGTTCCCTTATTGTTTTAGGAATTGGAGATGAAAACAGAAATGTAACTAGAAGAAGCGCTGAAAAGGGGAGTTCAGCCTTGCTTGTGCTTATGGTCACATGTCTCATCATCTGCCTGATAATTGTAATTGCATTTTTTTTGGCCCGCCTCCGAAAAGCACATCTTGCCTGGAAAAAAGGTAAATGGTTAAAGAAACAATATTGTATAAACTACTTAACATAATAAATATATAATACATTATATAACTATATAAGCATTAACAACTGCTGACTGCTGACAGGCTGCTCAATCTCATCATTTGTCTATTTGCAGAGAATGAAGAGTATGACCAGTCAGTGGAAAGCAGCAAATCTAAGTCCAGCAATGACGAAAAGCAGAAGCATATACAGCAGACGAGCAGACAAGGTATAAATATAAAATATGTGTTTTCACTCCATTATGAGTTATCACTTACTATATCCCCTATTGAAAGTAAATGTGCTGTTTTTCTTTATCTACAGGTGTTTGGAACACCAATTTCACAAAATACAAAATAGAGGAAACACCAGAGACTGACACCAGGACTCATACCACATTTGTGGAAGTTATCTCTGAAAACTCAGGGAACATCAATCGCCACATACCAAAACCTGCTATCAAAGAGACTGAGCTGTGAACAATAAAATACTTTTATCCTAAGCTAGATGGTGCATTTGATGATATTTAAATAAAAAAAACATTGTAAATAAATTTTATATCTGTATATTCTTGTAAAGAAAATAAATTCTATTTTTGTATATGATATTTTGTATACAGTGTTTATTGACTGCCTATTAATCTTACATTTTTTAATGATGTATTTTTTTTTATTATTAACTACTATAAGTAAGACTGTCAATGTTAAATAGTAAAAAAAAAGTCCACACATTATAATACACTAAATCTACCTTTTTAATGATTATTAAGTAATGAATAATAATACAAAGGTATCATAATATATAATAATTTGAATTATAATTGTATTATAATAATAATACAAAGATATTATATAAATATCAAAACATTCTTTAGCTCATCATTAGTTAAATGTTTAAATAATATTTGGTTAAACATACCTGAGGAAATTATCACTAAATGTAAAATTAACTGTAGGTTAGATAGAGAAAATGAGAAAGTAAATGTCTACTTCCATAGGGATAACTAGATGGAACAAAACAATGAAATGCACAACTACTTCACAGCATAAGTTGATCAAACATTCATTCATTCGTTATCTCCTGCTTTATCCTCTATTAGGGTCGCGGTGGGGTTCCCCATGCCCATCCAGGGGAGAACGTCTCGGGCGCTGGGCAGATAGACCCAGGACAGGGCGCCAATCCATCACACATATACTCTCTATTTGGGGCAATTTTGAGAATTCAATTCACCTTGACCCATGTTTTTGGACTGTGGGAGGAAACCGGAGAACCCGGAGGAAACCCATGCAGACACGGGGAGAACATGGAAATTCCACCCAGATGGGGATTCGAACCAGGAATCCCTAGCGCTGAGAGGCGAACGTGCTAACCACTAAGCCACCGTGCCGCCCGTTGATCAAACAATAAATATTAAATGTTTTTGCAATGATTTCAAATTCTTATCTGGGTGGAGTTTCCGTGTTCTCCGTTCCATGTCCATGTGGGTTTCCTTCGGGTTTTCCGGTTTGTTTTCACAGTCCAAAAACATGGATTCAAGGTAAATTTAATCCTCTAAATGGCCCCATATAGAGTGTGTTTGTGTGTGTGTCTGTGTCTGCCCAGCGCCCGAATCATTCTGCCCTGGATGGGCATGGGGAACCCACCTGCAACCCTAGTAGAGGATTGAGCAGAAGATAATGAATGAATGAATATATTACACATTTTAAAGTAGCAGGCGGCACGATGGCTTAGTGGTTAGCACGTTTGCCTCTCAGCACTAGGGATTCCCGGTTCGAATCCCCATCTGGGTGGAGTTTCCATGTTCTCACCGTGTCCGCGTGGGTTTCCTCCGGGTTCTCCGGTTTCTTCCCACAGTCCAAAAACATAGATCAAGTCAATTGAATTCTCCAAATTGCCCCATATAGAGTGTGTGTGTGAGTGAGTGTGTGCCCAGCGATGGATTGGCGCCCTGTCCTGGGTGTATCTGCCCAGCGCCCGAAACGTTCTCCCCTGGATGGGCATGGGGAACCCCACCGCGATCCTACTAGAGGATAAAGCGGGACATAATGAATGAATGAACGAATGAATTTTAAAGTAGCCAAAGCTGACCAAAAGTGCTCTACAACATAATGAAAATGCTACCGTGTTTTAAAACTCCTACAGCCAAATGCTAAATAATTACGATCAATTTTCCTTACAAGAACTCATTTAAGGAACGTAAAGGTTATCCCATACTACTATATTTTATATTTAGCAGACACTGTTATCCAAAGCCACTTAAAAATAAAAGAAAAATTGATTAACTGATGTAAGGTTTTTTAATACTCTGAAACAATATTTAGTAATTCCCAATGGATTGATCAACTGATGAACTGTTGGAAGATACTGATGAAATGTCAATGGTGGAATTAGTGTGTGAAAGACCATGAATATCCAGTCGCAAGATGAGCGGGAGAAATTTGAACAATGGGACAGTCAATAGAAACAGGTCTTAAGTTATGCCCTAGGAGAAGGCAGGAAGAAGGACCAGATGGTGGAGATGTTTAAGAGGATGTTCTCACCAAGACAAAGGACTGCTTATGCACATACATAGGAAAAGGACAGCCCTCCTAAGGTTTATAAACCGAAGCTGGATCTTTGAGAATCAGAGCTCTCGGGGGATAGCAACGGGTTGCTATCGTCCATATTTACATTGTTTGATATTTTACACTGTCTATTCAGTAAAATGCATTAAATTATTTTGGAACGAAACCGCCGATTTCTGACCGTTTTTTATGAAACCTAACACTGATCAATTGCTAATGTTATGACCTTATCAATCTGAATATTGTGCACCTTCGTATTTTCTGTGATTAACACTTAATACATTTTGCTTTTTGAATGAACCAGTTAGGTTTCGTTTCTCAATGGAACATTTTGTTCCAAGGCTTTCCAGACGTTTCTGTTGCAAAACTGCCGCGGTATTTTCTCCGACATTTGCGCTGATCTGAGACCTGTTTTGTCTTTGTTACACTGGTTCCTATCCCTCCGTCTGAGCGCAAGAAGCTGATTACAGAGCAAACGTAGCTGGTTTCTTTTTCCCGTCGAAGTAACCAATCGTATGAAGCGTCTTCATACAGAGGCGTGACTGGCTGCCTTTTATCAGTGATTTCTATTGGCTAAACGGACGCGGTGCCGACATCTTGTAAACGTGATTGGTTAGAACACCGGCAATATATATGAGTTCTGGAAGGTTCGTTCTTTCTCTGTTCAACGTCGAGGTACGGCAGGCACCACCTCAGAGCAGCTCCAAATTCCAACCGCTCCTGTTTAAAAATCATCCGTAAGTATAAAAATCACTTAGCTTGATATTGTTATTTGAAACATTGTGGTATGTACTTTACATACGCGCTTTAAGTTTCGGTTGCGTTTCGCTTTAATCGCCGTATTTTGTGCCTCTGGGCCGCGTTCCATAATACAAAGGACGACATTTCACATTTGAATTCTGTGTTACGAACAGTACTTATCACAATAAATCGGTACATATATCATTATTGTGCAGGCTATTTGATTATAATCGGTGGTTGTAACATGCAAAATATAATTATTTTAACGACGTCGTGTGTTTAATGGTTAAAAATGTTTGAACGTGGAAAACACGTTTTTAGTGTTAATTATTTTAAATGGAAGACGTCGACTTCAGTTTGTATTTTTATTTATTTCGATGAACGTGTAAGCATGTAGCGTTTCCGCATGCTGTGTATGTTAAGGTTGTTGAGTTTTTAAAAGAATGTACCTTTAGTGGTGTTATTCGTAAATAAGGATCAGTTAGTATTGATCAGTCATCTTTTTCTCATTTTGCCCATATCGTTTCATTACTTATAAAAATATATATTTTCCCGGAAACGATCTGGCATTGATTGTTCTAGAAGGCCATACCACGTGGTCTGTCCGCGTTCCATTATGTATGCTTGAGAATGTGACTCATGGCGGTTTAGGTAATGTAACTTGTAACGCAATGTATGCATTTATTTTATTCATGAAGTGAAGATGTAAACTCATTTTATTTATTTTCTCATCTTTTTATTTTTTCCTCCAATATTTAGAAAATGTCTAAGGGACCAGCTGTAGGCATTGATCTTGGGACCACCTACTCCTGTGTTGGAGTTTTCCAGCATGGCAAAGTTGAAATTATTGCTAATGATCAAGGAAACAGAACCACCCCAAGCTACGTGGCCTTCACTGATAACGAAAGGTTAATTGGAGATGCAGCCAAGAATCAAGTTGCAATGAATCCCACCAACACCATCTTTGGTAAAGAGGCCTTTTACTCTTCAAACTCTTACTCTTCAATTGCTTTTAATTCATTGTGTCTCAGAGTTTGACTTTTTTCCCCCTCCCCCATGACTGAATGCAGATGCCAAGCGTTTGATTGGCAGAAGATTTGAGGACACTGTAGTTCAGTCTGATATGAAGCACTGGCCTTTTAAGGTGATCAGTGATGGTGGCCGCCCTAAAGTGGAGGTGGAGTACAAAGGAGAGAATAAGAACTTCTACCCAGAGGAGATCTCCTCCATGGTGCTGGTCAAGATGAAGGAGATTGCAGAAGCCTACCTTGGAAAGGTGACCATGTTTCTGTTTATGATCTCTAGCTTATGTACAAATTTACTGTGGTTTTTATTTTTTATAATGAAATGCTGTGGCTTTTAAAACTTTGACTGTAGATGAAATTTGTTTCTTTTATTTGCTCATTGATATTTCTATGCATTTTCCCCTCGCCATTTTAAACTTAAAGTACAGTTTTTAAATTTTTTCCCTCTTTCCCCTGCAGTCTGTCAGTAATGCTGTAATAACAGTACCAGCCTACTTCAATGACTCCCAACGCCAAGCCACCAAAGATGCTGGCACCATCTCTGGTCTGAACGTGCTGCGCATCATCAATGAACCCACTGCTGCTGCCATTGCGTATGGCCTGGACAAAAAGGTTCGTTTCATGAACTTACCTTTTGATTCTCGCTGTGATGACGTTTATTCCTGCCATTCGTAGTCTCAACCAGAGGTTTAAAAACCAAAGATGGCCCAAGTACCTTCCTTGGATGTCTGAGCGAATGTATTACCATTGACAATTTTCTTTCTTTCCCCCCTATGTTCTTGGGTTGGCTTATGACTGTTATTTGTTTAACAGGTTGGATCAGAAAGAAATGTACTTATCTTTGATCTTGGAGGTGGAACATTTGATGTGTCCATCCTGACCATTGAAGATGGTATTTTTGAGGTCAAGTCCACAGCTGGTGACACACATCTTGGTGGAGAAGATTTCGACAACCGCATGGTGAATCACTTTATTGCAGAGTTCAAGCGCAAACACAAAAAGGACATCAGTGACAACAAGAGGGCCGTTCGCCGTCTGCGCACTGCCTGTGAGCGGGCGAAGCGCACCCTGTCCTCCAGCACTCAGGCCAGCATTGAGATCGATTCCCTTTATGAAGGTGTCGATTTCTACACCTCCATCACCAGGGCTCGCTTTGAAGAGCTTAATGCCGATCTCTTCAGAGGGACCCTGGACCCAGTTGAGAAGTCACTCCGTGATGCCAAGATGGACAAAGCTCAAATCCATGACATCGTCCTGGTTGGTGGTTCTACTCGTATCCCCAAGATCCAGAAACTCCTTCAAGATTTCTTCAATGGAAAGGAACTCAACAAGAGCATCAACCCTGATGAGGCTGTAGCTTATGGGGCAGGTGAGCTTGTGCAGCAGTCAACATTTACTTTATTCTATATTTATACTATATTACGCTGTGATGAAGTTTATTCCTGCCATTCGTAGTCTCAACCAGAGGTTTGAATACCAAAGATGGTCCAAGTACCTTCCTTGGATGTCTGAGCGACACTTGTGTATGGATGTGTTCGTGTGTGTCTCAACATGCAAACTAAACCTGGTTTTGCTTTGCAGCTGTTCAGGCAGCCATTCTCTCTGGGGACAAGTCAGAAAATGTGCAGGATCTGCTGCTCCTGGATGTCACTCCATTGTCTCTGGGTATTGAAACAGCTGGAGGTGTCATGACTGTTCTCATCAAGCGCAACACAACCATTCCAACTAAGCAGACCCAGACCTTTACCACCTACTCTGATAACCAGCCTGGTGTGCTCATTCAGGTGAGTCTTCTAAAGTGTTGCTGTGAGATTATTCTCGCTGTGATGAAGTTTATTCCTGCCATTCGTAGTCTCAACCAGAGGTTTTAAAACCAAAGATGGGCCAAGTACCTTCCTTGGATGTCTGAGCGACACTTGCTCGCTCATTTTTGAAATATAGAAATAAAGTGCTTTCTATAAATATATAATTTTTTTTAAGGTCTATGAGGGTGAGCGTGCCATGACCAAGGACAACAACCTGCTTGGCAAATTTGAGCTGACTGGTATCCCACCTGCTCCTCGTGGTGTTCCCCAGATTGAAGTTACTTTTGACATCGATGCTAATGGCATCATGAATGTCTCAGCTGTTGACAAGAGCACCGGCAAAGAAAACAAAATCACAATCACCAATGACAAGGGTAAGTATTTCAGTCAGCATTAGTGTTTGGTATCCAATGCACACAGACTTATTAAACTGGATTTGCATTTAGGTCGTCTCAGCAAAGAGGACATTGAGCGCATGGTGCAGGAGGCTGAGAAGTACAAGGCTGAGGATGATGTGCAGCGTGACAAGGTTTCTTCAAAGAATGGCCTGGAATCTTATGCTTTTAACATGAAGTCCACAGTGGAAGATGAAAAGCTAAAGGGTAAAATCAGTGATGAGGACAAGCAGAAGATCCTGGATAAATGTAATGAAGTCATTAGCTGGCTGGATAAGAATCAGGTCAGTATCAGGCTAACAAATGCATATGGTTCTGTTGAGTTTCATGACTCTAATGTTCACACTCTTTTTAGACTGCTGAGAAGGAAGAGTACGAACACCAACAGAAGGAGCTGGAGAAGGTTTGCAACCCAATCATCACAAAGTTGTACCAGAGTGCTGGAGGCATGCCCGAAGGTATGCCTGGTGGCTTCCCAGGTGCTGGTGCTGGAGCTGCACCCGGTGGTGGATCTTCTGGTCCCACCATCGAGGAGGTTGATTAAGCCATTTGTAACAACCTCTACCTCTGCAACATTTACGGTTTACTTGCCCTCTGTAGAAGGATTCTGCTAATACTCAGTGAGTGGTGGTTGTCTTGGCTGAAATTCCACTGCAGAGTGACTGCAAAAAAAAAAAGAGCAAGGTTCATGTTCACATTGGGAATTTTTACATGCATGTTGCAGTAGTTGTGAAATGTTGAAAGGATATTGCCAAGACATTTGCAACAGTCTTGTGTTTGCCTTGAAAAGTTAAATAAAATGTGACCTTGTTTCTACATGTGTGTTTTATTTATTTTTTTTTTACTTAAGTTGTGTAGTTGGAAAAATAAAAATTTATTTCAAGTAACCAAATGCACAGAAAGCCCATTAGTGGTAAATTAGTACTTTATAATTAAGCTTTAATTCTGCTGCACTTGGTGCTTCGTAACTATGTCTTGCAGCACGACAAACATTTTATTTTAGTTGTGGAAGAATAAATCCAACAAAACGTTAATGTACAGGATGAGACTTGGTAAGTGCCCCCTTATGTCATCCAGTTTTATTTCATGATTCCTCTACCAAGTGTTTTTGAAGAGACGGATTTTGATGTGTGTTAGTAGATTTGGGAGAATTCCTATCCAGGGGAGATGTATGTGGGGGAAAGTCAGAAGCCTGCCTCAAAGGTGAGCATTTAATGCATTGTTAACAAACTGACTGGAGTACTTGTGTTTCTGTGCTGAATGCATTCTATAGGCCATTGGGCTGTAGTTTTGTCTTTAAAGTTTACATTTGCCTTCATTTGGTTTTCTTTTGCCTAAAATGCTGAACTTTCCCTGCATTCTATCGAAACTTTAACATTACTAATGCATGTGGAACCACATTAAGTTAAAGGTTATTGAGCTGCATGTTTGGAAAGATTAAAGCAAAGCATTTTTTTTGTTGGTTAGTGAAAAAATGTAGACAGCACATGGGCCCCAATGTAAAGGGTGGAGTTCATATCCACTTCTCTGCATTTTAGACAACTTAAAGATTTATGTTCAGCAGACTTTTCAGTTAACAAACAATTTGTTTTTCAGTTCTTCATCTGCAGTTGGTCACTTCTGTAATATCTGTGCTGAATTTGGGGTCGCTAGTGGAACTGTGCTGCCATTTCATCATAAAAGGTTTGTTTTGTGTGTAACCTTTTTTGCTTCTTTTCGCTGTGATGACGTTTATTCCTGCCATTCGTAGTCTCAACCGGAGGTTTAAATACCAAAGATGGCCCAAGTACCTTCCTTGGATGTCTGAGCGATGTTTGTGAATGGAAGTGTTCTGTTGGAATGTATCTCTAGACAAACTAAATCTCGTTTAATTTGCAGCTGTTTAGTCAGTCGTCGAAGGACCTGATGCTTGCTGTTCACTTTGCTGTCTTTGGATATTCAGTTGGAAGTGCTGTGACTTGGATCCAAAATGGCCATCATAACTAAGGTGAGACTTGTAACATATTTAAGTGTTAGTGAGCCCCCAACCCCCCGCTGTGATGTTTATTCCTGCCATTCGTAGTCTCAACCGGAGGTTTAAATACCAAAGATGGCCCAAGTACCTTCCTTGGATGTCTGAGCGACACTTGTGAATGAAGGTGGTGTTTCTTATCTCGGCAGACAACCTAAACCGAATTTTATTTTTGCAGCTGGCCATCCTCTGAAGACAAGTCCTGCTGCTTCAAGATGTGATCCACACTTAGTCTGGGTATTAAAACATCTGGAGATGTTCTGAATGTTCTCATCAAGCACAAGTAGCAGACCATTCAGAACATGACAACCAAACATGGTGGTCCTCATTCAGGTGAGACTTCTAATATTTTAAAATGATTAACTTTTCGCTGTGATGACGTTTATTCCTGCCATTCGTAGTCTCAACCGGAGGTTTAAACACCAAAGATGGCCCAAGTACCTTCCTTGGATGTCTGAGCGACTTTTATTTGCTCGTTTCTGAAGTCTAGCTATTATACATTTCATTAATAAGCGTTCCACTTCCCTTTAGATCTGAGGGTGAATGCACCATGATGAGGAATTCAGCTGTGGACATATCAGAACAAGGATGTCATCTCACAGGTCGAAGGGGTGATGCACACTGTCGGAGGAAAGATGCCAGATTTAACAGCCTTGTATTTGCAATAATCATGCAAACCGATTTACTGTACATTTTACCCCCAGGATTAATAAAGGATTCTGATATTCCTGAATGACTAGTTTTTTTTTTTTTTTTTTTTTTTTTTTTTTTTTTTTTTAATTTAAAGTTGTGTCCACTGTGTTGAACATTGCCTACTGTTGGGCAAGTGTTCAGTGAATTGGTCTTGAGGTTAAACTTTTTTTTTTTTTTTTTTTTTTTTTTTTTTTTTTTTTGGGGAGACATTTGCAGGTAAGTTCATAAAATTCCCATCCAACTAAGTTTTTTTTTTTTTTTTTTTTTTTTTTTTTTTTTAATCGGGTTTTCTGTTGTAGCTACATTTTCATTCTATACATTAGGTCACCTTAATGCATGTTTTGTGTAAAAAAATAAATAAAAATTCAGCTTAAGTGTTAATCGTTGACTGATAAATGTGAAATTACAGTAGCGGCGTACCTCTGTTCAATATGCCTTCGACACGTGACCTCCAGGTTTTTTAAAAAAAATTTAATGGCTGTAATATTAATCCTTGCCACTAGATGTCACAACACGCTTGTAAGATTTGTACTTAAAACTGTCGTTTTAAGTAGACAGTAAATCAAAAGGCCACGTTATGTAAGCTATATTTTCAATATAAAACGGTGTAAGCGTTTGTTTAAGCTTTGTAAATGTATCGCAGTTCTTTATAGAAGGACAGTGCGTTGACAAGTGCGTTTTAGTCGTATCAACGTGTTTGAAAGTGACTATAATGAAGCACGATGGTTAAATGGTCTTGAATAATTTACGTTGGGCCCAGAATTAAAAGTAGTTCATTTGCAGCCCTACGTCATATCGTCTTAGTGCAGCAGCGTGGGTCACATTAATTTTGGATCTTATCAATATAAAGTTATCTTAAGGTAACGGTTATTTTGAGGTGTTGTGTGGTGTGTCCAAAATGCAGGAAATATTTTACTCCGGTTTAAATTCTGAAGTTCGTAATGCGCATGTCAGTGGAAGTTTCACCTGTCACCATAGCAACGTTTAATGTCAACATTTAAGGACAAAGCGTTTTACTCGACCGTTTTATGTATTACCGATTGTGATTAAATCGGCGGAAAATGTGTAAAATTGTACGACTTGATCGTGACGCTATGTTGGATTAAGAGTGTTGAAACCTGTTCACTGTCGGTAAATGCGGTCACCTGACTTGTTTATGATCTGTAATGGATAGCAACTTGATAAGAGAAGTATGTCTGGACACCGACATGTAAGTAGAGCGCAGATGGCTGTTGCTTATGAGGGCACTTTGTACGAGGCAGATGGGATCGATGCGCCTCCTGACGTTTGGGATTCATTAGAGTCAAACACTAAACTTTTGGTTCGGGAAAAGCGACAGCTTCGAGATAAAATCCTGCATGAGGCTTACAACAGTTCATTTCCTGAATGCACGAAGAATGAGGACTTTCAGACGTACGATTCTCACGATCTCAGTGCTTCGCTAAATACTGAAACACAACCTGATGGCAACAGAACAATGTATGAGGATAAAACAATGTACAGGTATATAACTTTCCTCTGCACAATATAATTTACTAGATCAATGGTTCTCAAACTGGGCAGCATGGTGCATAAGCCTCTCAGCCCTGGGGATTCAGGTTTGAATGCCATTCATAAAATATGTCGGAAAAATAATGCATATCCATACCATTATCTGGTGTGCCATCTTGTGCTACTTTGCATATCACCAGTTTGAATACCACTCTAGTAGATGTATTCAAGTATCCTGATAGTTTTGCAAGAAAAGTGTAAGTAACTTCTTATTAATCCTTATATTTTTTGTGATTTATTTTGCCTACTGTACTTCACACAAAGGAATTTGTCCTCCTCATTTAATAATTTAATAATTATATATATATACACACACATACTGGGAGCGATTAGGGTTGAGTGCCTTGCCCAAGGGCACTTTAGTCATGTTAGTTGGTCGAACCGGGGCCCTTCAGGTCATAAGGCTGGTTCCTTAACCACTAGCCTACGACTTGGTCTTACAATATCATCCAACTTGTTTACATACTTCCAAAAGATGTGCCCAATAAAGTCTTTACTTTTTACATTAGGGCCTCTGCATATATTCATAGTTTGATCTTCTAATCTGTAATCAGAACCATGTAGGCAATATGACTGACTGCAGTTACAATACTAGTCTTATACCAGTCAACTACAGTGTTATGAAATTGAGGTTGGATAACTAGTAATGGTGGCTTAGTGGTTAGCACATTCGCCTCTCAGCACTAGTTTCCATGTTCTCCCCGTGTCCGCGTGGGTTTCCTCCGGGTTCTCCGGTTTCCTCCCACAGTCCAAAAACATGGATCAAGTCTATCTATTGAATTCTCCAAATTGCCCCCATATAGAGGCTGTCTGTGTGAGTGAGTGTGTGCCCAGCGATGGATTGGCCCCCTCTCCTGGGTCCATCTGCCCAGCGCCTGAAATGTTCTCCCCTGGATGGTCATGGAGAAACCCACCGTGACCCTACTAGAGGATAAAGCGGGAGATAATGGATGGATAACTAGTAATGGACTCAATATGTTTGACATGTTCCAATTAGAAGGGTAGTACATTATAAAAATAATTCAGAATCCTTTTTATCTATTATTTGAATATATGTTTTGTTTTAAGATAAACAATTTAGGTGGCACGGTGGCTTAGTGGTTAGCACGTTCGCCTCTCAGCACTATGGATTCCCGGTTCGAATCCCCATCTGGGTGGAGTTTCCATGTTCTCCCCGTGTCTGCGTGTGTTTCCTCTGGGTTCTCCGTTTTCCTCCCACAGTCCAAAAACATGGATCAAGTCAATTGAGTTCTCCAAATTGCCCCATATAGAGTGTGTATGCGTGCGTGTCTGTGTGAGTGAGTGTGTGCCCAGCGATAGATTGGTGCCCTGTCCTGGGTGTATTTGCCCAGCGCCCAAAACCTTTTCCTCTGGATGGGCATGGGTTTTATAAATCCTTTATTTCCACAGAGTATAATGGAATGTTCTCAACAACATTGGAATGTTGTGTATGGTGGTTAAACTTAAGGAATGTCATTTAGAACGGGAACTTGTAATGCTGGGTTACAGAACATTCTAGTAAATTGTCAGAAGATCATTTAAAATTCCACATATATGATTAGGTAAGCTAAACACTGTAAACACTGAAATGTTAGACTTTTTACTGATATATATATATATATATATATATATATATATATATATATATATATATATATATATATATATATATGCAGTGTTGGGCCAGCTACTTAAAATGTAGTGAGCTATTAGTTACTTGACAATGAATGACGCTACTTCATGTTGTACCAAAATACAAAAAAATATATTATCTATATATAATTTAGTCTCTCTCTCTCTCTCTCTCTCTATAAAAATGCTATTTATTTACAGGAATAAACACTGAACACTTCAACATGTCTCACACTAATTCTGATTATGTCGACAAATGGTAAAATAAGCAAAATACTGTATACAAAAGATTAAATATTAATTAAAAACATAATTATTTCTTTTAATCTTCCATTTTATTTTGAATTTATTTTAATAAAATTCTATTCCTGGATGAATATTGTCTGCAATTTAGTAATATATTTGTTTATTTGGATGTTAATTGTCAGTTAGGTGAATGACAGAAAGCAAAAAAAAAATCACTTTAAATAATATATTCATTAGGGAGCTGTTAATTGTAGTAATATTTACAAATTCTTGTAAGCAAAATGTCTTATTTGTTTTAGAATTAATTTGTCCCCGTGTGAAGACTAATTAGTTTAACATGCAATTTGTGTTCGTTTGTAAAAAATGTTAAAAGACTTGCTGTATGAAACATTCACCTGGAACATAAATATGTGTAATTATCAAATTCTGCATCAGCCAGAATGCCCTGTTGAGAACAATGCAGCATAGAGTAATGGATGTAAGTAATTAGGCTCTCAGAAATGAACTGACTATACAATGACAATACCTATCATAGACTAGATCATACTCGAAAATGAGACCTTTTCAGTGACGAGCAGTCCAGGGACATAATGGAAATGATTAACAGCTTGTATTCACCTCCTTAATAGATAATAGACGTTTTTGAAAATGATGTTTACAGTGTATTTTAATTTATTTGAAAGACCCTAATTTGGCACTTTTCTGGCATCATTTAAAGGAAATTAGATTTTTATTCAGCAAAAGGTTATAACAATAAGTCCTCATTTTAAAGCTCATTAAAAAAAAGATTGTTGATAAGTTGTGAATAGGAGCACATTGTGTGTTGCAGAAACACAGATGCTGGAATCCAAAGTGCACATCGTAGACTTCCAGTTTCACCTTAGACCAAACAAGGCATGTGTTTATATCAATTTGTTTATATTGATCAGTGAAGGGGCACTTAACACTCAAACAGATTGAATTAAGTGACTGTTAAATTTAGTCAAATTAATTTAATACTTTACTTAACTGGAAGAGGTGTTTGAAACAGGATGCTGTATAATTTGGGAACGATAATATGTACAAATAAAGCTAAGTGTTATAGAAATAAAGTACCATCAGAAGGAGGAAATTACTACATTAGAGTTTGCTAGATTAAACACAAAATATACAACAATATTAACAATCTTTATAACATCTGGTTAAATTTTATCCTTTGAACATAGAGTTAAAAATTATTATATAAATTAAATATAAACATCATTTGCTATTTATTTCCACCACCGCCTCACAGTAGAAAGGTTTAATTCCTTGTTGGGCTAAACAAATACTCCACATTTCATGTGTGGGGTATGCATTTCCTCCGTGTGCCTGAGTGAGTTTTTTCCAGGTTCTCTGGTTTCCTCCTATATTCCAAAGATTTGCTGATAGGTAAATTGGATACAGTAATCCATCGATTGTACATACCCCCCCCCCCCCCCCCCCCCATCGATTGTACATAAAAACAAAAATACTGAGACCTATTAGTAGAGTATCCAAATGTCATGGATACTACACACACATTTCCTTCTTTATAAATTTCTATTTTAGGACAAATATTTTAGTTTGTATCCTTCTATGCCACACTCAGGTCTAGAATGCCTAAAAATAGTAAATAGTACAAATCAGCTCAGGAACAAATAAATTATTTGGGGAGAATGAACACTACGTATAAAAGTAGCTCATTCAGTGTTTTTTACTGCTATGAAGAAAAAAAAAAGATTTTTTTAAAGCCTCGTCTCCATACTTCTGTAAATAAATTGGGGAATGATGTCAGCACTTTGATGGCAACCCTTATAACCCAGAGAGAACCTACACAGACACACTGAGAACATTAGGATTAGATTAGATTAGATTAGGATTGAAACCTGGATTCCAAAAGAGGTGTGCTAATCAGTTATGCCACTGTGCCACCCTCAAGCCATCTTAATACACTACTGTATACTGTTCTTGTTTTTTTCTATTGCTTTTATTAAAAGTCTGTATGGACATTGTTAGGGCTGTTGCTGTTATTATCATTACTATTACTATTATTTTTTGTCATTTTATCTGATATTTGTTGGTTGCCTCACTGTTAAGAAGGCTGCATGTTGCCATACTTTTCTTTTTTTGGTGATGAATGAGTAAGGCAAATTCCTGTTGGCAGCTCTGTGTCAAATCTTGTGAAATCTGTCGTTGTAACATTGTTTTTTTTTTATTATGTAGCAATTTTCTTTCTCGTTTTTTCCCGTTTTCATTTTGTGGAATATTATTTCATTGTGTTTTATTATTAGTTACTCATTTTGGTATATATATATATATGTCCAAATTCAGATGAATAGCTTTTACAGTTTTTCTTATTAACGTGTTGCTAATGAATACAGTGTGCAGAAGACAGCAACATTCATATGAAAGAAACCAAAGACAGTGCTCTACCTCAGGTTTGAGGATGGATTTCATTTTTCCAAAAGCTTTGAGTGGGTTTTCGTATGTTAAGGAGCTTGCACAGCTGTGAGCCCAAACTGCATTCTCAAGCTCGTTTCAGCCGACTCATTACTGAGTCATCCGCTGCCCTCTTGCCCTCATTGGCTGAAGAGCCGTATGCCTTGCCAGCTCCGTATTTGGCATCATGAGATGTGAAGAGCATCTTGTAGCATTCAGAACCATGCAACAAAAAGGCACTCTTCTAATTATTTTAATGAGATCTTTTCATCCAGTGATGCAAGGAGCACATTAGGTAGTAATTTCAGCCTATTTTATACCCTTGAATCTGCCATTTTCAAAACTATACCCCAATTGTGGGCTCAAGATCCTTGGTGATTAGGTGCTAAGCTAAGGGGAAACACAAGGATGAAATTACAGGTAAAAGAAATGAGAACAATACAAGCAGCAGAATATCTTTTCGAAGATATTTGTATAGTCCTGCATAGGGTAGTTTTGGAATAATCACTCATGCATAAAGTTTGACAGAAATACTATAACCATTTCTCTGTCTATATCCAGGACCCACTTTGAGTAAAGCTTACATATAGTGGTCACATGCACACTTAAGAGGTCACTGATTTAAAAATTTTATCCTGTTTGTACAAAAAAAAGGCAAGCTGTTGTAATGCCATTGACTTTGCACTATTTAAAAATGCTCTGAGGTATAGCAGATGGAAAGACATAAAACCCTTATTTTATCATTACTTAAACAAATTTTTCCTGTGAATTCATGCACAAGCACCATTCTAAATACGATAAATGCTTATAATTTTAAATGCTATTTAATTTTTTAAGCAATATTAATACAATTAATGTCCTCAATTTAGGTTGTAATGTGATGAAATATATTAGATTTTTATAAATTAGTTTTTTTTTTCTTTCAGACAGTTGGCTTTTAACGAGAATGGCCAGGTCCATGCAGAAGCTGAGTCTGCAACAGAAAGAAAAACATATACCATAGTTCAGAGTCCATCTTTATCTTTAGAAGATCCTTTACAGCAGAATCAACTTATGTCACCTTTTTATTTACACCCAAAACAGAACCAAGGCACAATACACTTGGTGCCGCAACCTATGCATGAGTTTACAGAGGTGCAGGATGTAAATGCAGAACATGATGTGAAGATTGAGCTACAGACTGTTGACCAGCTACAGGGGCAATCAACGAATAACTGTCAAAATGAAGGAAAGACTGAAATTATTCCTAGAAAAGAAAAAACTAAGTCTGGAACAGAAAAACAAACATATACTGCCGTTCACAGTCCATCTTTATCTGTAGTGGATTCTGTTCAACTGAATTCACTCCTATCATCCTGTCATTTACATCCAACACAGGACCAAGATACAGTACACTCGGTGCATGAGTTAATAGAGGGGCAGGATCTGAATGCAGAAAATGATATAAAGATTAAGCTGAAGACTGTTGACCAGCTACAGCATTCATCGAATAACTGTCAGAATGATGGAAAGACTAAAATCATCACTGGAGAAGAAAAAATGGAGGTCCACTCAGAACCCTCACATGGGAGAATTTTTCAAAATATCAGCACAAACAGGCCAAGGGAAGACATTTTAGAGCGTAATAAAGAAACCTTTGGTATTAATCGTCCAAAACAAGGATCATATCTAAAGGTCTTTGAGCGAAAAGGAGTCAAGTCAACAGTTGCAAAACAGGTATGTGTTTTTGACTGTTTTTTTTGTAATGTTGTTTACTGTAGCTTTTTATAAGTTAATGGTTAAAACTTTAATAAAAAATACAATAATTATATATTATTGTTCTACTAGCTCCTTCTCAGCGTTGCTTTGCCAGGGCTTGTGATGACGTTTCTGCAAATGGTGTAAAGTTTAACTTATGCTTAATTGGGTGCTTCTTGGTAGTTATTTTTTTGGTTGAAAGAAAATTTACTTGTCTAAATAAAAGAGAAAAATGTTAAAGTTTTCCCTGTGCACTATAGCGCTAACAACTCTTGACCACCAATAACAAATAACAGGACAAATGACTGACACAAATTGTGCAACAACAATGAGCTACACAACATATGAGGAGAAATAAGATAAATGTGCCAAAGTGGACACAGTGCTTAGAAGCACTTTCAGCAACTCATCTAAGGTCTAGTTGTTGTTAATATTTTATTATTTATTTGTCAAACAGATTTTGTAACAAAGGTTTGCAACAAACTTCCCGAAAACCTAAAAACTTCAGAGGCAACCACATTATTTCTGCCTCATTTAACACAGTTGCTTTATTAGTAACAGGTTGTATTCCTTTTTTGAGTCAACAGGGGCTGCTATAACACTGCATACAACCTCTTAACGTCTCAATGTTTCACAGAAAATCTGCCTTTTTCATGCTCGCTGTTGTCCTTTGGGTTTGCACCAGCGTGAATGGGATTGCTTTAATCCTATTATATACTGACAAAAACAAAACTTGTAAACCAGTTACTGTTTAGCACTCCCAGCATTCTTAAAAATAAATAGGAGGATTGTTTGTATTTTCATTTTTGATACTTTGCTTTTGTAAACGCCTTTTATTTAATATATGGTTTTAATATAACTTCAGACTTTGGGGGATACAGAGTATATACTGTAATATTTAAATATTAAACAATGCTTAACGCCTTTACTTTTTAGATTAAAATCTTCAAATTTTCTTTCCTTACTTTAATTGTTTTAATTTAGTGCTTTATATCTGACCTCCAGTTTTTTTTCTGTTTTCAACTATGAATCTGAATGTGTAAATGACCTTGTTCCCATCACAAACATGAACTGAAAAGGAATAAGCAGCCTAATCTTTCTGTGGTTCAGAAATTCATTTGGCAGACACTGGAAACGGGAAGCAAGTCTGGCTATGTAGTGCCTATTATGAGTTGATCTGCACAACAGTAGCTATTAAGAACATCAGAGAGGCATGGTTACCAATAGACTCTCAGCTAACCGTGCACCTGGCCCTGCTGTGTAATTGGCAGAATCAGCTTGTCTGTGTGTACCACATAAGGATTTGTAACATTTCAGGCCTTTCCTGGCCCATCTGAGCCCCTACCCACCTTAATGTCGCATGTCAGCTGCATTAGCATAGTGAAGAGCTGTTAGCATTGTGGCATGGTAAACAGTAAGGGCTTTCCCTCAAATACTGCTCCGGTTGTATTTCCATAGCCCCAAATTTGCAGAGCAAAATTTATGCATCGATACAGTTTAGAGTGTAATAGTCTAAAATCCTTGTCTTAAAGTTAATACATCTCCAAAGCCATAATAAAGATGGACTTGTATGATAAATTGTACATGCCTTATTTGTTTCTGAACATGAAGCTCAGATGTTTTTTTTTTTATTTTAAAATCATCTTAAAGAAAGATCACAGAGCCCAATATTCTGCACAATTTTTATGTGCCCATCCATCTTATCCAAAATTCTAATATTTGCCCGTACCTTTGCCTTTCATTTTCTGTTTCTTTCAAAGGCAGATTAGGGATCCTATCAAATCAGTTTGGACGTCATTACCTGACTTTCTCTGCATTTTTAAAAGACCTTATTTGCTCTTTGATGGCTCCTTAGTCCAGACAATTAGCAGTGTTATTATATGTACACATCTCGTAACGCGCCAACTTTGTGGTCTTGAGCAGGGAAGCGAGGCTGGGGCTGTGCACAGGCTCCTTTGATAAAGACAGAAGTAGCAGAGCAATCTTCTGCCATTGCACTCAGCCAGAGTCTCTCGTCATCTCCCAGCCCCTCACTTCAAAGCCAGGAACATAATGTACAATCTCTTAATAGCTCTAGACTGTGGCTCCGTGGCTCTCCGCCACTGTACACCCTGCCTCAGTGTAAACACCTAATCAAGATTGCCTGGGCGGCCACAATAGCAACCAAATGCAATTCAAGAACTGCAAGCCTTTGAAGTCCTCATTGCAAAAGCTGTGTTTCTCAGTCTTGAGGAAAATGGCAAGCTCAGATCGCCTGACTTTGTTGTTGCCTCATCTCCTGC
Source organism: Corydoras sp. C115 (assembly GCA_019802505.1). Taxonomy (NCBI): domain Eukaryota; kingdom Metazoa; phylum Chordata; class Actinopteri; order Siluriformes; family Callichthyidae; genus Corydoras; species Corydoras sp. C115. Next base: position 5,106,910 of record JAFMOC010000021.1, on the reverse strand, counting down.
CAAGAGGCAATTACGGACCCCCAATTTAGCAGAATAGATATTACACAGCTTATAAAGCTCAAAATGCAATTTTGTTTGATCATTTTCTCAATTTGATTGAGATTATTAAAATGGTGGACAAAAGGCAGTGGCAGTAGCTCGGTCAGAGGCTGTGGCCTGCTGCCACAGAGAGGCCATGAAGTGCAGGTCTGTGAAGTCTGTCTCTTGCACACTGGTGTTTGTGCACACACCTATCTATCCACTTACACACACACACACACACACACACACACACACCTGTTACTGCACAATCGCAGTTCAAAGCATCACCAAATGCAGGCATACAAAACACAGAATGCCTATTGTTCTGTTTACTTCCCAATATTCAATGTTTAACACATTTTCACCTTACAGCAACATTATGTAACGATTTTATTAAATTCCTTTTTGCCACATTGACATATAATAGAGAGAATAGCAAAGCCATTACCTTTACACAGTCAGCATACCTTTTGTGTACTTGTAATATGTAACAGGGTGTAATTTTCCAGGAGAAGTGAGCAGTGCCCAAGTACTGTAAGCTTCTCATATGCCACTAGGTGGAGACAGGATCCAATAGAATTAATATATTGATCAAAATTTGAAGGATTTTTTGTAAGGGGTACACCATCCCAGTAGAACAGTGTGTTACAAAGTAACCAAAAAAGTAAACATAGGCCCCTCATTTTGCAAAAAACATAGTCTTCAAAATTAGAGAACAGCAATGACTCTAGCACTTGCTCTTAGAGTCTAGCAATGACTCTAAGATTTTCTGAAGCCTAGAGTCACCCATCAGAAGAAAGTGTAAAGGCCTTTGTTTTGAATGACTTCAGCACATCTGCAGCCTCAGGACATCACTAGTCTTACTGCTCTGCTTTTTCTTGTCTCTTCTACAGTTCTGTGACTGTTGTGGGTTTCTTGGCAATAACTTTGACTGTAACCATTCATCCTTTCATTCGTTATCTTCCGCTTCATCCTATATCAGGGGCGCGGGGGGGGGGGGGGGGGGGGGGGGGGGGGGGGGGGGGGGGGGGGGGTTTCCCCATGCCCATCCAGGGGAGAACGTCTCGGGCGCCGGGCAGATACACCCAGGACAGGGCCCCAATCCATCACTGGGCACACACCCACTCACACAGACACATACAAACTCTATATGGGGCAATTTGGAGAATTCAATTGACTTGATCCATGTTTTTGGACTGTGGGAGGAAACCAGAGAACCTGGAGGAAACACACGCGGACACGGGGAGAACATGGAAACTCCACCCAGATAGGGATTCGAACCAGGAATCCCTAGCGCTGAGAGGCGAACGTGCCAACCACTAAACCACTGTGCCGCCCTGACTGTAACCAAGACTGTAAAAATACTGTTAAATAACCAGAAGTCTGTAAAATAACCTACATTATTATATTTAAAGGCGCTACCTCATTTAAACTACATGTGCATAGTCAAAGATTTTATATTATTATTAAACAGTTATTTTGTCTTCTGTATATTGGGAATTATTTAGCTGTCGGACTCGCTCTGGCATAGCAATTGGCTCCCTACACCATTTTGACTAAAAGAAGTGCCAGCATGTCTGCCTGCTTATTGATGGATATGTTACAACTCAATCCACTCACTGCTGCACGCTTCTATTTGACCTTCCACTATTTTTTCCCTTTAGAATTAGCCACATTCATTCAGAGACTCCTCAAGCTATCAATATCATTGATCAGGACTGATTGCCCTTGGTGACAAAATGTGACTTCAACTTTACTAAATGATTTTCATTACAGTATTAGCAGCAAATATGCTCTCACTGAATGGGTGCATTGAGAAAAATGAAGAGGGTGAATTGATGTAATTATCCTCAAACTGCTCTGAAAGGACTGTGAAAAAAGCGATCAATACACTTCTAGAACGTGTTGAAGACACATATGAACAAATACAGAGCTTAATTAAAAGGTCCAGTTGTTTTGTAGCTTAAGTTGTTCAGAATATGAAGAGTTAAAATGTGAGGTCAGTGTGATTGCTGAAAAACTTTTTTGGATTAAAATACATTTACTGTCACTGTGTGGCCTAAACCAATTAAATGGTACAAACCAATTAAATGGATTTTGCGTCTAATCAGAGGTGGTAGACATAGTAATATTTATACAGTTATTAATAAGACAGCCATAATTAAATTAACATGTCATTTGTTTATTTATTTACATTTAAACATTAATATTTAAATCTGAGAATGTATAAGTAAGTGTTGAATGTACAGTATAGCCAGAATAAGTTCAATTGTTAATATTCTTTAATATCTCAAGAATAGGTTCATGTGCATTAATGAGCATTGCAAGTATTCAAGTTCTGAGATGACATTTATCTTTGTAGTTTTTGACACAAGACAAAGAGAGTGTTTTCTTCACAATCTAATTCATCAATTTAGTAGACTTATTCTATTTAGGTTTTTTGGAGGATGCTGGAATTCACTAAGCAAATTCAGGGATAACATTAAGTATTTTTAAATTTCAAAATACACATAATAGAAGAGGCAGCACAATTTCCAGGCAGCCAGGGTTTCTGTGTGTAGTTTGAGTCTGCATGTTTTCCCCATGTCTATGCAGGTTTTCTTTGAGTAGATTCAGGTTTTTTTTTTAAATTCAAGAGGGTAAATCACATGAATCTGAGTTGTTAAATTGCCCTCCAGGCCTCCAGTCCACTACAGCATATTTACACACATAATCTCACCTAAGGGCAACCTGAAAATACTCAAAGAAAACCTGCATAGACATGGGGAAAACATGCAGACTCAAACTACACACAGAAACCCTGGCTGCCTGGAAATTGTGCTGCCTCTTCTATTATGTGTATTTTGAAATTTAAAAATATGTAAATATGAATTGCATTTAAATATGAATTGCTTTAATCATAGATTTACATCACATATTGAAGCTAGTATAAAAGTACACACAAAATGTTTACTTGGCTTAATATAATAACAGGTTAATAGTGTGCTGTATAAGATTACAGTGCTTCAGTGGGCAGCACATTTTACTTTACAGCTTTAAGCTACTGGGCTTGATCTTTGGGGAGGATAACCTGGGTAATTTCTTTGTGGAGTTTGCGTTTTCCTCTGTGTGAGCTTTCTCTTATCAATTGTGAACTTTTTTGCCTGCTGTGCTTGCAAACAGAGGAATTTGTCATCAACAATTAACCTAGCCATGCAGTGAAGCTCACACATATACACACACTAGTAAAGTGAGCACACGTACCCAGAGGGGCCTGGGGAGCAATTGGGTTTAGGTGCCTTGCTCACGGGCACTTCAGCAATAGTAATTTATTGGGACCAGGTATCTAACATTACATAACATTAACATTAAAATTTACATCTTTTGAATTTGAGGAAACTCGTAGACTTGTGGTTAAGGAACCAGCCTTATGACCTCATAAGGCTGGTTCCTTAACCACAAGTCTACGAGTTTCCTCAAATTCAAAAGATGTAAATATGGAGTTTCAAATTAAATCATCTCTTATTGTGAATATGTAAAAGTCTTTCTGACTGCCTTGTGATGGGCTGAAAACCTGCCCAGGATGTCTCCCTGCCTAAGCAGATTAGAAAATGAGTGAATGAAAATTGTGTCCTGTTTCTTTTGCCACAACAGATAATTCAATATTATATTCTTGTGGTGAGGGCGGCACGGTGGCTTAGTGGTTAACACGTTCGCCTCTCAGCGCTAGGGATTCCCGATTTGAATCCCAATTTGGGTGGAGTTTCCATGTACTCTCCGTGTCCGCATGGGTTTCACACTCACTCACACAAACACACTCTATATGGGGCAATTTGGAGAACTCAATTGACCTTAATCCATGTTTTTGGACTGTGGGAGGAAACCAGAGAACCTGGAGGAAACCCATGCGGACACTGGGAGAACATGGATACTCCACCCAGATTAGGATTCGAACCGGGAATCCCTAGTGCCGAGAGGCAAATGTGCTATACACTAAGCCACCGTGCCGACGCAGATGAATTCAATTAGTGAATTTATTCTTTGAATTCAACTTCCTAGGTTTTTTATTCCCTATACCTTTTGTTTTTTATCCACCTCACACAGTCTGCTAAGGACACCACAAGCACTGACAGCCCAGGAAGTCCAGACAATGTCCTCGACCCAGAGCTGATGTGGATACAAAAAACTCAAAAACTAGGACCCTTCACTTCTGTTCACTATATTGATTTTGTCCGTCTCTTTTTCTCTCTTGCCCTCTCTGTCTATCTCTGTGGATGAAGGCAGGGCTGCTTGGCACAATCCATTGCTCTAATGCATAACTGTCAGCAAGGGCTTCCTCTCAAGATGAAAATGTCTGCACAGTGGGCGCACTGTCACCCAGGATTTCATTTCCACTGTGATGGACGCAATTTCTGATAGAGTTGTTCAGGCACAATGGAGCCTCTGAAACGTCTTGAAAAGAAGCCCGTGCAGCAGAGAGAGGGGGAATGGAGAAGCATCATTATTTTGAGCACTTGAACGGTCACCCTAATGCTGGCAGGCAGAGGAGAGTAAATATTTTCCCATTAAAATGGAGAAAGCTGGTGTTGGCTAAATCATGGGTATTACATGCTGCGACACAGCTCTAAACCTCACTGAATAATGTGTGGCACAGCACAGTGCATTGCCAGGCGTAGAGTGAAAGTCAGCATCTGTGCACCCTGCTCTTTATATGACAGAGTCTGTCATGATATAGGATGAAAATCTGCATAATAACTCGAAATATTTTGTTGTTCTGTTCACAAAATGATTTTAATTATTGCGCATCCCAATTTTATAGACTGCTTTATGAAATACATTTAAATTCTTATTAAATTAGACATGGACATTTAATTGAATCATGTTCAGCATCCTGATCATATTTGCCGAAATGGTTTCTTTTTCATGCTAACATTGAGTTATTTGCAAAAAGCTAATTAATGATTTCTTTAAGTGTACTATGTCAAGCTTGGTGTATTAAATATGATGCCAACTAATAACTAGTGCATGCTTTAATTTGAGTTTGAATGTAAAGTGCTTTTTCTTAATCTGTACTCTATTATTATGGCTTCATCACCAGAGTACTCAGTCAAACAGAGCCGTGCCTGAGCTCCACCTGAAGTACCCCACAAGATGGGATGCAGAGGAGGATCAGCAAATTGCACCTGAAAAGTACACACTCAGGTCATCAGACTCTGACAGCACCTCCCATTACATTTTGTCTTCAGCTCCGAGTGTCAACCTCACCCCCACTTCCGAGTCTGCCAAGCCTTTCCTCAGTCCTATGAAAGAGACGAACTTCCTTGGTCATGTTCTACCTATTCAGATGCACCAGAGTACTAAGAATACAGAATTTAATTCACCCATTATAGGACCCAGGTATACCACATAATTTTCTCCTTTTGTTGTCCACTAGTTGGCCTCACTGCACCCGAAAGCAGGAGTAAGAGGACTAGCATCTTAACTCATTTAAACTTATTTTTATAGGTAAAAACAAAGAACCTTTGAAAAGTCATAGTTAGAGAGGCAAAAATTAAATCTTTGTCACTTAGGTATTTGGAAAAATACAGTTCGCAATCGCCAGCGAATCGCCAGCGAATCAAGAATCAGATTTGCTCATTGCCTTGTTACCACAATTAGCAAGAAAGGAAAGTGAAGCTGCATATCAGTTGTGAAGAGATTACTTGAAAATTTGGTGTAGTGTCTCTTAAGTCAATGCCCTTTCAAAAGTCTTAGATGTCAGGATAACAGAGAAGCTGTTGTTGTTTTTAAGCATTAATTTGCCTCATTTTGCTTTCTGTCTTTTTCAGAAACAGTTCTATACTAGCACCATTTGAAGAAGCCGTACCTGAGATGCATTTCCAGATACAAAATGATGATTCTGATGTGCCACTATTAACATATAGTGGTGTCTGTCCAGTACTGCCTCCTATAGGCAGATCCAATGCCAGTGATTCTGAGCTGAGCAATGATGATTCCCAAGCAAATATGCATGTTCAACAACGAAGCAGCTCAGATGGCTACCTGGCACAGCTGCAGAAACTAAAAATTCCATTGAAGGCGACTCATAAGGTGCATACATATGTAACAGGTCATTTCTTTAATTTGATAACGTAACCACAGTTTGATTGCTAGTGTGTCAACTGTTGTTTCATGTATCTATCTCCCACCTAATTATGTACTTTTTTCAAAGATGAAAAATGAAGGAAATTTGTCATGTTATCACATTATTCTTAATTTTTTTTCAGTATACATCTCATCTTTCTATCTTCAACTTAATTCATTACTAGTTACTAATTACTACTAAGGGGGGGAGGGGCATCCAGGGGACACTCACACAGACACACACACACACAGACACACTCTATACGGGGCGATTTGGCAAATTCAATTAACCTCTATGTTTTTGGACTGTGGGAGGAAACCGAAGTATCCGGAGAAAACCCATGTGGAAACGGGGAGAACATGGAAGCTCTACCCAGATTGGGATTTCAACTAAGAATCCCTAGCACTGAGAGGCGAACGTGCTAAGAGATAATTATTAGATTCAGGTTAATTGTATAAGCAATTATCACTAAGATGGTGTTAATAACTTAAGCATAACTTGAGCATTTGAGCAGTGCTCACTGATGCTAAAATAAACAAGAAGATGAGGTGATTAAACACCCTGAGCTGGCCTGGGCTGCTGAGTTGCTAATTTGCATCTAATAACCATCTCTTTGTCTTTTGTCAATGTGAGATTTGCAGTACAAAGGTTATAAATGTAGCTATATCAATCATACAGACATACAAACAACTGAATCTGTACACTAATAAGCTAGCACCTTCATTCCAGATAAATACAACATAAGGTAAAAGGTAAGTCAATGTGGTAGTTTATACATAAAAACTCTAGTGTACATGGGTAACATGTTGAAATACTCACTTAATCACTGAATTTGGGTGTTTCATTTAGTTATTTTCAAGATTGGTGTGTAAGTACTTTACTGACACCCCACAAAACCCGTGGGATGAAATAAAAAAAAAATTTCAAAGCCAGCTTTTCCAGTCCAACATAATTTTTATCACAAAAATGCACCTGTTGTTGCATAGATTTCACTGCTACTTTCCAGAAACTTGCAGAAAGCCTTCCCAGAACATATCAAATTTATCAAAGGAAATTTTAGCAATTACAAAGGCTTTGATATTTAAGTGTTTATTTGTTTGCATTTGAACACATTAAATTCCATATTATTCAACACAATTATCTGGAAACAAACTCAAAATTATCGTCACCTTTTTAAAATAATAAGAATAATCATGTTTTTTTTCATTTGTACATTTAACAAATAACAGGAACTGGCAATAAAGAAATGTTGAGCTGGTTTAAATAGAGTATGTTTCCAAGACCGAGCATGAGAAAAGAATGAAGAGAAAATAATTGTCGAAGAATTTCAAAACCAACATTGTAAAATTTTAAAGCTAAGCTAAAGGTACAAGGTACAACAATTTCAATTACCCAATATCCACTATTCAAATAAATAAATTGCCATGGTAAGATGGATAACACTGTTGACAAAGAAACATTAAACTAGCCATAATTTACCAGAAGATGTCCTGCGATTAAATATTTACTTATTGGCAATGTGTATAGCACTTCTCAAGTGCTCCCAGGTTCAATTTTGGGAGGGTACACAAGGTTTATAAAAAGTTTACATGTTCTCCCTGTGTCTTAATACCAGTAACTGCTGGGCAAGTCTCCAGCATCCTGGGACACTAATTAGAATAAGTGCCTCAGAGAATGCATTAATAACTCTGCCCTGTTATTTGTTAATCTGTTTAGCTCTTTAGCAATTATTTTCTAAATTTTTAACTCAGTATATTCATTTAATACATGTTAATCTTCCACAAAGTTTTACAAATCTTATATAAAATATAGTACACAATCATGCACTTATTTTCCACAGTAAGTATTTATATCCATAAACAGGTGGCCAGGAATCATTGCATTAAGGGAATGTAGTTTTATTACCTGTAACACTCACTTAATTGTATAGCTGCCTTTATAAAGTAAATTATTGTGACTATTTTCTATGGTATACTTTTTTTAGTAATGGACCTGTTTGTGTAAATAATTCCAAAGAAAATGATTTGTGAAGTTCCTGCTGGTTAAGTAATGACAGCTAATAATATTATTAAACAGACAAACAAACACCTGGCAAATAACTCAAAACTCAGTAAGGGGTCATTATGTCATGGAACACATCTTCTTCATGTCCTGTCAGGATTAAGTCGTACTTATGCCATAAAACAGATTGCCTCTTCTTCATCTTTCTCCTTGGTGGCCATCGAGTCTCTTAGGATTATCGGATAAATTCGTAAAGCCACTAGTGTTGCAGCGCTGGGGAAATAGATCATTGGGGGCAACAGACATCCAGCAGGGTCCATGACCAATGAATGATCCGAGACAGGCCCTAGAGCCTGAAGGAGCCAGTCTGATCTGACCCGATTAGCCGCTTCTGTTTAGGAGGACATGTAGATTGCTGCTCGAGTGCACCTTAGAAATCCATAATGGATTAAATGCTTACTTCTTCAGTATGCCTAAGCCTCTCTATTGTTTATATCTTCTTTTAAAAAGCTTGAACAAATATGTTATACTAAATTTTAAAAAAAATTAAATAAATTTAAAAAGCGGTTTGGTGCAGAATAGGATAATGATCAGGTTTGAAAATTCTGCAGTGTAGCTGGTTCTTCCATAACTACTGATTCGTGGTGTTCTCATTTTTAAGTCACTTTGGATAAAAGCGCCTGCTAAGTGGCTAAATGTAAATAGATTGATAAGCATGTAATTATAGAGATCACGGTTATAGTAATATAGCATGGTATTAAAGCTGTGTTGGCTTTTAAATTGAATATATACATTTTCTACTGTAATATTTATATAATGACCATTTTATTGTTTTTGATATGTTCAGGTATACACTCTGAAGGACTACAAAAACTTAAATCAAGATGTAAAGCTGGGAGGCCTTGGCCCGTCCAACACTGTTTCTGAAGATGTGGTAAGAGCTGCTATAACATTTTGGAAAAGGTCACAAATTACACGGGTCACTTACATTTTCTTTATGTTGATTTAACTAATTCTAACTAATCCGATGGTGTTGAGGTCCCTGTCTGTCTCCTTGTGAGGACATTCATCCTTCCAAAAAGATATAAAAAGAATTTACAAATCTAATGAGTTTAGGCCTTGAAGAGGACATTTCCTTGTTTTTCTCTTTTGTCACCAATTGTACATCCTTCAATGTATCTGATTTTTAGATGGGTTTCAGCGACTAATTTGTGTATGACAAGGTTCCGAGGGGGTGATGTGTTTTATTTGGTTTTGTTTGGGGCTGTGGAGTGGCCACCGAGAGAGATATACAATGAGGCAGAAGGGCCTTAAGGGAGAAATGGCTTAGGTAATTAAACCTCCCTTTTGTAATCTGCTGAACTCTCTCTTGCTGCTGTCAGGCTGAGAAAATTAGACGACAGAAGCTGTATTCAAATGTGATCCGGGAGCAAAACAAGAAGATAAGTAGCATTCCCTTTCTGCCAACCAGGAATCCAGTGTGTAGTGGCAACAAGGACAGCATTCCCAGGAACAGGGTGAGACAGGCCTTTAAACACAGTTAAAACTGATATTTTAACCAATACCCACCAAAACATGTCTGATTATTTAGTGTTGAGTAAGCACACATGCAATGCAAACAATTTCATATTCATTTCACCTGTGTTATCATGTCTGTTACTTGTTTTTGTCATATCTGTAGGTCATGCAAAATGTTATTTTTACTTTAATATTAATTTCTACAAATTTAATTCATTTCATGTGTCGATTTTGCTGAAACTTTTCCACTTTTATTCACAGAAAATTTAATTAATACATCTTTTTCCAGGCTTTAGATTACGCCAAAACAATTGCTAAGCCCAAAGCACCTCGACAGCTAAAAGAGACGCTCAGCAACAAGAGTGCGAATGAAGGGGCATTTGAGCATTCTGCTTATCGGCAGTTAGGAGATTTGTCCCAGCTGGCTACCATAGAGATGCTAAGGAAACAGCATGAACGGGAGAAACAGGTGGTGGCACACTTTAAAAGTGTCCATGCCAAACCTTTTTCTCCCTCTGTTAAACACCCAGTAAACAGTTAGGAGTCTTAAAGTGCAAGTTTCTGGATCTAAAATTAAGTTTCTTAAATTATGTTTTAGTATAGCACCCACATTGCTTATGCATTTTTGTACATTGTGCTTTTTTCTGAAAATGGTATGACAATTCTGTACTTTCAATTATGATCGTATTGAAAACTTAGTATTTATGGAAAAGGGGCGTTGTTTATATTTACTTTATAAATAGCACTGGTTTTGTAAAAAAAAAGCCCTGTTTGATTGACTATTAAAATATATAAAGAAAATATATCACTTTGCCTTTTTACCAAGTTTTAGTACGAATACATTGAAAATTGAAAATTATTTCAATTTCAATAACATTATTTTAATTGTCTTTATTCTACAGCTGCAACATTCAACACACATCAACCACAGAGAGGAAAGCACCAGGTGTGATTAATATTGTAATAAGCCTTTGTTAGGATCAAAAATAGTTCAAGTTTGGAACGAACCAGTGACGCAATATAGTTAATCATGTCTTTTTACAACGAATATGGCTTACAAATTTAATGTGGCTTATCAGTGATATCTCTGACTGCACTGATGAGCAGCATCACTGCGTTATTTTTCAGTCTCTTCCTGCCCATTAGTTTGATTGTATCCACTTTAGCCTTCCGCTTTCCTTAAATGAGGGGGGGGGGGGGGGCAGGTCAAACAAAGATGACACTTTGAAGCGCCCACTGATTAGAACCTGTAAACTTGCTTTCTATGTTTTGAAAGTGATAATCCCTCCCCCTTAAAACAATCTCGAGCACCTACCGCTTTAATTGAAGCCTTAGATCGTTATCAAAGAGCTATTTGCTCGTATGTAATATTTTAATTAGATTATAGCCTCTATTTAACCCATCATGTCCGCTTTGATGCTCAGTTGTTTTCGGCGTCAAGCCACCGAGAGCGAGCCTCATAAACGCCCGGCCTTTTGAATTAATGAGAAACGCTGCCTTTCCAGAGCGACTCTCTTTGCATCCCTCTCTCTCTCTCTTTCTCTCTCGCTCTGTCGCTCTCTCTTTCGTGCCATAGAAATCGGTTAATTGAAGTAGTCTCTTGCTCTCTCTTATAAAGGAGCTTGCATTAGCATCCCCCTCTTTTTTTGGGCGCAGGCTTTGATGTAGGTGCGCCGCGGCGGCCTTTGCAAATGAGCTGATGAGGCTGCATTAGGGCGAACGCGGCTCTAATCGAACGCTTAATCTTTTAATTGATCACCTTCCGTATTGCCTGTTCGCTCAGCGACCAGTTTACATCCCAGTCTATTTTATATAATTCGACAAAATCCGAATCAGGTTAAGAATCGTTTTCTAAGAACCCATAAAGCGCAGGTGACTTGAGGATTTGCGTTCTCTCAAACTAGCCCCAAACCAAAGGCTTTGATTTTTAATATAAACGTTTTACTTGATTCAACGCAGTTATTTTATTGCATGTGACATTTTCTCATAACTTTCATGCAAATCTTCCACGATATTTAACCCTACTTCGGAGTAAAGTGACATGTTTTTGTAATCAAAACTGAAAAGGACTAATATTTATTAATATAGTAATTATAAACGGTGGTAATTAACTTGCGAAGTTAATATTTAATATAGAATTAGGTTATCAATTGCCTAAAATTGGACTGTCACTAGATTACTGTCATAGGGTGGATTTCTCGAAAGCGAACGTTCTTAGTGAGTTACGAGTGGGTCTGAGCACTCGTAAGTTACGAGCGATTTTAAGAACGACTTAAGTTACGCATACATTCGGGAAAGGCTCGTAAATTTAAGAACGTTCTTAAGTTACGAAGTACTTAGCGCTACGACACTTTTGGGAAATCCACCCATAATCATTTCGTGTGACTAACGTGTGATCTGTTTTTTAAATCATAAAATTCCCTGTTTGAGGGATGAAGTATTTATTTAGAGTTGTGTGGCAGGCAATGTGCTCTAAAGTCAGTTATTTTTTGCTATTAATAGAGTAGAAAAAATTGCAAAGAAATGAAAGTATTAGAAATCATTTGGAGAACGTGAAAATGTCGTTTTCGCAGGTTAAGTAATTTTTCTTCCTATTGTTAACTATATGGTTCAGAAACAACTGCCTAAAATAACCAAAGAGCTTCGTGTCAAATGATTTTTACATATATAAAAATTATTCGTTTATTACCGCTTTAAAGAAACGGAAGAAAAGTTTTTGAATTGAATGAATAGTTTACGGAGCATACAAATCGAAAAAGAAAAAAATACATGTTTGAAAATATTATACATAAAATTCTGATTTAAAAAAAATATGTCGTGCGCCATTTGTTGTTTTAGATAGAGCGCATTAAATAATTAACGAGAGACACGAGAGATTTGTAAATATCAGTTGCATAAACTTGCTGTTCTCCAAATTACCCCATATAGAGTGTGTCTGTGTGAGTGAGTGTGTGCCCAGCGATGGATTGGTCTATCTGCCCAGCGCCCGAAACGTTCTCCCCTGGATGGGCATGGGGAACCCCACCGCGACCCTAATAGAGGATAAAGCGGAAGATAATAAATGAATGAATAAACTTGCTGTATAGCCTATAGCACATATCAATCCTTAGTATTTAAAATTATATACAATTCTACTATTGTTAAATAGAGTAAGACAATAATAATAATAATAATAATAATAATAATAATAATAATAATAATATAAAGATAAAACTGACCGAATATTTGTAGGCCATTAAAAAAGCAGAGTTTATGTTCTGACCAAGTCGTCAAATCAGGATTCCTTTGTAAATTTCTTTACTGTACATTATTTTAACAGATTTGCATTACCAACAGACAGATCACAGTTTATGAACAAATAAACGTGGTGCATAAACATGCGAAATCTCCCCGCGTTTCTGTTCTTGGAACTATGGAATATAAATCAAACAAGTGCTAATATATTTACAGATTGTCAAATACAATAGACCTGCCCGTTGGATGTTCACAGAATGACAGCAAATACAGTCATTAGAACTACGTGATAGATCCAGAAGTAGCAATAATAATAATAATAATAATAATAATAATAATAATAATAATAATAATAATAATAATAATTTATTACAAATAATAATATAAAGTTATGAATTGATAACGTCTGTGTTTCGTAGTTGCATGAAGTCATGCGTCGCTCTGATAACGCATGTGATAAGCGCATAAATATTTGAGCTTTAAAATGTTCTTATTTTACATAAATATATAAAAACAAAAGAAGTAAATAGAATTTGCTATCAAAATGTAATAGTTGGTATGTACATGGATACATGGAGTTGAGTTCGTGTTCTGGGGATTATAATATATGTTCGGGAGAGCAGATGTCGTCCTCGATGTCGACGTCGTCTTCGTTTTCATCTACAGAGTATCTGTCCGGGCTCATTGTGCACTTTGCGTCTCCTGCGCTTTTCTCATGATGCTCGCCGGCGCTGCAGCTCTCCAGAGAGCGCTCCGAGTCCCCGGGTGTCTTCTGCTCCTCCTGCGTTTTCCTTAACTGCTTCTTGTGTTTCATCCTCCGGTTCTGAAACCAGGTCTTTACCTGAAAAGGGGTTGGGGGGGCAGCTTGTTAAAGGTTCCTGGAAAGTTCTAATGGCCTGTGGTCGGGGTGGATGTGGAGGATGTACTCACCTGGGTTTCTGAGAGGCTGAGCGCTGTGGCGAGTTCCACTCGCTCCGGTGTGGAGAGGTACCGCTGCATCTCGAAGCGCTTCTCCAGCCCGGACAGCTGCGAGTCGGAGAACACCGTGCGCGCCTTCCGGCGTCTGCAGTGCTTCCCGGGCAACTCCGAATGATGCTGGAACAACGAGGGCATTTGCACACCTGCACGAACACCACCACGTTTTAACTCCGAGGTAAATACGAAAAACCCTGTGCGACCCCCTAAAACTAATCACGAATGTACAAATAAATACACACAGCTGTAAACCATTAATTAATACTTTAATAATAAAGAAATCTATTATTTGTAAATGATTACATAGTAACGTTACTTCTAAATCACTGCTACGGACTACTGTTTCAGTGGACGACATTAACACATAGGCAATTCAAATTATCTAAAGGCCTATATTGCGATTATTTACAAAACAATTACATATTTTATATTTTAAGTGCATGTATTATTTGGCTGTTTTGGTGTCTATATTGGAGCAAAGGCCGCTGTTTTGCAGTGCGGCATTTTCTAGTTCTAATAATTTTATACAGAAACTACAGGTTGTTTTGAAGTTGCGTAAAGTAGAAAAACTACAACAGATTAGACAAGTTTGAAAAAGAAATAAACTGCTTCTTTAAATGATTTGAACTTCCTTCATATTATTACTGGAAAGTTTTAAAAATCCCAATGTTCTTACCGGACGTAAAGAAGTATGGATGATGCTCGGGTTTGTGGAGAGGATGATGCGGGTGGGATGCGAGAATCGGGGTGGGCATGAGGGGGTATCCGTATTCGAGCAGAGGCATCCGGGATGCGAGCGAATTGGAAAAAGGCGTCGGAAAGACGTCCCGCAAAGGCTTCGGCTTGTGGAGCAAAATGTCTTCTATGAAGAAGGAGGTTGACCTCTGCGCGGGCATCTGTGCACCGGGGGACGTGTAGTTCAGGTTCATGACGGAGCCGCACGCAAAGAACAGACTTGTCGCCGTTTGTAATGGAGCGCAGAATCAAAAGCTCCTGGCCTCTTACCTCCGGCTTAGAAAAAAAAGGTGTAAATCTCTCGCTACCCGCAGCCGGGCACGTTACTATTTATTGGAAGGTGAGTGACAGGCGGCAAATTGCGGCTAGATGTGCGCTCCACCAATCGCGCGGCGGCGGGGCGGGGAATTGAATTAGTCTTTATGGATTAATTAGAGGGGCGGCGGTGCGGTGCGCTGGAAGGCCGAACATGCTCCTCCACAAGAACCTACCCCTGCCACTTATTACGCCTCAGTGATGGGCTTCATTGTGCGCGCTACAGAGTGCGCAAATTACCGGACATACACGCTAATTTGTACTCTTATTGAAAGGGCAAGACCACTATGTAATTGACGTTTAAATGACAGCTTTCTTACCATGTTTATTATATATATATATATATATATATATATATATATATATATATATATATATATATATATATATACTGTGTGTATATATACATATATATATATATATATATATATATATATATATATATATATATATATATATATATATATATATATATTCTCTGCATTTCAGGCGCTTGGCAGATACACCCAGGACAGGGCACCAATCTCTGGGCACATTCACTCACACAGACACACTTTATGTGGGGCAATTTAGAGCATTCGATTAATCTTGGATCCATGTATTGGACTGTGGGAATAAACCTGAGAACCCGAAGACAGCCCATGCTAAGGGGAGAACATGCAAACTCCACCCAGATTCGAACCTGAATCCTCAGCGCTGAGAGGCGAACGTGTTAAGCCGCCCCTAAATATGTTTTTTTTAATTATTATTATTTTATTCTTAATTTTCTCTGGAATTTTGGTGGCAGCCATAAAGGCATTTCACTGCTAGCTGTACCGTGTATAACTATGCATGTGAGACTTAAACTTTGATTTTATTTATATCCTCCTTCCCCCCAATTACAGTCGATTGTTCGGTTAATTTTCGCATATTATTTCTTTCTTCCTGTCATTGGCCGCATTCTGATAGTGAGTGAAAGTAAAATCCAGCTGCTTTGCTGCAGCCTGTTGCTTCCACGTCGGACTGCTTTGGACTCGGAGCGTTTTGAGAAAGGTCGCCGGATTTTCGGAGCGTTCTCACCGTGCGATTGCATTTAATTGTAGATATTGAAACCCGTGCAGAGACAAGTGTGCTTGAGCCGCGTCTCGGCTGAGGGGCGTAATTTGCCGCCATCGTGTTGTCACCACATCTCCAATCATGTCGGTAAACGCTCAAAGTGTTTCATTATTGGCAGGAGTCGGGCTGCAATGCTATTAGATAATTAAGCAGTAGCTTATCGAGGAAGTTAGAATCCTCAGGCGCGAGAGAAACGGATTGCCATGGGATCAGGTGGCTTCCAAAAACAGGCCTCATCATTAGCCATTAAATGTCTCGCTCTCGCCAAAATGAAAAGTCTCGGGGTTATGGAGCGACCGAAATACCTGGAACGGCGAAGCGTCGGTTTGGTTTCGCGTTTTGTCCGTTTGCAAAAGTAGATTTGATCTTAAAAACTACAACTGCTAGCCTCGACGAATCGACTGCCGATGGGGGAGGCGGCCTGCTATTATTATTAAGCGAGTTATAATCGAGCGTGTGCAGATTAAAGCTCGCCGCTGGTTCTGCTCACATTGAACATTGAGCGCAGGCCCGTTTATATCGTTTGCTCCTGTGCTTGAAGAGAAACGCCTCGATCAGTAAGTGCACCAGCTGCACCTGAGCCTGCTTGTTCATCAGAGTAACTAGTTGCTTTCGAAGGCAGAATGAGAACGTCAACGAATTAATGGCGATGAAATCGTCTTTACTTGGCTGGTCGATGGATTCAGCGCAGTTAAGCGGCTTTTAAATAGCCATTTAATCAAGTGAAATCGGTGTCCCACCTGAGAGGCTTTTACTTCACTGCAGGCTGCGAACATGCTACACTACGATATACACTGCGAAAACGGGGCTTTATTTACACTATTACTCAAGATTTAACGATGTACACTGCAAATACTGGACTTCATTACACTATTACACAAATTCCAAATACATACACTACAAATACTGGGCTTTATTCCACTGTTACACAAGTTTTTAACGATGTACACTACAAAAAAGGGCTTTATTTACACTATTACACAGATTTCAAATATATACATTATGAATACTGGGCTTTATTGCACAGTTACACACGTTTTAATGATGTACACTGATAATACTGGACTTCATTACACTATTACACAAGTTCTAAATATATATACACTACGAATACTGGGCTTTTATACACTTACACAAGTTTAAACGATGTACACTGCACATTATTACACTATTACACAAGTTCCAACTATAAACACTACAAATACTGGACTTTATATACACTAGTACACAAGTGTTAACTATATATTACAAATGCGGGGCTTTATTTACACTATTACACAAATTACAAATATATACACTACAAATACTGGGCTTTATTACACTTTTACACAAGTTTTAAACATTTAAATTATTATATATTTACATTATTGCACAAGTCCTAACGATATACACTACACATGTGGGGCTTTATTTACACTATTTCACAGATTCTGACAAAGTAGACTGCGAAAATGGGGCTTTATTTACACTATTACACTATTATAAGTTTTAACTATATACAAAACTACGGTGATTTATTTAGACTGTTGCACACGTTTTAAGTACATACACTCCGAAAACGAGGTTTAATTACACTATTACTCAAATTTGAACGCTTTTCGTTACAATACGGGGCTTTATTTACACCATCACACACGTTCCAACTATATACACTACGAAAACCGGGATTGTTACACTGTTGCACAAGTTCAGACAATATATACTGCGAAAACGGAGATTAATTAAATGTAACAAAAATTCAACTATACGAAAACGGGGCTTTAATGCACTACACGCACTATTCCCAATGATGTACACTGCGATGTAAATGTGATATTACGTTCCCCTACCTATTCATGCTCAAATATATATATATATATATATATATATATATATATATATATATATATATATATATATATATATATATATATATATATATATATATTTTTTTTTTTTTTTTTAATTCAAGATTCACATTAGTTCGACACCGTGAGCTCACAGTCCGCAACCACTTTTTTGCTTCTGCTATTTCGCTTAAATGACCAGCAGTTCCCATCTCAGTCAGCTTTCCAAACGCATCCAGTGACTGCAATTAGCTTCAGCACGAGTGAAGGTCCAATTCAAAAAATTAAAGTGTATGCTTATAATATATTCTACACGGTGACGTATTTGTACTTCTGTCATAAATACAAATAAAATTAGACACACCAGTTAAGAGTATAGTTAAGAGGTCGTACACCGTCTCTTAATAACCCACGTATGTTTGAAAATGTAGCCTATAACACATTGCTAGCTTTCAACGAACACGACTTGATTTTCTAACATAACAGTACTAAAAGCAAACAACAAAACCGCGTTTAAACGAATATACCCTAATTTCAGGTTTATTAAAGAGTTCTAATTAAGTTATATTATTATATTCATTTTCTGTGACGTCTTGTGTTCTTAATGTTTCACCAACGAGTCATTAAATATGTGATACACAACGTGGTGCCAGTTTAATAAAGTAATTAATGTTGTTAAACTATGTACATCAACAAAAAAATGTCAATGCAAATTAAATTGTTTATACGAACGTATGCATACTTTTTGCTTCCAGGAAGTTAGTTACCTATCAAGTTAAAATTGTGAAGGCATCTGGTTTTATAAACCAGAAAGAATTGCAGAGGGAATTATGACTATATTTAAACACATATGGCTCTGTGATTAGAAAAGCTGCTTGGTTTTAGAGAACATTGATGCACTGCAAAGTTTACCCAACAAAATGTACAAAGATAATGATGAACTTTATTACATTTGCAAGATAAATTATGTAAACACTTAACGAATTGCTAATTTCAGTTTTCGCACTAATATAATGTGATTACTAACGTTTAAATTTTTAAATCATGTATGTAACTGTATTTGCAAATTTTATTTTTGCAGTCAGGAGAAAGTGAATATTTAAATCTTTAATAAATCTTTAATAACACTTAATCTATCAGCTGTTTGCATTATAGCTGCTATGGAGATATTTCCTGTTACCATTCTGCCCCAAATTGATGTCAAAATTGATTTGTTATAATTGTTTTTAACATCGTTTTTTCTTTTTCTTTTCAGGTATAAACATCATTACTCATTGTAATCATTTGATTGTCAGCATTGATCAAAATTTCTACTGGAAATTGGTTAAAGTTTAATGTGTTACTACTAAAATCCTCTGAATTGACCATAATGCTAAGCACTATTTACTCTGAGAATTTCAAGGTTCCTCTAGGAGGTGAGTTGTAGCTGATTTGTTACTGTATATACAATAATATGAATCTGAGCCTGACCCAAAAAGAACACAGTGAAGAAAAAATTGATATAAGTTACATAGTTTTGAGGTAACTGCTTTTCTACCTATTTCTAATTTTAAAATAAGTCACCTGTATGTATACAAAGCCGTTATGCTGTGCAGTATTTTCAGATCATGTAGATCATGTAGTTGTTTGAGTGATGGTACTAAGTCCAGTAATTTGTTGCTGTGGAAACAATCAGCTGTGTATTCCCTACTCTGACACAAAATATCCCCCCTCCCATAAAATTGTGTCTGATGATAGACAACACACACAAACACACATACAGGGTTTTGATAGCATCAAGGGCCAGTGCCGGTCCCTCTTAGCTGCTGAGCTCTTCAGTTTGAGGGGCCTAAGTGTCTGTAATTGCATTGTAATGAACACATTAGTTTCACAGAGTGAAGTGAGAGGTCACAATAATGAAACAATTATGTTGCATCTATCTATCTATCTATCTATCTATCTATCTATCTATCTATCTATCTATCTATCTGTCTGTCTGTCTGTCTGTCTGTCTGTCTGTCTGTCTGTCTGTCTGTCTGTCTGTCTGTCTGTCTGTCTGTCTGTCTGTCTGTCTGTCTGTCTGTCTGTCTGTCTGTCTGTCTGTCTGTGTCTCACTGTATGTCTGTCCCTGCATGCTCACAGATTTCAAGTAAGTGTTTTACCCTATAGGATTATTTGCTGTATATAATCTATAAACTTTTTAATGTAAATATTTTATACTTAAAATTATGATGTTATATCTTATGTGCTTAATGGTTCAATATCAGTAACTGAAAAGATGTTTTATCCGCTTTATCCTCTATCAGAGTCGCGGTGGGGTTCCCCATGCCCATCCAGGGGAGAACGTTTCGGGCGCTGGGCAGATACACCCAGGACAGGGCGCCAATCTATTGCTGGGCACACACTCACTCACACAGACACGCACGCATACACACTCTTTATGGGGCAATTTGGAGAACTCAATTGACTTCATCCATGTTTTTGGACTGTGGGAGGAAACCGGAGAACCCGGAGGAAACCCTTATCTGTATAGTTGTTTAAATTTGGTACAGATATATTTATGTTATTTATCTTAAGACTTAGAGATTTTAAAACTTTTGGTAAACATAATTAGAAATTTCCTTTGATAGTTTTTTTTTTTTTTAAATGAACAATTCATATTTGGCAATTAGACAAATGGAGTTTTTGATTAACTGTAAATTTGCACATTCGTCTATTCCTAAGAGTCAACCTGTCACTTTGGAATGTAGTATGAAACAGTGGGATTTCATTTTTGTATTGACTAAATAAAATCACATTATTATATATAAAATTATGATTTTTAAAAAGTTTTGTTTAATGTTTGTGCTGACAGTGATTTGACATCACTTTCCACCACTGATTAGTCATTTAATAGAAAAAGAAAGAGCAAGAATAAATGCAGCACAGAAACAAAAGCCAAGCTGAACACAGCCAATGAGGATCATTGAGAAAATTCAGAAACCAGTGCATTGTGAAATTTAAATACAGATAGCAGTATTTCCCCTATAGTCTGGCCACAACTAAAGTTCTGTTGGCAAATAAAAACAAATTAACAATTTGGGATCTTAGTGGTTATTATTAATATTAACATTATTAAAATTAATATTATTAAAAATGCCATGCAATTACATCACTATTTAAATAAATTTCAGATTCTTTAAATTGTAAATTATCTTAATGTTTTCTCTTTACAAAAAATACTAATAGTGCATAAAAGAAAAAAGTGAGCAATGATTTTTTTTTTCCTGATTTTTCCTGAGACAATACATTCCATAAAACAATACAAAACACATTTAAAAATTAGTGGTGTGAAATGAAATGAATAAAAATAATACAATCAATTACAATCAAATGTATTAAAACTGTACATTAACTGTAAGCACAACCAAATGTTGACAGGATTTGTGAGTGTAGTCATCTTTCAAAAAGGGCATTTACATAAAAGATGACTGATACCATTTATATACTTTTTAAAATTTGGTAAATGCTATTATAATATTTACAAGCTTGTACAAATCACAGATGACTAATGACACATAATAATTTTTCTTGTTAATGTAAAATACAATAAAATGTCTACACACAAATAAAGCACCCATACAAACTGGCCTCTTAAGGGAAACTCAGCTTGTCTTAGCTCTTATGTGTTAGGGGATGGCTCATGGGGGGGGGGGGGGGGGGGTGAAGGGAGGATGTCTGTCCTCTCTTCTGCTCACAGGCCTGAAGATGAAAGCACCTCAGTGGCTCCATTACCTGCATTAGAGCAAGTTTCTCAGACCAATTGACGACTACAAAATGCAACAGGAAAGGCTCTTTTTTCCCTCCCAGGGATGTGAGTGGCGTACTTGCGTCTAACTTCATTTTTATAGACCACCGCCTATTTTGTTCCATTTCAACTGAGCTGGCAGAGGGGCATTTGATATCATCTAGAACTATCAAAGTGGGCAATATGTCTCTGCTAGAGAGAGGAGCAATTCTCCGCTCAATACAGCTGGCTTTTCAAAGATGAATTTGTTATGGCGCATGTGTATTAAAGCATGTTATAATGGGGGAAAAGTACTGAATACATGTGGTTGACAGATCAAATCCAGGGAGGGTTACAGAAGGGTTTTCATATATCAGTTTTGCAGTTATCCATTACTATATAATTGAACCGTCAAAATGTAATCAATATTTTTTTTACAACTATTATTATTATTATTATGCCTTGTGTTTAATTCTCATTTTAAGGTTATTTACTGGACAGAATCTCAGGAGAAATTACATCTGCAATTTATTGTATATACATCTAATACTCATAACACACCACACAAGGTAAATAGAATAGAACCAATTCTCAATATGGTACTCTGGGAAATAAAAAATATTTTAAATATAAAAACTGTTTAATGAAAAAAATTAAATGTATATGATAAAAATGGATTATTATTAACCATATATATGATTGTGTTCTTACTCTAACCATTAAACTTGTCTGTATGTTTTCCATTTTTCTTAGCAGGAATATATTTTAGGTGGTTAATGTCAAACTAAAGCCTGACCTCGATCAAATTGTCGATAAATATTATTTGAAACATTCTTTTGTTTCAAGGTGGCATAATTATTGTTTACAGACATCTAGCCTGACCTTTGTAGGTGTCCTCATGATAACCCACACACCAAAAGGTCAGAATAGATATCAGGCTGATTATGGTTTTATATTGTGTGGTCCTTTCAGTGCCACTCATTATAGCACACAATAAAACCCGTTTCCAGGCCCTGACCTCTTAAACATAATGCATGCAGCCTGAAAAATGTCTTTGAGGCCTTTAAGTTGCCAGTCGCATCCCCCCTAAATGCTTAAATCAACTCTTTAGAATTTCATTTTGCATCCATCGGTTGGCTAATTTGTACAGCAAGTGCTTTCAGCATTTTCCCAGCATTTAAGCAGTGGCCTTAATCAAAAGAGCATGCAGCCGATTCCCCCTTTCGTCTCTGCCAGACAGCGCTGTGGATGTGGAATAAAACCCTTCCACTTAACCACTTAGATGAATATATCAAGAAACTCATTTGTCATTTTAATTGCATGATTTGACGAGGCGCTGCCTTCCTTTGCCTCTTCCATTTTGGTTCATTTCCAATGTGAGCGTACATTAGATTGATCTATAAAAGACTGCAGAAATCACAACACTTAAGTCTTTTCATTTCACCATAATTAGATAATTGAAATTCCTGTCACTGTCTCTACACTTTAGCAAAACACAAACATTACGCACACCAGAGATTGAAGGGATTGCCTTTTACTGCACTTTATGTGTTTTTAAAGTTGCTGTTACCTCCTGGGCTTTTTTCTTGCTCTTTCTGAAGCCAAAGCTTTATTCTGTCTTCTAAAAACAGAAATAGTGCAGTAGATGTCCATTTTTTAGATTTACCAGGCCCATTAAGTGATTGCTAGCCAAAATGACAGGGCACATTTCTCCTGATACACTCCCAGAAATACGGCTGCGACACATTAAGGGAGCATTACTGGAGCCTATTCTGCTGCAGCTGCAAGGATATCCATTAAGGTGGCTCAGAGCCCTAAATTTTTCCATTTTCTCCCTCACCAAACTTGACTTCAGGTATTATTTTCTCCTCTGTTTTGTAATTTGCAGCAACAAATTATATCAGAGTAGACACTATCTCTCTCTGTCCATGTGTTCTCTGTCATTTTAGCTATTTTCTCTGACTGATTTTAAAGTGTCAAAATGGACACATCATTAGCAGATAATTGGACTGATAGACAGATGCTTAAGAGTTCTCAGCAGTTAGACAACTTTCCTACTGCAGTCATGAGACTCATCAAATACTAGCATCTGGGATTTAACAATTGGTTAAAACAAGCATGAGGCCTTCATTTTGAACTTTCTTGCACAAGTTAAAAGAGTCCAGTAGGCATTAAAATATTTGGTGTGACAGCCCTGAAAAACTGTATGTTGTGTGTTCTTTACTTGTTATTTTTGGTACTTCATTTTATTGCACATCCAACAAAGTTAAATAAATTATAGTACTATCTAGTTATCAGGATTTATGAGGATTTTGTACAAAAAAAGCTTCTATAGTCAAAAATAGATTCTATAGTTACCATAAGATTATAAGAGCAATCATGATATCTAAAACATATATAATTCTATATATGGTATATAGTAATAGTACATATAATTAGATAATTCTAATAAATGTAGCTACTAAATGTTTTAAATCTTTACAACCCCCTCATATATAATTAGATTTTAACATTGTGCAATTTATTTTCTGATATATGTACAGAACATGGTTTAAAAAGCTTGAAAAATACCACAGAATATTACTAAATGCATACATGAATAAAAACAGATCTGTGAAATACAAACTACCTTAGGAACTGTTCTCTGTTCAGCATTCACCCCCTGCTGTAGTGACATTCACATTGCGCTTTACCCATTAGAGCTGCCATTGTTGATCCTGGGGGCTCATGGGGTCCTACAAGTGAATGAATAAGCACTGCTTAAGTAGCCATCAGCCATTAATTCACCAACAGTGAAAGAGTTGTGACAGGCTAAAGGATTGTGCATATGTTTATAAAGTTATATTTCAGACCCCTTGCTACCCTTATTAATATACAAAGAATAATGCTATAGCCAATATGGACCAGTTGACTCACACTGACTTTTACTTTACATAACAGGGTTGCAGATGTGAACAGCTGCTCTGTCACAGGACCCTAGAGAGCAAAATACAGCTCAGCAATTTCTCATTGGTCATCTTATCTTCTAAGTAAGCAAAAGGGAAACAAGGCCGTAGTCTTATCTTCCAGTGGAGAAGAAGACGAAGGACATTCCCAGCCTGGTTTAGAGGATCAGGTAATCCAGCAGGATGAGGTGAGGAAACAGGGCACAGTATCACACTGGTAGGCCTTTCAGCAGGCCCCATGCAAAGCCACATGACCTTTCTTTCAGCTAACACCACATGCCATGTCTAGTTATTGCTCTAAAAGCACTCTGTCCCCAAGCAGAAGAGAAGCACATAGTACAAGTCCACATGCAGGGGCTTGCCTCATAAAACATTCAAACATTTACGAGAAGAATTACAGCATGGCAGACATCAATAGTTTCATTCAAAGCATTGATTTTTTATTTTGTCCGAATGAATTGGTGCTTGATGAGAAACACTCACATTCATGGTTCTTCAACCCATAACATAGTTGGTAAAGCAAAAACCAAAACTTATTACACAACTCACACTCACTCTGAGGGGTTTTGAATTAAGCTAATTTAATCTTAAATAAAATGGTAAGATCATTAAATAAATAAAAAAATAATAGATGTACTTTCAAATTATTTTAGGTACGGTCAGCATCACTCATCAGTCTAACATTCTTACAATTATTTCAATAAAAATGCTTATCTCTCTATCCATTAGTAATGTTAAGACTGTTTCCAAAATGAATACAATGTAATTTTATTTGGATTTGTGTCGACTCATTCGACTTTTGTGTCGACTTTTCATCCACTTTCTTCTTGTCAGAAAAGAAAGGTCTTGAAGGGTCATTGGCTCGAACTAACTCTGAAGGTGCTGTTCTATACAGCGCTCACTCTGCAGTCTTTTAGCCTTTTTCTCCTCTACCCCTCTGGAGGGTGTTCACACAGCCAGACACTGCACCTGATATCTTTGCTACCTGTGCCTTTTTACTGCTGTCTCTTATAGTCATAATTCAAAAAACTGTAAAGACCATGTTGGTACAGCAGTGGAACTGAATAGTTGAATTGTCCAATTAGTGTGACTTGTTCCTATTTTTAATGCATTCTTTATACATTGTATGCACTTTATTTACATACCTGTGTCCCTCTTAAGATTTAAGTCTGAAAATCGTTCATGTGATAAAAATACATAATCTCTTTAATCAGAATATAAATCAATTTTCAAAAAATTCATAGCCATTGTTTTGATTTATAATGTTGTCTCATTTTCTTATACATGAACTACAAAACCTTGTGTCTTTGTGTTACTTCATGGCTGTGATCTAAATGTCTTTAATGTTTATTATTTCCTAACCAATTGCAATTATTGTTAAAAATCAACAACATTTTTATGTATCTGGAACATACAAGAAATATTGAACTAAAAAAGGCTTTCTTAAATTAGCTTTATGCAGGTGAGGACTTAACCAAATCACGTGGCAGCAGTAGTAGAAGAATATCCAACTCTTCAATGCCAACTGAAAAATACAATTAAAATAATAATAACAACAACGCACAAAGTATACAAAATAGCAAGGTCTAGAAAGTAACCCAAATAACCAAACATGCAGAAGGTACTCTCTATATATAAAGAAAAAAATGTATACAGAGAAACCACAGAAGCAAAAGGAACTGGTGCGCATCTACAAATGCAGAAAACTAGAATACTCCAAAGCCAACCAAGAAAACTGATGAAATAAATTGCTACAAATAACCAGTGGAAATGCTGGAATATTAACTTAATGCTTAACTTAATTGAGCCCAGATGATAGAAATCAAAACATAACAATACAGACAAATGCACAGACAACAAGCAACATGCAAGTAAAAGGAGGTTAAAAATCTCACGAGAACCATCCAGACAATGTATAATAATACCATTTCCTCTGGAAAAATTGTGGCTAGGAGGTGAAAACAGCAGGAAGGCAAGTTGACCCTGGAGGTGGAGTCACACTCAGACAAGTTCTATCCATGGGCTGGATGCATCAATAAATATTTTTGTCAACAAGATGATAGTTTGTGAAAAAGGTATACTCTAAAAAGAAGAGGTTTTTGTGTTAAAAGCCAATGTAAATAATGATTGCTTGAGATGTTCTTGGATCAGTTAGGCAGGTTGAAATGAGCTTGTGAGGACTGGGAGCTAAGTGGATGCATAATAGCCAGTAGGCAACAGACATATTTGATTGGACTTTCTTGGCAAGCGAGACCAAGTTTAGACCAAGGCAAGTTTAGACTAACTGACGAGAAATGAGTAGATTCAGATGCACTGTCAGCCGAGTGAGGTACAGACCTAGGAATTAACTCAAATTGGGCAGAAGGATATTGGGTCATAAGTGCCTCCTCAAAATCATGGGCTTTTTTTAAAAAATAACTCCTGCACTCCAGGTAGGACTGAAAAGGCTGAAGTCATAGACCATTGGAGAGCTAGAATGCCACATGAATTGGCTAGGAGACTGTCTAATAATCAGTATTAGAAAAGGTAAGAGATTTTTACAATCAGTAAACAGTAAAAAAAAAGACCTCCTGTAAGTGAAATGTTGGTTTGCTAAGGTGTCAGAGTATAACTGTGAAGAAGACCGTGATTCAGTTTGTCTAAGAAGAATACATTTGAGCACTGTCTATATTTTAAATGAGGATTATAGAATTGTATAGTGCCTCTTTGTGTGTGGGTGTCTCTAGAAGTGAATGTGCCCAGTGATAGATTGGCACTCTGTCCTGGGTGTATCTGCGCACTGCCCAAAACATACTCCCCTGGATTGGCATGGGGAAACCCTAATATATGATTAACCGGAAGATAATAAATGTATAAATGAATTATAGGTTTGTTACATTACCATCTCATTATAATTAAAACAATTTGTATCACGTTGACACTACACACATAAATGCATCAATCAATAATTTCTCAAATTTTTTCTACTTAAAAGTATCTCAAAGCAAACAAGGCATTAACTGGTGCTAACTAATGGGCAACTTGTTTCTTATTGTTAAGTGTTACCTGCAGTTAGTACATACTTGAGAGCACATTTTCCCTCTGCTCTACAGTGTGTATGTCTGTCAATCCAGAAATGGTGGCTGCTGAAGCACAAAAGTGCCACTTTAGTGCCTGTCAAGGCCAGCGTCGGCTAATTAGCCTGTTGGTAAAACATTCTGGTCTATTAGTCATGCCTCACTGCTTGTTGCATGTACTGCACTTCCTCATCACATGCCTATTGATTCTCAATTTGATGGAAAAATAGAGAATGCATCACACTTGATTCCTTAATGCACTCTAAGAGAGGACTCATTTACCATCATGAACGCTGTTATTAAATTGAAGTGCTTGCCTGCAGGGTTAAATGTAAGTGAAAGTGCATTTTAACCTGTCATTTTGGACTTTTATTCACACGGCAAACAGAGGGCAGATGCTTACTTTTAGTCCAATAATTCATATCCTTAAAAAAAGCTTTAAAGGATTCAGAGGGTCTGTCTTCATTAAAATGACATTACACATTTATAACACCTTTGCTAATTAACATATTAATAATCGTTCAACATATTTTGAATTGGATGTTATGCATTTATGTCATGGACATGCCTTGACAAGATGCTTTACTATATAACTCACAAAGTAACAAATGTGTGTATCAAATGTGCATCAAATGACCATCCAGTTTTCATAACATTTATATAATAAAACTTTAAAGCAAATAATGGCTTTGCTATGTTACAGTGTAATTAATTACTCTAAAGCAAGCAGGAGGAAGCAAGGCTATTGTTATTACACAAGGTAATAAAAGGCACATATGTTAATTACAAATGGTTTATACTTCTGAAAAATAAAACTCCAACAACAACGGATTGTCAACCACCTTAAACTGCTATGAAAAAATATAATTTAATGTTAAAATGTTTAATAATCTGATTTAAAGCAGTGGTTGGTAGTAGTAAATGCGTGAGGTTTGAAGTTCCTTGCAGCCCTATTGAGCCGCACAGCGTGGTTTTAAAGGCAGATAATGAAGAAATGGAAAATGGAGCACAAATTGACCCTTTCACAGCATGGTCTGGGCATTTGTATAGGTACCTGCAGCGACCATCCCGCTTCCCATCAATAAAATAATTTAAGAACACATTATACTCCTTTAAAAGGTCCCATTTGTCGGACCAGGTGATTTTTAAAAGAGCCCTCGGATTAAAGACACCCTGCCTCAGGTACTTTTAAATCAGCGCAATCAATAAGACTTTGTCAGCGATTGTTTAAAAGGAATATTAAAAAGGAAATACACAAGGTTTTAGTAGATTTTTTGGAATCGCAAGTTAAGTCAATAAAAAGTGTGTGGATGGGTATTTAAAAAATATGTTCTTGTGCCTGGTGGCCAGTGCATAACAGGCTATAAATAATAATAATAATAATAATAATAATAATTAGATAGATAGATAGAGAGATAGATAGATATGTACTTCTATTTTTTAAAATACTTTTAAAATAAAATAAAGTTTTTTACTTTAAAATAAAGTTTTTTTTATAAGCCTTGAACTTTTTTGAAAACATTATTTCATTTTTTTCTGTGCACTTTACCAGCAAATGCCCTGTAAATAAAGCATAAACAAAGCATCGTTTTACATTTCACTGAATGAATTTAAATACTTTTAAGGTTTTGATGACTTTTAAATAGGAAACATTAAAATTTAACATTATTATTAGTGGATATTTCAATTCTGATTAGTGTAAATAGATTAGTGTTTTCTATTTTCAATAAACATCCTGATTTTATGTGATTTTCATACAAGTTTTGATATTATAAAAGATTAGATTTAAATAAAGGAAATGACTGGACAGTAATAGCGTGTTTGTTATTCTGGTTGGCTTCTTTGGCTTGTGACTGCATTTGGCAGTCTGTATGAATGTGTGACACTGTGCATATATGAGTGTGGCTCTGTGCGTGTCTCTCTGTGTGTGTGTGTATATAGTCCAGAACTGTTCAGCAATGATTTGGCATTTTACTGAACATGTCATGCTTAATCAGAAAGAGAGGCCTATGTAATGGAGAGAATGTGCCCAGAATCACATGGCAGCAGCATGCCGCAAGGCCACCATAATGCAGCTAATTTCTGCTCCACACAACCCAAACTAGGGTCAAGGAAAGGTGCAGGCAGCTCCAAATGAACAGCTGTTTCCTACAAACAACATGCACGGAGCTGAAACACACATGCCAGAGCACCAAGCTTCCCCGCTTCCTTTTACATGTATGTAAAAGTGTGCATGTTTAAATGAGTACAAGACCTCAACCTATTATTTTCCTTCTATATACAATCATTTTTGGAGCCTGTCCAATGACAAGCTATGTATTTAGAAGCACTCAACATTGAAAGACAATGAAAAATACTCTTGCTCTTGTTGTAAATTGTTCATGGTTTTTTTTTTTTTTTTTGCAGTAGTTGTTTGCTTTGCTGGGATATAAGCAATTGCCTATTACATGGCTGGTCCTTGTAGGCAAATAAGGAGCCCATGTGCATCAGGGATTCTTAGGACAGATATATTCTTTCTAAGCCCTGGCAATCAGTAGCTAGACATAGTTTAATGCAGTAATGAAAGTGCATTTGCTGGATTCCTGAAATGTCTGTAGTTCATCTCCTTGCTTGATTGAAGCTCATCACCTGGAATACTGAGCCAGATATTCTGTGTGTGTATTTTGTATTGCACAGACTAAAGCCCATTCCTGTTTCTCATTTATGCTTTATATTCATACTGCCTTTATGGGATATTGAAGTAGTGTTTGAAGATGGAACACACCAAATTGGTGTCCCTTGTGAATGGAAATAGGACAATACATTTATACAAAGCATATTTCATGATTTGTATGTAGAGTTGGCTTTTGCTTCACATCAATCTGAACGAGACGTTTCTAAAATGATCTTATGACATTTAATTTCAGGATCTGACCATTTCACATTTAGATTTTTGTTTATAGCTTGACCGTACACACCAAAATGTGTGTGAATATGTACATATTTGTGCCAGAACAATTATGCCTTATAATGATTCTGTAGTTTGCTAAAAGCCAGCAGCAAACTTTAACCTATTTAGCAATCAATTTGGTGCAGTCACTTAACACTGTGGTTCTGCCATACACTGTAGCTGTGTGATGAGTCTGAGCGAGGAGTGCGGTGCTCTATGTAAATGCTCTGTAAGATGGGGATGCATTAAGCCCTTCCCATCAGGCGCAATAATGGATTAAAGTCTGCAGTCACTCCACAGTTTGCCAGTCAATGTTCTTTATTTTCAGCATCACTCCAATTTTATCTCTTCTTCTGGCTCTGGAAGCAGTCGATTTGCCGTCAATTGCCATCTCAGGCAGCGGCATTAATGCGCGCCCACAAAAGGATGACACACCGCATTATCACCTCACTAGCTTTCAAATTAGAGTGGACCGCTGCCTCTGCTCAGCTTGTGACTGGTTAACACTATCAGCTATTTGTTGTGATTGGCCCTAATTCGCAGTGTCTAAAGATTTCATCAGGCATTTGATGAGTGAAATAAACCACTGCCCACAGGGAAATTGCTCTGATTAATAGAATTAGGCATTGGAGAGGAATCAATACTAGAGAGCTGGTCACATAGGGATTGGTTGAGCTGCCCATCATTGCGTCCTGCGGTCCGAGGAGCTGTGGACCGACGGCACAAGGCACATTCTTTTTAATAGGGTTTGGACTGCATGTGAGACACAAAAGCTAGGGATTAGCATTCAGTCTGTGCTACAGAAAGTGCCAATCTGTTTGGTTAAATGGCAGAACCATATGGGTCCGGCTGGTGTGGATTATTTCAATACAATGCAATCCAGTGTCGTAAAAAAGAGACATACAGTAAAGCTTTCAAAAGTACAGGACAGCAAAAACTCATGCCTATTACTAGTCTTTGTACTTGTTGCCTTTCTTTGCAGACCCACCCCTCCTCCTACCTTTCTTCCTTTGTGCATTCTTAGCCAGTTAAGTGCCCTCTCAGAAAGCAACCCTCCCTCTAATGCACCTCTACCCTGACCTGAACGCCCACTGACTCCCCTTCCTCTTCCCTTTTTGCTGTCTTTGTTGGTATTTTTACTCCTTTACATTAACAACCACCTTGGATTGCTGGCTGAAGTGGGGTGGAGTCTGGAATCATCCTTTCTCCATGTCCATATGATTCAGTCATTAGCAGTGGATATCAGCAACATCTAGTGTCCTTATGAGGGCATAGCAGAAATGAACTCATACTCCGCCCCTTTGAACACACATAATGTGCCTATTCACTCTTTAATTCACATCCCATCTGTTTTCCCCAGATGCCTGTTGCCAATATGGAACAGCTCATAAAAATGTAAATGAATTCAATTAGACTTAAGTAGTTGTTTGTAAATATATGCCTATTTAGAATCAGACTTCTTCGATGTCATCCAGGCTGTGTGATACTTTGTTCTATATCAGTTTGTTAAAACTCAGCAACACAATAGGAACAATGGCAATGTTTTCATTTATGCATTCATTGGAGCAGTAAAAAAAGTCTTTACACACAAGACCATTTGCTGATCTGCCTCTCACATCTAGCAATATTTCATTTTTTTCTAGAAAAGACAAGAAAATGTCCAGAGCATTTACAGATTTTGGGTAAAAATTATCTTACTAATAAGCAACAAATTCTTTCATCCACTATAAAATGAATATTGTTCCCTATGCAAATTCAAGTGTCGTTTGAGGTCTGAATATGAAGGGGGAAAAAAACCCCAAAAATAAAAAAACAAATATCTGCCACATTATTTTGTATATAAACATTGAAATTGTTTGAATCATTAATAGTTACATTTAAGTATAAAAGACAATTTAACTGTTTATTTAAAATGTGGTGCAAGTAATTTCCCCAAATTTGCTTTATAATTCATAGCACTTAATTAAACACTTTTCAAAATGTTTTTAATGTTTTCTAAATGACAATACTTATCAAGGTTATTAATATCGAGTAATAAAAACTCTTTTCTAGCATATGAAACTAAATGTGTGCAGTGCATTCAAAGTCATAATTCACCTTAACAATAGACCTTATTTTAGCTCAGAGCTTGCAGTTTAAAGCTATACACATTTTCAAGTGTATTAACATAATCAGATATAGAAAATCAGTAATAGAATTTTAAAAAGTAATCGGTTCTTCTACATGCATTATGAACCATGCTTCAAACGCAGATTGGCGGAATGTTTTTCCTTTGTTCAGTCACATTCTCTTGTAGCTGGTAATGTACTTACTCTCCACATGTGTAGTCACAGGTATTTTTAGCAGATTTAGGTCAAGCCTCTTACTTGACCACTCAGAAGGACATTGTCTTGGTTTTTATATTTTGTATATTTTATATTATATTTTGTTGGGAAAATGTAACAGGTAATTTAATGTGCAAGTGTAACATTTTGTGTAAATTTAGTATTTGTATTAGTTTTTTTTTTTCATTTTGTTTAATGTGGTTTGTTGAGCCTACATGAACCTGGAGACATTGAGCACATTTTAACGATGTCATTAAGGCTAAGACATTAAAGCTTTATAGATAAGTGCTATTCAGGCCTGTAGTTAAAAGTTGGAAGACAGTACCTTACTGTTGAGCCTTCTTAAAATGTTGTGGGCTAACATCACCAAATACAAATGAAGAAAGGTACCCACTTGATAACCCCTGTGAGAATCTTGCAAAGTATGAAAATGATAAATAATATGGGTAAAAGACTAGGTTCTATGTGCAACCCCATTTATTACATAAAGGATTTAAAATATGTTCCTATATTATGTTATTTGTCATCTATATCATTGATATCAGTTACGCTTTATAAGCTTTATAATATTTAGTAAGCTTTATATATACAGAATATCAGAATATTGTTTTCACAGACAAAATAACATTGGAATATAAAATCAATAAGGGATGAGTTTATGAGGCAATAAGGCAGGTGATAAACTGTTGATAAAAATAATACGAATGTAAAGCGGTCAGAGGTGTGCATTATTGACAATAATGTCATGGCTGGACAAACGACTCAGTCAATCAGATTTGTGGACTGAAACTACTCATTTTATGAAATGGTATATAACAGTAAAAAAAACTCTTTTAGATGGGTATATCAAAACTTTAAATATTTTGTATATCATGCAGGATTTTCACACACTATCATATAGGTAAAAAGATGGTTACTAAATGTATGACACCAACTTTAAAACATGAAAGAAAAATTTGATGGTCTATGATTGTTTTGCTGTATCCAGAGCTGGACTGTTTGGTATTAACCCATAATTTTTGCAGCATTACTTACGATAAAGATATACATTGTAGTATACACTAAGAGACTGCTTTATTATTATTTACATTTATAAATGATTTTCAGCAGTTTAATGACATTGATGTTGCTGTTGATGTGGTATGTTTGTTAGTTAGGCTGCATTGTACTGGAATAATTCATTCAGACAGCGCTGCTGAAGTTATTAAACTCCATGTCACTGCCAAATGAAAATAATTCACCAATCAAAATGTTTAGCCTTCAGCATAATGTAGATAGTGTCCTATGAGTAGAGGTACATTATTTTGATTGTAAGTATGTGACAATGAACTTGTTACAGTTATCAATCCTTTGTTTTTTTTATTGGTCCTGCTTTTTAATTTAAGCATTTTGTTTCCCCCTAATGTTGAGGTAGGGGACACCAGGGACAGTTGTAACACTGAATTCCTCTAATCAAAAACAAGCTAGAGTGATTATTCTCTCTGTGCATATGCTCAGTTGGACTGCATTCTTTCTAACATAATAGGAATCACATTTAAATATCCCAGAGAAAATTATCACCAAAATTGTTTTAGGTAACTTTTCATCATCTGTTTTTTTAATACAGTCTTGAGATCAAATGTCTGGGTATCCCTACAAGTATTATTAGAATTTCTGTTTTAGGGTAAAAGCAGAAATGACTTACATGTGTCAGAGTACTAGTCAGACTAGTTTACATGAGCTAAAATCATGACTGGTAATACTGGAAGGGTTGTAAAGCTTTGTTTGTTGTAATGGTACAGCAAATGAGTCTGGATGGATACAAGGGGAAGACTTTCGTCTGCTGTCCTTACAGATACTCGCATGAAATAACAACTGAAGGTTGAGAAAAGCATGTCTGAAGCTATGAGAAAGATGAATTTTAACAACAAAAAATACAAACCCATCAAGAAGCAGATAATTCAGTATTCATCTGATGAAGATGGATTCAGCTTTGATGGCCTGGAGAACTACTCAAGGTCAAGGAAGTTCTGGCTTTAGTACTGGTCCTGTAAAGCCTGGACACGTAAGGACAAGATTGAGGTGACTTTTACACTTGCCACAACTGTGGTTTAAAATGATTCCATCTACATTCCCCCTGGAAATTTTCATTTTATTTCTTGTTTAAACGTATTTGAGAATGTGTATTTTATATATTAAATTATGTTCTTGTATTATAAAATGTCGGCTTGCCCTAATTTCTTTAATGTAGTGTGAAAGAATGTAATCATTACTCCTGTTAAAAAATAATAGTGATTTTGAGTATTTAATTTATTAATTATGTATATTTTAGACATTATAATCAGTCCTGGTGTGTGTTACAACAGTGGAGTGACTGTGTTTAAATACATTTTGCAATCTGAACGTATTTTATAAAATCACATAAATACACTGTTTTAGTAGTTGACAGATTAAAGTTTATAATATAGCTGGCAGTGTAAATGTTTTATAATTTATTGGAAAAATAAAAAATTTTTTTTACAACCTTTCCTGGTCTCCCCAACTTAGCAGAGGGTAAATGTCTTTCCCAGTAGATAGTACCAGAGGGTGGGGACACATCTATGGCATGGGATGGTGAATAGTTGACAATGCAAAATATTAGGGTAGAATTGGCCATTGATTTTAGCCTTACATTTAGTCCCAGTTCCTTGCTTTTAAGAAGTTTTGTCACCGATGTCACACAGACATTGTCTCCACAGTTTTTACACATAAAAACATGGTTTATATGGTACACAGGCAATGCTCCACCTCTGTCCATTCACATAGTCCTCATAGTCTACACCCCTCTATTACTGTGTGACCTCAAATTGTCCTTGCTTTTTTTCAGCAAGTTTTGAACAAATCTGATGATTTTCTCCAAGTCATGGTCTTTGCAGTGTGAGCAGGACCATTGTCTTGTTAAAAATGATGTCTAGTCATGCCTCTAACAACTTTAAAACTGTGAAAAGTAAGACTTTCTGTAGCTATCTCCTGCACTCTCACACAGTAAAACAGCTCTTGAGTACTGGTGACTTAAAAGACTCCCTTTCAGTACCATCCAATTATTAGACACCCAACTCATCTCAGCTAAAATCATGAAGCTTTCATTTTTTGGAGAAGACTTAAACCTGTGATCAAGGTTTTCACAGACAACAAAGACTATGAACTATGTTTCTATAAACACAACCTGCAGAAATGTTTTGTATTTTTTATGGTCCTCTAGTGATGAATTAAATGTAACATGGCTGTAACTTTTTTTTTTTTTATCACAAATACCTAACAAAACTCAAAAAGCATCTTTTAAAGATGGTGATTTGCTTTAAAACCACAAATATTTTTATAGATTGTGTAACTTTTCAATTTTAGAGAAAAGTATCAGAGTTACATGTAACAGTGTTAAAAAATCGAGCTTTACGGAGCTATAAAGTTGCTGAAGAGGCCTGGTCACAGGAGACATGAAAGCAATGCACTGTAGTAATCAATTTTGGAGTTGATGAGAGCTTAACAGTTAAGCCTGCACAGTCAGAAATGGTCTGATCTTTTTGATGTTAGGAATAAATATATAAGGATATAAGGAATAAACATGCAGGCATGGGTGTGTTGGTGTCTTGTTCAGACAGTTTTAGCTACATGTCAATTGTGAAAGGTTATGGACAGACCCAGTCTGGGAGATTTTGGAGGGTTGGGTGATGTTGAATTAAATATTTTGCAGAATTTGCATTCAATAACATGTCCTCTGATGAGGCAGATGGCAGTGATTTGTTGTATGCCAAGTAGATTAATATTCTTCATATGTACCAGTGATGGTCGTGCATTTCACACCTTCAGTATATTATGTCTGAATCAAACCACCTGTCAATAACTGTTTTATGGCTAAATAAAATTTCTAATTTTGCAGAAGTAAAAGCTGTTGCATCGCAGATAACCAGTGTAGGCACACATTCAAAAATCACCAACAATATCCTCATAAAATTGCTATATTATTTAGACAAATAACAATCCTGATAAAATCCTGATTATCTGTGCCCAAAATCCCTTTTTTCCCCTCAAAATTGCTCAAGAAGTCCTATTCTATTGCCTTCAAATGTAATGCTGTAAGTTGAGAGTCATATTCCGGCCATAAGTTTTAATTAGCTGAATATGCCGATCAAAGCAGTAAACTTATCTGACCATCCAATCAGAGGACATGAATACACTGACATAAAAATGCCTGCTAGAGGGCTATGTGGTCACCAAATCAAAATCTGATTGGTTAAAGCTACAGTTCGATTGATACTTATGTTATGATGTTGGGCCTGCACAAGGCCTAGGCAGATTATTTTAACCTGGCATCAAATTATGCTGAAATGTGATTGGTTCAATGTTTTAATGAGAAAATACACATCTGGAAGCGTCACAATCGGGGAAGCACTATAAAAGTAAGTGGACAGACCATTTTGAATTATTTGTGTATTCATGGACAACATATAATTAACATCACTCTGTGATTCCGATATTTTTAGGCCTTCTGAGAATACACTGAAGGCCCTGATGACCCGCCACTGAATTATGCTACTATATACTAAAAACAAAAACTCCACAGTGGACCAGTACCTTCACAGTAACATGGTCCTGCATTTGATTCTTAGATGAATGGCTGAGTTTATTTTCAAATTGAAGTTTTTCCCATATCTACGTATGTGAATAGATAGTTCTGGTCCCCTCTACTTTAAAAACATTGGACAATGAATTAGAAATATTAACTTGCCCCATACTGTCCCAATACCACTAACAGAGATAAACTGGTGCAATGATAGCAGTGGGAGATTTAGGGGTCGGGGTGTTTCAAACAATAGTTTACACCATGGTGATGTGTGCAGTAGTAAAAGCCAAATATAAAATAATAATAGAAAATACAATTTAATTTGTATTTGTAATGATTTCCTATGGGATTACTTTAAGATGTACAATATTGTTTAGATACTAGGTCATAATCTAAACATATTTTTGCTCTAAATCAATGCAAATATATTATCTTATAAAAATGTTATTTATAAAAAAATTATTTGGGGTCAGGGTGCCACAGTGGTTTAGTGGATAGCATGTTCAAATGTAAGCACTAAGGATCAAGGTTCGAATCCCAATCTGATTTCCATGTTTTCCACCTGAGTTTTCTCTGGTTTTTCCCAAAAACATGGATTCAGTGTGAATTTGCTACCAAATTAGCCAATTTTGCATAGAAATGGTTTTACATTTGGTGCATTTTAGAGTACAAAATTTTTTAAAGTCAATCAATCGTCAAATTCCTTGGCTATGCTTGCTCTTGCTAAACAGACGTGATAAGAGTGCCACCTGGTGTCTAAGTAGGTCAGTGCCTAAAATGTCTTCTACTGCAATGTGCTGTATTTTAAATGCAATCCACACTAGTCTAAACTGTTTCTGGCTTTAAAGCTCTAATCCTCTAATCTAATCCTTCATCAATGCTCACATGAGGCTGCATACAACCAGGATGCTGGTAGATGGACATTTGGTTGGGGAATTATTTTTAGTTTAATAGTGTGTTTAAATATTCCAGCAGCCTTACTGTGCCTGATCCGCTCAGACCAGTGCAAATCACACGTAAAATCATTCATTAACAAAATGCATTTCTTTGATGTGATCATGTGTGGGTTTTGGCCATTTCAAAATGAATTAAAGGGGACTAACCGTATCTATAAATAGTGATGAAATATAGTATGTATGGTAAATGGGACTGGTAAAACAGACAATAAGCATGGATACAAAAAAGAGTAATAAAGTGACCAGAGAAAATACATATGAACATATGAATACATATGAATATACTTTAGGTTTCTGCAGCACAGATTCTTTTAAAGTTACAGTCATATGCAAATGTTTGGGCACCCCTATTAATCTTAATCATTTTTAGTTCTAAATATTTGGGTGTTTGCAACAGCCATTTCAGTTTGATAT
The DNA here is from genome assembly GCA_019802505.1 of Corydoras sp. C115. NCBI lineage: Eukaryota > Metazoa > Chordata > Actinopteri > Siluriformes > Callichthyidae > Corydoras > Corydoras sp. C115. The sequence continues at coordinate 5,068,139 of JAFMOC010000021.1, read as the reverse complement.
ATCTAACAACTGATGGACACAGTAATATTTCAGGATTGAAATGAGGTTTATTGTACTAACAGAAAATGTGCAATATGCATTAAACCAAAATTTGACAGGTGCAAAACCCTTATCATTTTATTGATTTGAATACTCCTAACTACTTTTTACTGACTTACTGAAGCAGAAAATTGGTTTGGTAACCTCATTGAGCTTTGAACTCCATAGCCAGGTGTATCCAATCATGAGTAAAGGTATTTAAGGTGGCTAATTGCAAGTTGTTCTCCTATTTGAATCTCTTCTGAAGAGTGGCAACATGGGCTCCTCAAAACAACTCCCAATTGATCTGAAAACAAAGATTGTTCAACATAGTTGTTCAGGGGAAGGATGCAAAAAGTTGTCTCAGAGATTTAACCTGTCAGTTTCCACTGTGAGGAACATAGTAAGGAAATAGAAGACCACAGGGACAGTTCTTGTTAAGCGCAGAAGTGGCAGGCCAAAAAAAAAAAATCAGAAAGGCAGAGGAGAAGAATGGTGAGAACAGTCAAAGACAATCCACAGACCACCTCCAAAGAGCTGCAGCATCATCTTGCTGCAGATGGTGTCACTCTGCATCGATCAACAATACAGCGCACTCTGCACAAGGAGAAGCTGTATGGGAGAGCGATGCGAAAGAAGCCGTTTCTGCAAGCACGCCACAAGCAGAGTCACCTGAGGTATGCAAAAGCACATTTGGTCAAGCCAGCTTCATTTTGGAAGAAGGTCCTGTGGACTGATGAAACAAAGATTGAGTTGTTTGGTCATACAAAAAGGCATTATGCATGGCGTCAAAAAAACACAGCATTCCAAGAAAAACATTTGCTACCCACTGTAAAATTTGGTGGCGGTTTCATCATGCTTTGGGGCTGTGTGGCCAATGCTGGCACTGGGAATCTTGTTAAAGTTGAGGGTTGCATGGATTCCACTCAGTATCAGCAGATTCTTGAGAATAATGTTCAAGAATCAGTGACGAAGTTGAAGTTATGCCGGGGATGGATATTTCAGCAAGACAATGATCCAAACCACCGCTCCAAATCTACTCAGGCATTCATGCAGAGGAACAATTACAATGTTCTGGAATGGCCATCCTAGTCCCCAGACCTGAATATCATTGAACATCTGTGGGATGGTTTGAAGCGGGCTGTCCATGCTCGGGGACCATCAAACTTAACTGAACTGGAATTGTTTTGTAAAGAGGAATGGTCAAAAATACCTTCATCCAGGATCCAGTAACTGATTAAAAGCTACAGGAAGCGACTAGAGGCTGTTTAGAAGAACCTTTTGCAAAAGGAGGATCTACTAAATATTAATGTCACTTTTCTGTTGAGGTGCCCATACTTTTGTACCTGTCAAATTTTGGTTTAATGCATATTGCACATTTTCTGTTAGTACAATAAACCTCATTTCAATCCTGAAATATTAGTGTCCATCAGTTATTAGATATATCAAACTGAAATGGCTGTTGCAAACACCCAAATATTTAGAACTAAAAATGATTAAGATTATTAGGGGTGCCCAAACTTTTGCATATGACTGTAAAAAATGTTTAGAAGCACTGCGAAGCAAAAAATGAGCAGAACAACACTGAGGCTCATGGACTGAACTGCATAAGTGCTTGATAAGAAAGGCAAATAAAATATTTCATATTACTGTCAAATGAAAATACAGTCGGGAGCACTGCAAAGGGCATTATGCATGTCAGGCGCATGCGCACTACTCGCATCAATGCTTTCAATGCAAAAAAGATCATGTTTATGTTAGTTTAGCAACATATCCTGTAAAAAAAATCTCATGCTTTTCTCTCATTTAGAAAATAATAATATGAGGCATTGTGCTCCCAAGTCATTCTTAAGCAACTAAACTTTGCACTTAAGCCTATACTTAATGTGCTTTCTTTTAATTAAAAAAATACCTGTCACTGTAATTCTTTTATATTATACGTTTATTTTGACTGAGAATGTAATAGAGAATGTAATACACATGCAGTGGCTTAGTGGTTAGCGTGTTCACCATTTGTGCTTGGACAACCAATTAAGTAGCCTGTTCAGTCAAGAATGGTCTGATCTTCCTGATCTTCCATTCAGTTACTTCAAAGTTAGATTTTTATTTATGTGGTTGGTGCACATATTTGTATGCCAGGGCATAAAAACAGGACAAGAGCATGTGTTGCATATGTATTGCATACATTATTTAACTGGGCTAATTTCCTATGGTTATAATGGATGTCAGGAATAACAAAAGAAAAAGAAAATAAGAAAACACTAAAATATTCAGCCTGAACAACCAGTAAGTAATACATGTCCAACAAATAATAACCATAACATTAATCTTACAGAAGATCCACTCTACAATTACAAAATTTAAAAGTAACTAACTGAAACTAAAAAGACAGTGGTAAAAAAACTGTAAACATCCACAAATGGAAATTACTGAAAACCTTAGCAAGAAATAAAAGAAAACCAAAACTAAATAAAATACCTAAATATGGGAAACGGATAATAAAAATATAAAGACAAAAGATGCAGATAATTAGATGAGTCAGAGCGCAGAGCCAGATTGGAGAGCAGAAGAAAGGAATGCTTGGTTAATTAACAAGAAACAGAACATTAGGGTTGGATATAAAGTGTGTATGGGAGTACGTTAAAAGATAACAATGCAGGAAGCAGGTGCATTTACACAAATGTGGAGAAGGGATTCCAAATTCAAAGTAACGTGAAGATATAGAACAATCTAAACAAGAGAGTTAAACCAAAATAAATTGGACAAATTGAACAAAGAGCAACAGTAGAAGTTTTTAGCACTTGGAATATTTATGAATTCTGATGAACTAGTTAAATTTCGAGCTGTCACTGCCCTCTATTGGTTATGAATCACAAAACTCTTTATTCATGGAGATAGACAAAAATACTTAATATAATGAAACTGCTTTGATGTTAGTGAGTTGGAGATTAAGTATTACCCTCTGGCTATTTCTTTGATTTTCTCCAATCCTAATTTTAAAGTTATTTTTCAAATAATAAGAATGACTGCAATTTTCTGAATGTTTTAATCTAACCAATTATTAAAACTAATTCTGTAACAAGAAAAACCTCTACCCGGATTTGCACTTCCAAACACTTTTTCTCAGTTACTCTCTGTCTGTAATGCCAGCTTACTCTGTGGCCAGACCTTTCTGAGGATTTAAAGCTAGCCATGAGCACTCTCCTTGGCTGCTTCCACCGTTAAGCTGGAATTAATGGGAAGAAACCGAATGGAGACAGAAAGATGCTTTGTAAGGAGAAGCAGCAGGAGCTTTAAACTAACTGTTCGGGAGGAAGAGAGGTATGATGCAATCACTGCAGATTTGTTCTTTTTGCCTTTATCCTGATAAAAACTGGAGCCATATTGTCTAAAGGTCTGAGCTGGTAACAAACACAATCATAACACTCACAGTGGAGATAGTTAAGGGGCGTTTTATGACTGGCCTGGTGGTTTTGAGTTTAATTATTTTAATATGTTGAATTGTTTACTTAGGATGCAACAAAATATTATTTAGGCATTAATAATGCCTAAATACAGCGTTTATCAGACAAAATAAATACATGAGCTTCCAAGTATTTCCTTACTTTATTACTTGATTCCAAGTCTTTCCTTACAATCCTTACTTGATTACTTTCATTTTGTCAATTTGTCATGCTGTGTACTTCTGAAAGACATCTTGCTGAGAATGAAAAATAATCTTAGTGAGCTTTAAAATGAAACGGTATAAAAAGTCTAATAGTCATGTACAACTACCTGGGTGTTTAGTTACTTGTTTTAGTTATCCATTCTTTTTAGATTTTTCAAACTTATTTCAATGTCTTGAATCCTTTAATTGGCAGAAATTAGTGGTAAGCACGTTCGCCTCTCAGAGATAGGGATCCAGGTTCAAATCCCAATCTCTGGGGATTGGTGCCCTGTCCTGGGTGCCCTGTCCTGCGCCTGAAATTTCTCCCCTGGATGGGCATGGGGAAATGGAATTCATTTTTTTAGGATTATTAAAAAAAAAGAAGACATAAGTAGAGATGCATTTACTGTTGCATCGATGGCAATACCAATATATAGACATTTTTATTAGTTAATAACAGAGAACATTTTAATTGTATAGTGATGGCTTACATTTACATTTATTCAGGTAGCAGATGCTTTTGACTTACAAATGAGAGGACAACACAAGTCAGTAAGTTAAGGAAAAACCTTATTATAATATATTATATTATATGTCCTTCATTCATTCATTCATTATCTTCCACTTTATCCTATATTAGGGTCACGGTGGGGTTCCCCATGCCCATCCAGGGGAGAAAGTTTCGGGCGCTGGGCAGATACACCCAGGACAGGGCGCCAATCTATTGCTGGGCACACACTCACTCACACAGACATGCACACAGACACACTCTATATGGGGCAATTTGGAGAACTCAATTGACTTGATCCATGTTTTTGGACTGTGGGAGGAAACCGGAGAACCCGGAGGAAACCCACGCAGACACGGGGAGAACATGGAAACTCCACCCAGATTGGGATTTGAACCAGGAATCCCTAGTGATGAGAGGCGAACGTGCTAACCACTAAGCCACCGTGCCACCCTAAATATATGTATATTATTATTATTATTATTATTATTATTATTATTATTATTATTATTATGAAGGTTGCTTAGTGGTTAGCACGCTTCTCAGTGGTAGGCATTCCCGGTTCAAATCCCCTGTGTGGAATGTGTCTGTGTGAGTGATGGATGGATGGATAATAATAATAATGATTAGAGCATAGTAAATCCATATGTGACACAGGATTCTTTCTACTAGGTGTATGTAGTTAATTTGATTAGTATTGACACCAAATTTACTGTAATGCTTATAATGTGTAGCCTATATCAACAAAAGCATAAAACAGAACCATGAGCTCCCTGCAGCAAACCCTGAGTGGGCCCCTTGTATGCAGCATAAAGCAGAAAGAAAAAAGGATGTGTCAGAGATTTGAAAAACCCAGTAGGAGAGTAGGCGCTCCATCAAAAACACAAGAAAATGCAGCTGAAGTCGAGGCTTGCGTGATAAGAATAAGATATGCAAATCTATTATGCAAAACTATTAAAAAAAGATTATCAGAGATATTGCTTTTCTTGTGAAGTCCACTCTCAAGAAGTATACATAGTTAATGAAACAGCGATGATAAAATATATTCACAGAGTAAACTGTTAAAGTAGGTTAAGAGTTTGTTATAATTGTTTATATGGCATTTTAGGTGAACTAGGGATGGAAAAGTTATTTAACTTTTATTACTTAAGTCATTTAGTATATTTAGTATATAATATGAAACTGTGGTTTTTAACAATAAGTGTTTTTGATTTATAGAGTATAGAACAAATGTATTTTTAACATATTTTATTAATGTTTCTGTATTTTTGGAGCAGTTTTTATCACTGGAACTGTATATGATCTGTTTTGTTTTATATTTTGTTTATTACTAGGAAGTCACTAAAAAAACACTTTGACATAACTTGGGTAATACTGCATTCTTAACTACAATTGAGGGGGGGTTTACCATGCCTATCCAAGGGAGAACGTTCAGGCACAGGCAGTTGCTCCCAGGACAAGGTGCCAATCCATCACTGGGTACACACACACACACACACACACACACACACACACACACACACACACACACACACACACACACACACACACACACACACACTGCTTCTTGAATTCTTCCATGGCAAATACAGTAAGAATATTAAAAACAAAAAAATACTAATCCAAAAATACTACAAATTAAATCGCCAATCAATGACATTATACTTAAATTACAAATACAACAAATTCATTAACCTAAATTAATAATTACATTTCATGTAAAGAAGAACATAATTTTATAAGAAAACTACAAAATCTTTACAAAAAGTGGAAAAGATTTAAACATTGATTTTTGCTTTAACTAACGTTTTCATGTAAACTCTTGTTTTCCTCTAGATGGCGCCGACGTCTTTCAAATAGATTTTTGTTAGGCCGGGTCGTTTTTCTACTTGACACTAAAAGACATTTTAAGAATGTGAGAAGGAACGAAATGATGTCCAACAACCACAAACATTTTAGTTTATTTTAGTAGTCAGTACAAAATCAATTTATACATAAAAATGTGTGTTTCTCAAATGTACATATAGTCAAATTAGTATTACACATTGGTGTAATGTGCATTTAATAAATAAATAAAATAGCAATTGTTTGAATTTGTAAAGCAAATGTTAATGTTAGAGCTTATATTTAGATAACTTTGCAAATGGGGCAGCGGTGGAGCTCTGCATAGGATGTTAGCCTCTCAGCGTTGGGGATCCAGGTTCGAATCCTGATCTGGGTGGAGTTTCTATGTTCTCTCCATAAAATAAAGTGCCCCTATCTAAACTGCCCCATATAGTGACTGTGTGAGTGAGTGTGTGCTCAGCAATGGACTGGTATCCTACTCTGGGTGCATCTGCCCAGTGCCTAAAACATGAGTGAGTATGCCCCTTCCTCCCCACAACCCTAAAAGCGAATTAAGTGGAGGATTGATGAGAAATTTACAAATGCTTATGCATTATTTATTCACACTATATAATGTTATATTGTGTATAATGGTCACTGTTTATTTATATGTTAAGTAATGACAGTAAGACAAATTTTAATGTTTTCAGACTTTGTAAAAACCTTATTCAGTGTTTATGAAAAAGGTCATATTTTCATCTTGTGCGGGTTTCCAAAACATGTTAGTCATTTAGCCTGGGAATTCTAAATTAACAGTAGGAGTAAATTAGTTATTTATGTTAGTTATGGATTATGGATTATGGAAGAATTTATGAATTTTATTAATTGAAATTAATAACTTCATTTAATTGACCACTTTGGGAACTGAACATAGTTCAATTATTAGGATACCTTTAAAGAGATCAAAAATAAGCCTTATTATTAAAAAGGACTGCAGATGAATATTCATAACAAAAAGCATTTTCAGAGGTTTGATTGTGTTTACATGCAAGTAATGTTTTATGGGCTTTTCAAAGAGTATGTAAATAATTGTTTTCCCTAGTGCACTGCCTTGAATTGCCTGTCTTTACAGTGACCTGAATCTTAATCTATTTTTCCTAGTGTTTATTGTTTTTATTAAACCAGCATTAATTCAAACATCATATATATAAATATATATAGTGTATTAATGTATAAACATTACTTTATGTATAAACAGTAGAAAAGTCACCCATTATTTCACTTTCTTTGTTGTTCACACCCTGGTGACTTATTTAAAATATTTGAGGCCACTCAAACATCAGAGATTTTGTGTTTTACTTACCAGCTTCTTCAAAAGCATAAAAAGTTCTTAAAAAGGATAGATGAAACGAGAATTTGTAGCCCGTAGCATCTAAATTCTGACTGTAGTTACGTAGATCTTATGTGAATTCACCTGCTCTGGGATTCTTTGTGAACAGAGAAGAAAATTGTTAGCCACCATCCAGCATGTCAGAATAGGTTCCCTCAACTGGGATTTTTTTTATTCTGGTGCTGATGGGGGTGAAATATGTTTAAGTTGATCAAAGATCAGACCCCATACTGAAAGAATTATGATGTGTATTTAATGAAGACTGAGATATGAATGATGATACTTGTAAGCACTGTATTGTATGTCTGAACACATTAAGGACTGGATGCGCCAGATCCAAAACATAGTCTCACTCTTTTTAACTTCCTGCATAGACAATTAATATGAACAAGCCACAGTTAAGATGTTTAAACTCCCCTGTTAGCCTAGCTTTTTTTTTTATTTTACAGAAAAATATTCTGAATCTATTATTTGGGTTAGCACATTGAGTAGCATGATTGCTTTACAACACAATTGATTCACAGCAATTCCCAACAAAGGGTTCTATTTCAATGGAATTGGTATGTTTATTAAAAACATTTGTAACTTGGCCTAAGCAAAAAGTGCTTAAACCTGATATCAATAAGAACCCATCTTTTTTTTTAGTACTGTACAGAACATGTAAATCTGATTGCACTGAGAGCACAGGTACAGCTGTAAATCTGTTTCACCTGTCACTGTATCTGAGTGCATGGTCTCCAGTTTGTCTGTCACCCACTTCTCCAGAGGGTGTTTCTGCAAGCACTGCAGGACAGGCAAAACTATTGGTACTCTAGTTCGTGACTAACAGATTTTGAGCCTTAATTTTGTTCCATGGTAGGAAACTATATCTGACCATTCAATTTCTCTTTAAATTTCTCTTTCAGCATAAGAACTCATGAACCAACTTTGGTTTTGTATGCACTTCGAAGCTATACATTCCAAAAAAGAGGCATGCTGTCAGAGAGAGCTTCTATCGGCCCTTGACTTTTATTTTATTTTTTTTCCTTTATTTTAATTTTGTCAGTTTCCACAATGTATTAGTTCCTATTTGTTAATTTCCTTCAGATGGTTTGATTTATTCATTAATTCATTATCTCCCGCTTTATCTTCTATTAGGGTCGCTGTGGGGTTCCCCATGCCCATCCAGGGGAGAACATCTCGGGCGCTGGGCAGATAGACCCAGGACAGGGCGCCAATCCATCGCTGGGCACACACTCACTCACACAGACACACTCTATATGGGGTAATTTGGAGAATTAAATTGACTTGATCCATGTTTTTGGACTGTGGGAGGAAACCAGAGAACCCGGAGGAAACCCACGCAGACACGGGGAGAACAAGGAAACTCCACCCAGTTGGGGATTCGAACCGGGAATCCCTAGCGCTGAGAGGCGAACATGCTAACCACTAAGCCACCGTGCCGCTTGGTTTGATTTAGTCAGTTATATTTATTATATTATTTGTTCACTGTGGAGTGTGTGTGAGTAAGTGTGTGCCCAGCGATGGATTAGCGCCCTGTCCTGGGTTTATCTGCCCAGCGCCCGAGACGCTCTCCCCTGGATGGGCATGGGGAACCCCACCATGACCCTAATAGAGGATAAAGCGGGAGATAATGAATGAATGAATGAATATTTGTTCACTTTCACATAATCTAGATTGTTTTCTCATGTCAATGATCATTGTGTTTTTGTGTCTACCTGCATAAGCAACCATTAATTTATGTTTTTGGGCTCTATGCTCTATGCACCATTTTTATAGATCTTTGTTTGGGCCTTTATGCTTGTTATTTCCCTGCTTAGCCCTTTTCCTGTTACCTTTTCCATTTTTGTTAGTTTTATATTTTACAGTCTTCCTTCAGTTTGCATGACACCATTTTTCAATTTGGAAATCCTCCTATTATATCAAGTACTAATTAGAGTTTAAGGTCAGTTTGTTTTTAATCCTGCTAGATAAGTGGTATTTTATCAGACTTATCAGCCATTAAACACTGGGCTTAATTCTGGCTTTTTTTTTTTTTTAAAGCTGAACTACAATGTTTCTTTTGTAATTATTTCTTTTAGTTTGTGTCTCTGTGTGTTTTTGCGTGTCTTATTACTATGTAATGTGACCTTGGACTTGCCAAATGCAATATAAAAACTAAACTTTTTTCCAAAATAAATACAAATTCAGATTTAAGAAGAGAACATAACTTTCAGAGTCTGCAAACAAATGTAATCCAATCCATCCTGGGGGAATTGTCATTTTTAATGCTTGCGTAGCTCACTGAAGGTAAGTATAATGTATCATTGTTTGGGTCAGAATGTGCAGTGAAGGAACATTATTCATGTTGCCTGTTTAGACATAAAAATCCTGTTTATTAAAGAAGGCATATTTATGCAGCCTGTCTATGACAAACTTAGATGGATTCATAGATGCACAGTTCACATTATGTTACAAATCATGAAATGATACTTAAAATAATATCACCTCACCATATTATATGTGTATACCTTTTTTTGGATGTTTGATATAACACAAGGTAACAAATTAAATCCAAATTCAGTGTTTGGAAATCTTTTATTTGATGCTAACATTCTCCTCTCAGACTTAGACACAGTGAACTGTCACACATGTTTAGGAGTAGATTAATGGGAAGCCACTGTTTTTAAATGTGGACTGACTTTGTAATATTGAATGTATTTGGTGTTATTAAATAGACTATGTTTTTACTCAGTTTCTTGGCAACCCATAATATTTTAGGCTTTGAGATCTAGAATAATTTCAGGTATGCTAATAAGAACATGTCCAATTCCTGTACTCGGTCCTTGGCTTATGAATACAAAATTACTTTACATCCACAAGTGTGCTGCAGGTCTACCATGAAATAGTGATGTAAATATTAATCAAAAAAGGAACAGCAGATAGGAAAATATAAAGAAAACAAAAAATTATACCATTATAAAGCTCTATAAGACAGATAACATAATTAATATACATGCCAGTATAAGACATATTCAAAATATAACAGCAAAGAACTTGAAATAAACTGAAATATGTGAAATATTAATATTTATTTACTTTAAAACCCAAGTGCAGAATACTTCCAATTGGACAGATTAGAACATACTTTTAAACTTGTTCAATTGTTATAATTTTGTAAAAGTTGCAAAGTTGTTTAGTAATATGGACCCTAACCCTTGCTTTTTAGAAATCTGTGGTGAACACAAGGTGACTGTCCTTCTAAGTGTCCGTGAATTGAACTAGAAAATAATCCAATTGATTGTGGATCTTATATTCAGTTATGTTGCTTAATGTTGATAGAGTTTATCTAAAATACATTGCTATTAATTGTTATGCATTAGACTCCTTGATTTTACTGTATATGTAAATCAGCTGGGTTTGCAGCTTTACACTTAGCTAACAGACATTGACAGTCTATTAAAATAGACTCAGTCTCCCTGTAACAGCAGGGGACAGAATGTCTAAGCTCATCAGAGTGTCATGAACTTGCCGCATATGCACCAAAGCAGCAATTACGTTACTAACAACCGACTGCTGATCTTACAAGTGATATTTATAGCTTCTGTGATGGAGCAAAATGACTGTATTTTCAGGCATCATTTTAATCAAGATTTTAGTTATTTCAACGTACAGGGGAACTGCAATTGCTTTGCATTTTTGTTGATTAGATCAAACTAAAGTCACCTTACAGTAAATGAATTTTCTCCCTCAAAGGAATCTTTTAATAACAGGCCTATTTTACTGTAGTATAGCTGCAAAACATGTTCTTAGCAAAACTTAAATATAAAGTAATTATATTAATGGTCTGCTTCGATATGTACATTTAAGTGGAACTGTCATAGAACTAATTTTCCTTCATGTCCTATTTGCCACAAAATACTTGAAGCCGATGTAGAATAATTAAAACAATTAGCTTGCTAAGGCCTTTATAGTTACTCGCACCAATTAGCTTTGGTACAATGTTTAACGCAAGACATCATGAATTCTTTGCCATATTGATTTTTTTTATTGTTTTGGCAGTTTTGCTTCAGACATTATCCTCCATAAAACTCTTTGGACAAGGATGCCAGAAATGAATCGAGGTTCATTTTTGAGGCGCTTGCCCTGTTCTCAATTGATGCAAAACAAATTAGCGTGCATCACTAATGTAGCTGATTAGTGGCCTCCATTCCAGAGAAATATTACATGTTAAGTGATAACTTTAAAAAGACCATCATGAGGATTTGCAAGAGCTTTTTGTGCATTCTTGTCTTTAATTGGTATAATGTACTAATGTCTGTACCACTCAACTGACAAATGATAAACCTTTTAATACCAGAATGTGTAGTAAACTTACATTGGCTTAAATAACACACAGGAAAACAGTGTGGAATATCACATAACTCTTTTATCCATTTTTGCAAAGGCCCAGAGCAAAAACACTAAAATCATGTTTGATGCAGGATGCAGTATCCAAATGGATTGCTGAGCTTGGGCCATTTTAAAGAAAAGCCAATACGCTTTCAAGTATAGGACTGAATATGCATCTGTGCACATACATTTTATAATAAATAAAATACCAACACAAGTTTGCACACTTGTGGGTGACCTCATGTCTTCACAATGTAAACCGTTCAGTTTTGAAATGAAAACAGTGCGGTCATTTACATTTGAGTTATAGGTAAATGTATTTATAGTGTTTGTGCTGTTCTTGAATCAAAGTCCTCAGACTTTAACAAACTTTTGTAAAATAATTTGAGAATTAAACACATGTTAATGCCATGTATCTTATATCCACCATTAGCATTACCTAGGACAACCTTATTTTAAACCAATTTAGGAAATTTAAGAAAATTATACAGAATCATGTGTTCAGTTTTCCAAAGGGAGAAAAGGACCACTGGATGTAATGAAGGCACCACTTTATTAAGGGTTGAACTGAAACGGCTTAGCAAACAAACCAAAAGTCAAACCAAAAGCAATGTTGTTAAGGAACAAACACAGGTGAAGCCAGCCTATGTAACATGGCTTGAAGTTGAAGGCAGTAGATAAACCAGGAGGGCAGAAGCTACTCCTGAAGAAACAAAAGAACAATACATACAATCACTAACACACAGAGGGCCTATAAAATGGAAAGTGGGTAGTGCAATTAAAGAATTAATTTCAGGTGCTAATACTTAGGTGAGTACAAGATCATGTAGCCAAAAGGTGTGCGATATACCACCCTAAGAAAACAGGACTAACCTTGACAGCCGACCCCAAGGAGCTGGTTTCTTGGGGTGTGGAGTTTCTAATAGTGAGAAGCACTCATTGTGAGAGAATTGGAACTGGGAGGTGCATTTCTCTTATCCTTGGGCCAGATTGGGCACATACGGAAGAGATGATCATTGCCCCCACAGTAAAGACACCAACCCCCTTTGATCCGATGAGTCCGCTCACTAACTGAAAGTTGCATGTGTGACTCAGAGTCCTTTACAGTCAAAGGGGTTAACTCAGGATGTTGTTTATGACTAGAACAAGTTTTGGTGCAGTGAGTGAGCTGTTGATCAATGCTGATGGCTGTGCTGATGAGTGATGAGAGAGACATGTCTTGGTTCCTGCAAAGAAGTTTAATCTGAACCTCCCTGCATAAACCTTCCAAAAAGACTGTATGTAGCACTGGCTCATTCCAACCACTGCGAGCGGCAAGAGTTCTGAATTCCAGAGCGTAATCAGCAGCAGAACGTGAGCCCTGACGCAGGTTCAAGAGCAGCTCCCCACATAATTGACTATGTCGTGGGTGGTTAAAGGTGTCTTTAAAGGTGTTCAAAAAAAGATTATAATCTTGCATGTCAGGTGAATTGGAATTCCACATTGCTGTTCCCCAGTCACCAGCTCGACCCCGTAAATGTGAAATAACAAACATGATCCTCTGCTGATCAGTGCTTGTAGGGTGGTTAGCAAGGTACAAAGAACATTGTAACAGAAAAAGCTCACATAGTTCAGGATCTCCACTATAGTGCTCTGGTTCTGCCACTGGAAGTGTAACTGCTGTGGGCTGCAGGGAAGCACGAAGAGATCCTTGTGAGTTGGACTCAGCCAGAAGCTTAGCAATACCTTGCTCCAACACATTCTGTCGATCCAAAAAAGATGTAATGGCAGCTGCAAGTTTCCGGATTTCATCCCGTAGCTCACCCAACAACCGACCCTGTTCTGCAAGTGCTGAAAATGGAGCTTCAAACTTTTTGCTGAAGGAATCCATAGTGGTGGTGGAGGATATGCAACGTGTCCGTTTCTCAAATGGAGAGAAGAGTTACAGCAGGTAAGGACGGCAACACTTATTTAAAGTTTATATTGAAACTGTAGGCTTAGCAAACAAAAACTCAAACAAAGAGCATTATTGCTGATGAATATATCAGCCAACTAGTAGAAAGCATAACAAACCAAACAAATGAAATCTAACAAAGAATTGAAGGAAAGAGTAGAATGCCTTCAAATAGGAAAGATGTGGGGTGAAGCAATTAAGGAAGAATTAGGGCCAGGTGCTAGCAATCAGACGTATTAGAGAGTGTGCAGCCAGGAGTACACTGAGAGGAAGGAGTGTGTGTAACATTTAATCAGTGGTTCCCTAGTTTTTCTGAACTACTACACTTTTGTAGATGAGATTACATATCTTATCTAACTTTCAAAATTTACATAAACTTGCGGATCAATATTAAAAATTTTTTTTTTTTTTTATCAAATTTTTTTTCTTTTTATCAAAATGTTTTGTGAACAATGTTTAATTTTGTTACTTCAACACTTGTTGTTAATTACACAACAAAAGGTATATTTATGGATATTCATTTTAGATTTACATTAATAATAAAAATTATTCAATTCTATCAGAATCCTTTCTGTTTCACAGTACACCTTAAAAATTATACACTTAAGATTTCAAAATGGGGCGGCATGGTGGCTTGGTGGTTAGCACGTTCGCCTCTCAGCACTAGGGATTGCCGATGCGAATCCCCATCTGGGTAGTGTTCTCATGTTCTCCCCGTGTCCGCATGGGTTTCCTCTGGGTTCTCCAGTTTCCTTCCACAGTCCAAAAACATGGTGAAGTCAATTGAGTTCTCCAAATTGCCCCATATAGAGTGTGTATGTCTGTGTGAGTGACTTTGTGCCCAGCGATAGATTGGTGCCCTGTCCTGGGTGTATCTACGCAGCGCCCAAAACGCTCTCCCCTGGATGGGCATGGAGAACCCCCCCCCCCCCCGACCCTAATATAGGATAAAGCGGAAGATAATGGATGGATGGATGGATTTCAAAATGACAAGAATTAAATATTGCACATTTATTGATGGTAAGTAAAAAATTGGGGTGAAAATAGCATGTTGTTAGATCATGTACAACTATCTATCCATCCATTATTTTCCACTTAATCCTCTACTAAGGTCTTGCCCATCCAGGGGAGAATGTTTCGGGGGAGGGGTAGACACATTTAGGACAGTGCGCTAATCCATTTCTGGGCACAAACTCACTCACTCACACAAACACACACACTATATGGGGCAATTTGGAGCATTCAGTTGAACATATGATCCATGTTTTTGGACTGTGGGAGGAAACTGGAGAACCCGGAGGAAACCCACGCAGACACAGGGAGAACATGGAAACTCCACCCCGATTGGGATTCTAATCAGGAATCCTTAGTGCTGAGAGGCGAATGTGCTAACCACTAAGCCACCGTGTCGCCCCATGAACAACTAATAGTGCATAATTTATGTAATGCGTCTCAGCATTTTACAGTTTTTTTACACATTTTTACACTTTACAATTTGCTTTAAAAGAATTGTTGTTTAAAAATTTACAATACAAGTTAATTAATGAATTTCAAACAGTTTTAAGTACTGTTTAAAGCATGACTAATAAGTAGAAATCGATGGCATCAACAAGCCCTTGGCTGGAGTGAACTGAGATCATCTGGCTTGTACATGTAGTGACTATCTTCCAAGATTTTAAAAAGATTACCAGTGTGGCAGGTTATAAATTAGGAAAGGGGCACACATAGCATGCTTTGTTCTCTGCATAACAACAATTTTGAAAAATAGTACCAATTACAAGTTTTGTAATAATTTAAAAGTGGCATGGTGGCTCTATGGTTAGCAAATGTGCCTTATAGCAAGAAACCCCTCAATACCCAGAGTGAATGTCATTGTCTACCCTGTAATGAACTGGCAACATATACAGTATTTTTGCATTTTTTACTATAGGAAAACTGTTATAAGCACCAGAACCCAAAATTATCCTGATATTTGGCAAAAACCCAGCATACAAAACAAACCAAAAAACCTCATATCTACACTAAAGCTGCAATGCTGAGCCTGTGACTGGCAGTGAGGTGGACAAGATGCCAATGAAATAACAAAATATTTTATTAATAAACAAAAAACACAATAGGTGTAAATTAAAATAAATTGAGGCAATCTGATAAAAGTGAGGACAGAAAGTGACAAGTAATTGAAATAACAATAACTAATTAAATGCAAAAAAATCTATTAAATATTCTTTAACTGCAGCATCAGTTAGGTGCTACTGACAGAAGCATGGTGGTGACATTCTGCAGACGTGTTTTTTTAGTGGGGACTAAGTTGTTAAATACAAATTAATATTAGCATTTTTTAGCAAAATTAGTTTTTTTTATCTAAACTACCACTAAAGGGAAGGTTTACCGTTAAGCATTAAAAGATTTGCCCCAAACAGCAGTGCAGCGCTTTGGGCATAGGAATATTCATGGTTGTCTAAGTCAGAATCCTGATCTGCTAAAAATATATAGATAGTGTTGCGGAGAATTTGCAGTTTTACTACAATTAAGTCATTTTACAAGAACATATGGAAAGTTAAGCAAAATAAATTAGTTTGAGACTAATTTAATCAGCTTTAATTAACAAGGTTTAGCTTTACAATGTCTTCATTTATAAAAATTGACATTTTAAAACACTGTTAATCTATTTTTTTAAATTAGGTTTATGTAGCTTAAATGTCATGAAGAAAAAAGAAATCTGAAGCTCATTGAGGTTTAACTTTAGTCAGGCAGTGCATTACATGTGAGATTAGAAAAGAGGTTCTGCTTATGGTAATTCCCAAAACAGTGTGCAAATAATAGAAAATGCTGCAGGAAATAATTGATGTATTTTAGGAATTAATTGTTACTAAGCTCAGTATTGTTTTCGTCATGTTATGGAAATGTCAATATGATGGATATTACTCATTACTCAGCAATCAGTGTGGCAAATATAGCTGAATTTAGTAATCGCCTGTTATAATACAAACAACACCAGTTGAAACCAATCATAATGTAAAGTACATGTAAACTTGGAGCTGTGACATGCCAAGCCAATAATAAGTGATTTTAGTTTTTGCTGTTTGTCTGGCTTTGTTGGTGGCTTTCTGTGTTAAGCATTTTGGATCATATTATATTTATTGGCTTTATGTCTTTTCAAATCGATTAATGGAGTCTATTTTTCAACACCTTTCCTGCCTTTATTTTATCACAAGCAAAAAAAAAAACAGCAAATAACACCATGTTAATTGTAACTTTTTATTGGACATTTCTGTATTGAGAGCAGCACGTTGGCACAGCGGTTAGCACACCTACCACTCCGCATTGAGAATCTAGGTCCTGATCCAATTCCTGATCTGGATGGAGTTTCCATGTTCTTCCTGCGTCCGCTTGGGTTTTCCCTGGGGTCTCTGGTTTTCTCCCACAGTCCAAAAACATAGGTTTATGGTGAATTGGCTCTTTTGAATCTAAATTACCCCTATGAAGTGTCTGTGTGTGCCCAGAGATGGATTGGCAGCCTGTTCTAGGTGTATATGCCCAGCGTCAGTGACTTTCTCCCCTGGATGGGCATGGGGACCCACACAACCCTAGTAGAAGATGCTAGATGTTGTATTGAGAAGAAGCTATTGTTAGGGATTCTCAATTTTCTCTATGTATCTTTTCTGAAGGCGTCAAAAACCATAGTACAGACGATTTCAGAGTTATTCGAATTAAGCGGTTTATTTATGACAAACTGAGTCAAAGTGTTTCTTCCAAGATAAGCCCAAGATCGCGATTGGCTCTGATCTCAGCACAGCACCAAGCCTCTCCAAGACAGAGCCCTGAAGTTTGGTTGATTCCTCTATTTATTTCTAGTTCTGCTTTTTCTAGAACCACTCGACTATTTTTGAAGGGCGTAGTTCTGAAATATATTGACTAGTAATATGTCATCCCGGTTCGAATCCCTATCTGGGTGGAGTTTCCATGTTCTCCCCGTGTCTGCGTGGGTTTCCTCCGGGTTCTCCGGTTTCCTCCCACAGTCCAAAAACATGGATCAAGTCAATTGAATTCTCAAAATTGCCCCATATAGAGTGTGACTGTGTGAGTGAGTGTGTGCCCAGCGATGGATTGGCGCCCTTTCCTGGGTCTATCTGCCCAGCGACTGAGATGTTCTCCCCTGGATGGGCATGGGGAACCCCACCGCGACCCTAATAGAGGATAAAGCGGGAGATAATGAATGAATGAATGAGTAATATGTCAACCACATGAGTCAGTGCTGGTCATCTAAGCAGTCACAGAAAATAGGTCTTTGCTTTGTGTTCGAGTGTAACTCTTTGACTTAAAAATAAATTATGAGAAGAAAATGTGGTAAGGCTTCAACAACTAAAGTACTTAAAAGTCATTTTATTGTGTAGGCAATAAACAGCCATAGACAAGTAATGACAACTGCATAATATTTAAAAACAGGTCTCAGGTCGCTAACACGTTCATCTCTGAGCGCTGGGGTCCCGGTTTGAATCCCTATCTAGGTGGAGTTTTCATGTTCTCCATTTTAACATTTACATTTACATTTTGTTATTTAGCAGATGCTTTTATCCAAAGCGACTTACAAATGAGAACAACACAAGTCAGTAGTTAAGGAAGAACCCAGCTACCCAGTGTTTCCATGTATGTTTTTTGGGGTTCTGTGGTGTACCGCTTTCCTCTTACAATCTAAAAGCATGGATTCAAGGTGAAGTGGCTGTTCTTAATTGCACTTATATATTGTATGTGTGTCTGTGTGAGTGAGTGTGTGCTCACACTGATGAAGTGGTGCCCTGTCAGGCATGTTTATTTGCCCAGCTCACAAAAAGTTCTCACAACATAACAGACTTTTTCCTTGCCACAGTCGCTTCGACTTGCTCGTTGGAGGTTCAGACTCATAACATTGTAAAGCTGCTTTGTGACAATGTACTTGAGTGTCTTCCTGCACAAAGCTCTTTCTCAATTGAAACTTACATGTTTTGAGAATGCAGCTGAAAATTACTAGGACATGTTTTGGAGAAATTCCTTTCCAGAACAATCACCCAAAAAAAAACACCCACTCAGGTCACTCCACTACTCATTTCTCTCCATTGGCTCCCTGTAGCTGCTCGCATTCAGTACAAGGCACTTACTCCAACTTTTTCACTACATTCTAGTGATGAATGTCGCCTGGTGATTCCACCTCACCAAGGTGCTAAATCTCACTCCATTGCGTTCACCACTGTAAAATGGTACAACGATCAAGTAAGTTCAAGTAATTTATTTATATAGCGCTTTTTACAACAGTACATTGTCACAAAGCAGCTTTACAGAATGAAAAGCCTTTAGACCCCCAAAGAGCAAGCCGAAGCGACAGTGGCAAGAAAAAACTCCCTTTTATGTTGTTATTTAAGGAAGAAACCTTGGGAGGACCAAGACTCAGTGGGGGACTCATCCTCCTTGAGCGGCCAGGCAGCAACAACAATGTTCCGATCTTCCCAACTCTGGCCGTAAGGCAGAATCACTTGGCATTTTAAGAAAAAAACTGAAAAGGCATCTCTTTCTCAGCTGATGTAAAAAAAATGTACAGGGTAGAATAATGATTGGGTTTGAAAATTCTACAGTGTAGCAGCTTTTTCCTTAACTACTGACTTGTGGTGTTCTTATTTGTAAGTCCATCCATCCATTATCTTCCGCTTTATCCTCTGTTAGGGTCGTGGGGTGGTTCCCCATGCCCATCCAGGGGGGAACCTCTCGGCGTTGGTCAGATACACCCAGGACAGGGCTCCAATCTATCGCTGGGCACACACTTACTCACACAGACACACACTATATGGGGCAATTTGGAGAACTCAATTGACTTGATCCATGTTTTTAGACTGTGGGAGGAAACCAGAGAACCCGGAGGAAACCCACATGGACACGGGGAGGACATGGAAACTCCACCATGGAATCCCCAGCGCTGAGAGGCGAACGTGCTAACCACTAAGCCACCGTGCGGCCATTTGTAAGTCGCTTTGGATAAAAGTGTCTGCTAAATGACAGAATGTAAATGTCATGGTAGAACAATTACTGCCATGACTGCAGCCACACATCAAAGCCCATGCAGTGATAAATCAGAGATAGCAAGGCAATGCAAGTTGAATGGAATGAAGCTGTAACGGAATCTTTGTTCGCTAAAGGCCGCTGGCTGTTGTGTGCACTTGTGCTGTCCTCTTTCTTAGACAGCGTCTCTTTTGTTAGCCCGCATCTCCAAGAAGAGCCGCTCGAACGTGAGCAGATTCGCGCGCGCGCCGCAGCCAATCACGGCGCGAGGTGTCTCTGTCCTCCTCACAGTCGCTCAGAGGCTGCGGACTGGCAGGGATTTTTGCACTCCGCTCCGCTTCACTCTTCGCATTTTTTTCCCTGCCTCTGCCTGGTTTTCCTGCAAGAAAATACAGCGTGTTCTCCAAGAGCCATGAAGACTCCTGCGTACTGGGCTGTCCTGTTCGGATTAGCCATCGCTTTAATACAACGAGGTAAGCGGGTCGCGTTTGGGGTGACCGTTACTTCTGTTACGCGACCTCGAGAAAACTGTAGCGCGTCTGTTTGCTCGCTTCTGCACATCATGACGTCCTGTGCGACTCTTTTGCTATTAAACAATGAAGAATACACGAAACATAAGACGTAAAAAAGTAAAGTGTCGCTCCAAGGTGACGAAGCGGCTTTATTTATAGGGAACCGATTGCCACTAAGGGCTACAGGAGCGCACGCGAGTGCGCACTTCCTAAACTTTCATAGAAAGCACTCTGGATTTGCATTTTATTTATAAACATAATCTGGATATATCAACAGTTTAAAGTATACTTCCCAAGTAAAATCTTAGTTCTATATGTAGCCTTTATATGTAGGTTAGGCCTATATAATCTTCAAATCAACAATGTGGGCTTTTTCACCTATGCAGTTTTATAGATCTTTTTGAGCATCTACGCCATAAAGAGGTTAAGATTAAGTTAACACCTCTGTTGCAGTGACTACATTTACTTGCTTTTTGAATTCAATAAATAAACGTAAACATGTCAAAAGAAGTCGATATAAACAGTGATTCATAGTGCATGTTGATTATTTAAGTTCCTAAGTTCACTTATAATGATAACTAAGTAAAGTAAAATGAAAACTTTTACTGCAGTTACTACTCATGAAGGTAGTGGTAGCAAATTTTCACTTGGAATATGCAAACTAAGGGCAGCCCTGGTCATGTCTATTTTCTAAGCGTAACGAATTTTGCACAAGTTACATAAGTAACAATCCTCTGCACAGATTCCACACATTTGTCTGTCTGTCTGTCTGATAATGTGCATTTCTGCAGAATAAGCAGAAATATTTTTTCCTTACACATGAATACACTGATCACATCCACTCCAGTTACTTTTAATCAGTAATTATGTGATCTATGATCTCCTATGTTTTATTAATGTTTAGCTGTTATGATTCATAGACATTTACCATGTGCTAGACTGTTGACAATGTAACAAGTGCCTAAAGTGCTTTATTATACTATATTATGCATTATAAATTGGATGACTATGCTATTTTTATGTTCGGTGGTAGTTTGTATATCCTTTTGTGGGGAGAATGTGTCCTGTGAACCAAAGACCATTCTCTGAGTGGTGTATGTGTATATATGTGGTGTTTAGGCTGCATGTTGTCAAATAACAGTGACAGGTGGTTGTGGGTTAAAAAGTGCTTCCGTTGAGATAAACAAAGATGACGATCAAGTGACAGGCAAAAAGATTGGGAGTGTTTGTGTGTGTGTGTGTGTGTGTGTGTGTGTGTGTGTGTGTGTGTGCACTAGCATACATGCTAGTACTGTATGCATTGACCTGACTGACTCTAGAGAGACTTTATGTTGCCAGGCTGCTGCACTTCCAGCTGCAGTGCTCAAGCCATTGTTCTGTCCAGTCTGATCGATTAACCAGTTTTACTTTTCTAAGGCTATTTCAGAATAAATGCAAAATACAAAAACATTGGATTCATTTTATACTCATGGATGTACTAGGGACACAGTTTTAGAACTATAAAACTTTCACTTTCATAACCTTAAAGTGACTGGTCATAAAATCTTTATTCTTCTGAAGTAAATGCTCTTAATATAATTTAACTTTTGTTAGACTTTCAAAGTGTTCCACTCACTCCCTTGTCATTAAGCTGAGTATCAATTTGAGTTAGCACAACTGTATTGTGCCTGTGGAGCTGGTAAGTTCTTTTTGTCATTCATATCAGACTGTGCTCACACAGTTCAGGTTGTATTTGAATAGATTTTTTATTTTCCAGGCCTTCTATTTATGCTAGTAATAAACGTGTTTAGACTTGAATGTAAAATTGCTTCTATTATCCCAAATTTTTAAATCCATATTTATTACAGACCAAAACAAACAAAATAAGCTTATACCCTGTATCAAATGAATATACAGAAAATATCAGCAAATGCAAAATATCTGTACAATATAAGTACTTTGAGCAATTATCTGTATAAAAGTAAATCTCTTCATTTAGTCATCATAGACTCTTATTCATAACAAATTTCATTCATTCATTCATTCATTCATTCATTCATTCATTATCTCCCGCTTTATCCTCTATTAGGGTTGCGGTGGGGTTCCCCATGCCCATCCAGGGGAGAACGTCTTGGCCGCTGGGCAGATAGACCCAGGACAGGGCGCCAATCCATCGGTGGGCACACACTCACTCACACAGACACACTCTATATGGGGCAATTTTGAGAATTCAATTGACTTTATCCATGTTTTTGGACTGTGGGAGGAAACCAGAGAACCCGGAGGAAACCCACGCAGACACGGGGAGAACATGGAAACTCCACCCAGATGGGGATTCGAACCAGGAATCCCTAGCGCTGAGAGGCGAACGTGCTAACCACTAAGCCACCGTGCCGCCCATAACAAATTTGATTAACAAATTTGATTAACAAAACAATTGGATATACAATATGTAATTTACTATAATTTTATGTGGATTTGGTTCCCCTTTCAACATTTTTGGAAATGCTTTATACATGATTTGGACATTTCCTGAACTGGTTCCATTCTGGTTCAACTATTTCAAACAAGTATAACATTTATTAAGAAACCAAAGTTTCTGTACCTGTCACTCTGTCAGAGTCTCAAAGTGCATTTCCCCTTTTAGTCACTCACAGATTTCTTTTTACTTCCATTTCTATGTTGAAGCATTGATAAACAAACAAAAAAAATGTTTAACCCAATATGTCTTGTTTACACCAGACATCATGACGCTACCTTGTCTGACATATTAGCAGTTGCTTTCTTCTTTAGCATGATGAACTAATCACAGTATCCTGCCTATTTTTGTACACACATTCACTTCAGCCTTTCTTTACATACAGAACATAATGCAGACATTGAAAAAATGTGAAATAATACCACAAAGCTTGCGACACAGTTTTTGTGCTGATATTAGTTACCTGTTAGTGAGTAAGGAGACCATTGGTGACTTTCATGCACTATATGCCTCGACAACTTTATGCTGTTGGTGAAGTCAGGGCTGGATGTATTTTATAAAAGCTTCGCCTTTCAATTATATTGCTAAGAGTTGATGTGGAATATGTCGGAGGGAAGATGGGTTTCTTGCACTGGTGGCATCCTATTACATTACTTTGCTCAGTGAGCTTTTAAAAACTACTTATTCTTTTAAAAAATGACTGCATGGTCTAGTGCTTGATTTTATACATCTGTAGAAGTGGATCCGAACACCTGAATTTAATCAATTAAGAGATATGCTCATATGTTTGTTTATGTAAAGTATATCATACATACATAAATACATACAGGCCTGTGCATATTTACCTTAGTAACTGAAAAGAAATAAAAAAATGGCTGTTTATACAGTTACTGGCTTACATTTCTATTCCAACTGTGTGAGTTGCAGCAGCTCATTATTTTCATGTACATTTATTAATGATATTACTAATGTTGTTTTCTGATGTTTACAAATGGAAAATTCACACATAACTTGTAAAGCAGTTTTAAAAAAGAGATATTGGTGTATTTGAAACATATTTAATTTTTGATTTTTGTATGACAGATAATCAGCTAACAAATTAATAGAGCTGTTGCTTTTCACACAGGAGTCAGAAAAGGTTTAAAAAGTCAGTCTTTGCAGAAACAGTTATATTTTTATATATTATATACAATTAGTAAATGTGCACTGCTATACGTCTAAAGAAAATGCTAAAATATATATTTTTTATGATTTTAGTAAAGAAATAACTTTTATTAGAGTTTTTGAGAGAGAAAAAAGCAATGACAAAGTGTAATTTGGGGGGCTGCCTTATTCCATATATTTTCTTATCTTTAACTTCCTTATGCTTTTGCACTCAATTAAGATTTTGCAATAAGGTACACTGATGGTAAATCTTTTGCCGTTATGGTTTTAACCTATTAGTGTTTCAGATGTTTCTTAAAGATGAAACTTACTAATGTAAAATACTTTGCATCTTTTGTAGGCCTAATAAATTTTGTTTTCTGTAAGTGAGGCGTTGTATTAGTGTGAAAAGAACAGAATCACAATAGAGAACATAATTTTATAAAAGTTTAAAGGTTAGATGTTTGTTGTCCATTATTTTTATTGATTTTAATTATCTAAACTGCTTGATTTTTCCGAAATAAACTTTCTCAGTAGGTTACACTTGGTCGCATAATGTAAGTGGCAAAAGGATTTAATTCCTCACTCTAATGTCAGCTTGTGAGTATCAATAAAAATAGATATGGTGTAATTTTTGTGATCGGAAATATACTGTGAGAAATGATCTGATGGTGTCTGCAGTGTTAAAACCATTTATGTCTTCCTACAATGAATCTCTTCATGATTTCCTGATAGTCTGTATTGCTTTTCCGATGGTAACGCAATGGTCAGTCAATAATAATGGACTTGACCAAAGAAAGTTTTTTAAAATTTTATTTGAATAATATATTTACACAATTTCACACAACTATCACCACTCATGAGCCAGTCTCTACATTATGTTTTCCAAGAAGACACAAGACATTAAAGAAAGTCAAACCATTTTTCAAAAGTGATGCTGTCTTGAAGTGACACAGCATGGCATGTTATTATGAAAATTAGACCCATTAAGAACTGAATGACCAAATAATTGACATCCATTTAAGATGTGAAATTGCTGCTTTGTCACTTTTATAAAGAAGGACGATTTAGTTTGCTCAAGTGGCTCATCAACACTCAGTGGTTGTGACAAGGTTTATTAAAAATCATGACAAAACAAAACAGCATTAAAAACAAACTACTATGTTATATTTGTGATTTAATGTTATAGATGCACCATTACAGTAAGCCAAAGTTCTTTTAGATTCCACTGTACGCTTAACAAGTACTTTACCCTTAGTGAGACCAAGTATTATAGGTGTACTTTAAGAAAATTGCATTACACTAAAAATAGAAATAGCTTAAATGGTTTTGCAGTTTCCAGCCCCATTTCTTAATTAACCTTTATTGATCAAAAGCACAATTATTCAAATTATGTTTCTGAAACCTGGTGTTCAAACTAGTGATCAAAAACAAACAGCATATACTGGTAATCATTTATTACAATATTTAACATTAGCAGCATCTGACCAAAATCATAGTAACTTCTTTTTATGAAATACACAACCTACAGCTAGTTTACTGTACAATCAATAAAAAACTTTTTAAGTTGCTTTCTTTTTTGCTAACTTATGAATGCGTGTACAACCTTTGGCAAAAATGGAAGCAGCACATTAAGAGGATGTTCAACTGTTTTACGTTACAGCAAATTAACATAAAACCTGTCTATCTATTAACTGTATAAGAAAATTTTATTGTACATTTTTGCATATTTATGTTCAGGTGATTTCCACCTGCTCCCCTGGATCTTATTTTACCGTCAGGGGAAAATAGTGCACCTATGGTTTTATAAATTAGAAACACAATATAATAAATTAGACTATTAAAACCTGATATAAACAACAATACATAACAAATTACATAGAGCTAATTATTTTTACCAGAATTAAACATTAACTATGCATATTGAATCAGTAGCCTGTGGCTAATCTCCTGTAGCAGCAATAATCTAAAGTGTTTTTATGTGACTTTATCAGTCTCTCAGATTGTTCATAGCCCTGGTCCACACTTTTCAATGTAACTGGACAATTGCAAACACCTCAATTCTTTATTTTCTTAATTTTTTTTTTGTTAATTCTATTTAAGATTTGATGAATATACACAAAACACGTAAAGCACAAATCAGCCATTCATTATGATGCTTGACAATTTGTATGGTGTTGTCCTGCTATACTGTACTATAATTTTTGCCAAATGTTGACCCTCCAAAGGCCATTGTTCTTAGTTTAGTATAAATTGGTTCAGAAGCATTAGTAGTGCAAACTTAGAAGTGCCTATATCAGATTCAAAAACACCTGCTATACAGATCGGTTCAGAAGCCTTCTTAGAATGTGTTTACAGACAGGCTTGTATAAGGAGGTGGGAACATTGTCGGGTACAGTGGGCCACTCAGTGAAGTGCAGAAGTGTCCTCTACTATGTATGTTGATGTCCAGATATCCACCATGGAATAGAACAGTGGCAGAATGTCTGACCTGGCTTAGAGGCAGCCGAAGCACTGTGTGATTGAGTGGTACCAGATGAGGCCTCTTGGACGGAAACTGGCACATCCTACTTGGCAAATTGCTGGCAGAACATATCCGTAAACATTTCAGCATACCATAGAATCGGGTCCTAAATGACAAGCAAATCTAGGACTCAGTGAAATTGCCTCTTCAACAAATAGGAAGAGGTAGAAATCTCCTCATTGCCATTATGTTTTAAGAAGAAGAGAAGGAAAGGTGGAGTAACCAATAAAGTAAAATAAGAGCAGAGTAAAACTGTAACGGGTGCCTAGGGCACCCGTTTTTCGGCCGTTGTGTTTGTTTGTTTTTGGGTTCTGTGTTTGTGTTCCTGTGTTTAGTTAATTAGCTGTCTCGTTTGGGTGTTTTAGTTAATTAGCTTCGCGGGTTCATTGGGTGTTTTTGTGCACGTGTTGGGATGTGTTAGGGTATTTAGTTCCGGGGTTACATGTCGTCCCTGCGCGTCTTCGTTTTAAATTACACTTGTCGTTATGTACCTGTGTGTTTGGTGTTTGTGCACCTCAATAAAATTCCACGTTCCTGCTACCTGCGTGCCTGGCTCCCTTCTGCGCGTTAGAGCGCTGCGGCTCTGCGCTGTATTTGCGCAGCCGCGTTTAGTTCCAGGTGGACAAGTGTAACAAAAACATGGTGTGATGCAGTGGCTCAAATTACTATAAAGAAACAAAACCATAATCTGGTGAAATAAATTAATTATATTAACAGAAGTAACTTTTTAATAAAGCTTTAGTGTGTATGTTTGATTCAACTCTGACAGTAACCTTGTTTTTTTATTTAACTCTAAGATATTTTTTTGTTTATTTCTTTAGAATGTTTAATGTTTAATGTTTTATCTGCATTTTTAGGGTTAAGGTGCATTGCTTTGTGTTGCATGTAATGCTTTAGTATTCTTCTATGATTCTTTGTAGTTGCAACAAATTTTAGTCACAGCTGACTGGAACCAGGTGACATCATTTAGCAGCATCTATGTTGAATTTGCTTCTCAGAGCAGTTATAATCATTTCCATTGTATCTGTTGACAACTCAGTTGTTGGAGTCTTTTATTATGTCCTGTCCAGCAGCATTGTATAGTCTCTAAGGACCTTTCATTACTTCCTCATCATGCTATCAGAAGATTACCAACGTGTTGTGTCTGCCATTATTATCATAACAGCTTTAAACTTTATTTAAAAATACTGCCATTCCCATGTAACCTCTTGGATTGGTTGGATTGTTAACTGATTAGAAAATGGTTTATTACTGATAATAGTGAAAATAGACTTTAAAAGTCTTACTTAATTTATGATCTGAAGATATACTTGCTTTTCCTCTAAATCTTTCTGCTATAATCTAAACTAAAGTTTAATGAAATCGCCTGTATCAATAAAGCAACACAGTATGGGTTAAATGAAGTTAAAGTCAGTTCAGTAACAGTTAGGCTTCAGATTTAAATCACTCTATCAAAGAGCTTAATCCAGGTACTGATAATATTTCTTTACGGAGTAAATTAACAAACACATACATTTATTTTTGTTTAATGTTCCACATGTACAGTGTTCAATTTGTTAATTGATTTTTGTATTTGTCTCATTGATTTTATTAAAATGAAATACAAATGTTTTGCTTCTTTAGATGAACAGCTTTTGAAATGCATAACAAATACCCCTAAGATAAATTTTATTTGTTGCAGTGATCAATATATTATAATTAGGTCACATCAGACAACTGCTTTAGAAGCTGTAATTATTCTGGGCCATGAACATCTTTTAATGTGATTGAAACAGTCCTGACTGCCTGTCAGTTATAATGAACCCTATAAATGCAATGCTTCTAGGTTGTGTGGTCAGCTGGTGACTGTGGGTTAATAACAAAGGACTAGCTGGGAGTTAATAACCCACTGTTAAAGCTACTGAGAGCATAGCTGGGGATTTCAAAGAGAGCCATTCTCAAGTTGTCATGTCAGTGGAATGCAGGGCTCTTATTAGTTTTAGGGCTGCAACACAGTTTTCTACATTATTATGAAATCAAAGAATCTGGGAAAACGACCTTGTACACATGCATTGCAATAAAATAAGTTATTGTTATTAACAATGCATAAAGACATTTTAGATTCCAGCTAATTTTCTAGTTCACAAAGTAAAATTAATGACTACATTTTTCTGAAATCCATCTATTTGTCTCTAAGGTCACCCTTTAATCTGTCCTGCATTTTGATTTAGGACTGTGTGATATGAGTCATATCACATTCACATAACAATACATGTGAAGAAATAGATCATTTTGGGTTGTATAAAATCAATCTTTTTTAATTATGTACTTGACAAATAAAAGACATTTACTTTTAGTATTTTTATATCTTTATTAGCATTAGCAATTAAACATGGAAAGAATATTAAGGTATCAAACAATTGAACTGAACTGTCTACATAACATAACATAACATACATAACAATGACCTGTCTACATAACTTCAGTTTATTTTCAAAATCTAAGACAGGTTAAATGAATTTTGAAAAAGCACTGTTATCATATATTCATTCATTTATTCATTCATTCATTATCTTCCGCTTTATCCTATATTAGGGTCGCAGTGGGGTTCCCCATGCCCATCCAGGGGAGAATGTTTCAGGCGCTGGGCAGATACACCCAGGACAGGGCACCAATCTATCACTGGGCAGTTATCAAATATTGCAAATTATATAATAACATTACATACGTGAAATTGTGTACATTTCTACAGTAAAGCAGTAAAGTGCACTTTGTGAATTACATATAGCCTCATAATTAGGGAATGAGGTCCTCCTCTAATTCTATGCTATTTGCTATCTGAAAACATATACAATGGTTTGCAAAAGGTCAGACACCTCTCCTGAATTTACTTTTTGTTATTTTACTAAGTGTGATAAGATAACGTTTATACAGTGCTATCTATTTATCTTTTCAATACACTATATGCACTAAATTATTGGGCCAACTACATGTTATACCTTCAAGAACCTTCATGACATTTCATTCTAAATTGATTCCTCATTTTTAGTTATTACAGTTTCTATTCTTCTGGAACTGGTTTTCTACCTGATTTTGCAGTATGCCTATAGGATTTTTGTCCATTCATCCAGAGGTACATTTGTAAGGTCAGACATTGATGGATAAGATAGCCATTTATCCTTAAGGTGTTTTATGAGGTTGAAGTTAAGGCCCTGGACTAAGCTAAGCTAATAAAGTTCTATCACAATGAACTCTTCCAACCATGTCTTTAGGGACATTGCTTTGTGCACTGCGACACAGTTTTGCTGAAACAGACAGAAAAGGGCATTCCCTAAACTGCCCCTCCCCCCAAAAAAAAAAAAAAAAAAAAAAATAAAATCATACAGTTCACCATAATGCATTACAGTGCTGGAACTGAATATCTGAATTAAGTGATTACGAGGAGTATGCCGAAACATTTGTTTATATAGTATATTTAAGTATAAAATATTTTTATCCAAATATTTATGAACAATGTATATATTTAGTTTTTTTGTTTTTATTTATCCTAACACATTTTAAGAAGCTATTTTTTTTTCCAGTACATGAAATTATTCACAATATTTATCCATCCATTATCTTCCACTTAATCTTATACTACGGTTACAGGGTGGTTTCCCATGCCCAATCCAGTGGAAAAGGTTTTGACCACTGGGCAGATACACTCATGACAGGTCACCAATCACTGGGCACACACACACACACACACACCCACACACTCACTTACACAATCAGATACAAGTAATGTATAGGGGCAATTTAGAACAGCCAAATGACCGTGAATCCATGTTTTTTAGTTGGTAGAAACTGGACGAAACCTACGCAGACACTGGCAGTACATGGAAGCTCCAACCAGATTAAGATTCAAATCTGGATGAGAGGCCAACGTGCTAACCATTAAGCCACCCATTTAGAATATTAAAATAACATGTAAAAGAAATTGACAAACATTTGCACAAGAAAGTTATTTATATTTATCCTATTTAAAATACGTTCTGTTTTTGCATCACTTCAAGCTAAACACTAACCAATTAGTATTTTTGCTACTCAGTGGGTGAAAAAGAAATGACTGGTATTTACTTTGACATTATGTTCATATCCTATATGATAGGCTGTTTTATGGCCTATTACACATTCTCATCCTCATGCAGTGAACCATCAGCTTTGTTCTCTATTTGCCTTATTTACTTTCTTCAAGTGCATTCTTATGTTTGAACTCAGCCTCATTATTGCACATACTCAGAAATGCTCTGGCAAAGTCTTGGAAACACTTCTTGACAAAAGCCAAGTTCATTATTGCTGTGCTTTAATAGTTAGTGTCGTTAATATCATTAGCTTTGAAATAATTAAGAGCTACATGCTTTCATAAAAAGCAGCATGAATAGTTTAACCTCAGAATGTTTTCATTTTCCCACACAATGTTGTATTTTCCAATTATTTGTAATGTACAAAATTACATTTACATTTTAATTCACAGATAATGTTAAGAGTCAAAATATGAACAGAAATATTCTGTAGTCATAACTTATCTACAAACAATAAATGTGTAAAAGTAAATGTGTTTGCAAACATATTTAAAAGCACAGGAATATTGTTTCCACTTCCATAAATGTCTTTCCTTTATATTTTACTAATATAAATGATTTATTCATTGATCACTAATCACAGGCATCACATAGCGTACTGACAAATATGATTTATTAATTAGCTTCAAATACCACACAAGTAAACATTCTCATTTTATCTTACCTTCAGGTTAATTCCATACTAGCGTCACGAAAGGGGGGTTGCCCATGTCCGTTCAGGGGAAAACTATTCGGGCGCTGGGCAAATAAACCAGAACAGGGCACAAATCCATCGTTGGGCACACACTCATACTCATACTCATACTCATACTCATACTGACCTACACACTATATAGGAGAAAGTTAGATGGGGTAATTTAGAGCAGCTAATTAACCTTGAATCCATGTTTTTGGACTGTGGGAGCAAAGTGGTGAACCCAGAGGAAACCCACACAGACACGGGGAGAACATGGAAATGCCACCCAGATAGGGATTCGAACCTGGTGCTGAGAGGCGGACATGCTAACTACTATGCCATCATCTTACCCAAGTAAACATTCAGTGATCTTATATTTACAGAAAAATTGCACTGTTTTATCATATTGCACTGTGAAGGTCACATGAGTTTAAACAAAAAATCATATTTGCGTCTTTGACACCTGTCATCTGCTGCATGAATTTTTACATTTGCTTTCTTGTCTAAAGCTCTGCATACATTTACCTTGGATTAGAAGAAGTGCACTTGGATAGATGTATCTTTTAAGCACTTAGATAAAGTGGAAAAACTGAACTTAGTACATACAACTTCATATCATAGCAACACATATAACACATAAAATGAGAATGTTGCTAATAAATATATTTACTTAGTCACAGTGGTATTTTTTGATTAAAGTGGATAATAAAATTAGAGAGAAAAAGTGATGTGATTCCCTTTTACTTGAATTCTTACATGGGTTGTATATATAAAACAGATGATTGATAGAATAATTCTGTATGTGCATGAAAAATCAAATCGTGCTATGATTTATTAATGGAAGCAGAAAGCAGGGATCTATGATATGAATATGCTCACAAAGGTTTTTCGTCAACAGTATGCAGAAACCGTGAAGGTGCAGAATGAACATTTAATGCTCTTCTGATTTTACGTTAATGAGTTATGCTTCAAATAATGAAGTAGAATGTTTTTATATATAGACAGCTCAAAAGAGTTATTGACACTCCAAAGAGTGTAAATATTGGGGAAATAAGTTATTATTAAATTTCTTTGTAATGAATTAGCTTAATCTCCCCCTAATGTGGGAAAACTTAAACCTATAATTAATAGATAATTAGATATATAATAAAATAGTGCTAGATAAAAAGAAATTTAGCAAAATGATGAGAACAAATCAATTTTAAAATTACAAAAAGATTATCACCCATTAGTATTTACTGCTTTTATTATTTTAAAGCTTTTTTATGTGAGCGGGGTTTAGCAGGTTTGAACCTAAAGCTAAATGTTTAGACCATATTGATGGAAAATTAATGATTTTCACTGAATTTCATTATAAAAACATTTCATTATAAAACATTAATCAATGTGCAATAGGGCTGTACTAATGTTACATCTGTACATGTGTTGGCTGATATGGCCATTGTTCACCTTATGTCACTACAGAGCTGTAATTGCTCCATCTCACATGGCTGAACTCCACTTATTCTTCTAAAAAATTTGATGCCATGGTACAGTTGTTTGCTCTGAAAATTGGATTGCAAGCAGGTTTTCTGTGTGACATAAAGGTTTCTAAATGCCAGAACCTACAAACCTGTATTTACTGAAAAAGGAGTGTTTACTTACCTGCATAACATTAAAAAAGACATTGCTGTGATGAGAAATAAAAGTTTTGCTGTTAATGGTTCTATGGATAAGTCAGTTTTGTGTTACATATAAGGAAGGAAATCAGACATACATTAGGCTACGGCAAGGCACATCTTATAAATCAGTTTTGTGTCTTGCTAAATTGATACTAAATTGATAAGTTTTTTTGTGAGATATTTTTTCTTTATTAATCCGAATGTACATATGTTTAAGGTGGCTCATGAATGTTTGACTTTCTAGCCCAAAGCCTTATCATCTGTGTTCTTCATTCTGCTCCCATTATAAACTGCCGAGACAGTGTTTTATTGGCTTCCAGTTTTACAGTGCCAGGCCGTGGCCTTCAGTAATGCTCCGTCAAAATTAATCCTCCTGTCAATAACTATTTTATGGCTATAAAAACATCTTATTATGCAGAAATGCACTATAAAGAGCCGTTTCCTTGCAAATAGATAACTCGTTGTGATGTTAGCGTGGCGGTGCTGGAATAAAGCAGAGCCATCGGCATTGGACTTTGATGAGAGATAAGTAATGCACCTACCACAGAACATGTGCACCCTTCATAAGCTGCAGAGATTGACCACGAGCTGCAGGAATGTGAGAGCATGGCATATTCATTGGACAGCACGTGTGTTTAATTGAAAATAATGTGTAAATAAAGCCTGTTACTGAGCCTGTGTTATCCTTTCTCTGGTCCTCATTTGAATGAACCCTCTTACACTTGTGTAGCTATAGATAAATAATCACCATCATAACCTCATAAAATTGCAAACTTATTTAGGAAAATAACACTTTCCAAAAATCCTGATTATTTGTACACAATATCCATCCCCCTTTTTTAAGTAACAAGAGTTAAATTAGTTCCATTAAGAAGTAATTTTATCCCACTATCGATTATAAAAGTCTAGTATTTCTGGCATAATTTTTTATTGGCTGAAAATGTCTGTTCATCAAACAGACACACCAATCAGAGGGCATAAATAGGCTGACATAACATTCGCCTGATAGAAGACTTTGGTGTTAAATCTGACTGGTTGAAGCAACATGTTGATCTACACTTACTTAATGTTACCGGGCAGCAAAATTCATTCTGAAAGCAATGGCATAAATATATAAAAATTGGCAACCAATGATTATGAAATGTGATTGGTTAAATGCTTTAGTAGGGAAATACATGTTGCAACCGGGGAAGCAGCACAACCGGGGATAATGCTATGATATGAAGCATAACATTTGTAATCATGGACAAAATGTTAATTTTGTTAATTAAATATCAGTCTGTAATTCAGATATTTTAAGGCCTTCAGAGAAGGTCTTGGAGGTCCTGATGGCCCACCACTGCATTTTCAGTAAGATTGTTTCCAGCTATGTTTATTTAGTTATGACTTTCTTGTTATTTAAGCTTTTTGTGATTTTCTCATGATGCTTGGGTTGTTTAGGTTGGTCATGTTTTGTCATATTTTGCTTTGATTAGATTTGTTCATTGCCAGTTTTTATACTGTTTCTCTTACTAGTTTAATTGTATGTGTAGTTTAGCATTTATCTACATATTATCTACATGAGATACTTATTTATTGATGTTTTTTGTGAGATATTTTCCTGTTACTTTATTTGTGTATCAACAAAGTGAGGTATATTTCAATTAGCCAGTGTATCAATGTGATCAGAACAATAATTAGTGTGTGCCCATGTGTAAACTGCAGGTGTTCATTTAGTTAAAGACTTTTTAGTTAAGAGACATGCGGACACTGCTTGAGAGTTGATGCTGATATTTATCCGGATAGCTATCATCATAAAGCTATTGAGTAGAATGTCCATATCTGAGCATACGAACAGCATTAAAATTGCTGGGTCATTTAACCGGGCTGTAAAAGAACATTTTAGAATGCAAGGGAATCATGATTAACCAGTTCCTAGACTAACAACATAGCCAGTTAGTGTGCTGATGTAGAGAATTGCAACAGAAACAGAAAAGGTATACAGTATAAGACAACTAACCTCACAACCCGTAGCAGCACAAACAGCACATAAGTAGTCAAGCACATTTTTTTGGGTAGGTAAGGAGGAAAATTAAGATTAAATATAGAGGAAAATGTGTTGGAGCAGACAAACAGGATCTGTAAGGATCCTGAAACTATTCCTAACACTGGCACTCTTTGGAAAAAAAGGCGGTAAGCAGTTCTAAGAAACTTACTTTTTGTTTATTCAGCTTAATAAATGTATATTTTACCAAAGATTACCTTATCTAAACTTTATCACTTTAAATTTACATTTAAAAAAATGTAATTAAATAATCAAGAAGACTTGTTTTACAAATAAAAAGGAATTTGGTTCCTTGGATTTATTACCTTGAACAACCTGTTTGCCAATAAAACAGGATTTATCATTCTTTAAGGATTCTACATACAGTCATATGTTATAGCAGCTTGGTTACTACAAGCACAAACTCATAACAGTGACTTTTCTGGTCATGCTATCTCACCGTTTAATGAGTTTAGCTGAAGAGACATAGACTACAGTGGAATCCCCTGAGCAGCTTATATGTACATATAATCACAAAAAAATATATTTCTTCTTTGGTGTACTTGGTTTTCAGGCAAGGCTTTTGCATTGTGACTTTATTTTGGTAAAATAAATAATAACATTAATTTGGCATGTGCTGTTTCATCTGAGGTTGTATTTACCCAAATTACCTAAACAGAATTGTTTAGTGGAAACTGTATGTATGCAGGTGAGCATAGCACACAATAAACACACATAATTCTGCTTTAACATCTTTTTAGTAGATCCTTCTCAGTTAAATCAAAGAAACTAATTATGTACCGTTTGTTCCCTTTTTTTAAAACTGGCTTTTTGTGTTACTAACATCAGTTGTAAAGTTGAATGTGGGTGCATCTGGCAAGTTGCTTCTGGCAATTTATGTTCGAGCTCACAATGCTGACCAGCTGCATTTGTAATTACAAAGAGATCATTACTAGTAGCATTTAGTGGAGCACAGTGTCCAAATCAAATGTCAGATTTTTGGCTGTATTGCTCAGCTTCAGTTGATATTGACCACATGAACAGCAAGGAGCTTGATTTTAGGTTCAAAGGAATGCTGTAGGGTCACAGCTAGGGAATTGCTTTTATTTGTATAGGTTTAGAGAATCTCCTATAGAACAACCAGGCAATACCTCAATTACCATTAATAGTCTATGTTTGCCAAATAAGACAGTTTTCTGCTGTCAAAGTCCTACGAACTCAAAGTGTCCTCTGTTGGCCTAACCTTAAGGAAAATCTCAGCAGGCCTGTGTTTTGGGTTTAAGAAGTCCTGTGACATTAATTTATCAGTGTGCTAAATGAATTTACATAATGTATCTTCAAGGCTGTAATCATTTAGTTAGTGCATATCTGGTAGCTGTCTGCATGGAGCTGATAAACACTTGTTTTTAATCAGAGTTTGTTTACTGGATGCATGATAATAAACTGTTATGGTATTTATGTCGTTTTTGTCCTCTTAACCAAAGTATAATTGTTTAATCAGGCTAAAGGTTAATTGCTTTCATGTTCCATGTCATATTTTCTCATTTTAATGTCTTTTTTATCTTTTCCCTGTCACCAAATACATACTAATCACAGATTTTTTTACAGATCATGTTGTATTACTTTGAAGCAATGAAACATGAAATACTAAGTTTTATGTTCCTGAAATTTCCTGGATTGTACATTAAATTACAAAAGTGTAGAAACCTATTCATTTTCCTTTTAAGGAAAAGATTATGGCAAAGCTTATTCCTTTCTGAAAGTCAGGGTTGCAGCGTCTGTGTCACAAGCCTATGCTCTTTTAGTTAATCCTTGAGCATGTCCGTTTCAGAGGCCTAGCCCTGTGTTATTTCTTATGTAGCAGATGGCACAGAAAGCAGTTTAGCAGCAAACGGTCAGCTACTAATCTATGTACTGGTGATTAGTGTGTGTGTGTGTGTGTGTGTGTGTGTGTGTGTGTGTGTGTGTGTGTGTTCACTTGCATTTTAAGAGTGCAGCAAGTGGACTGTTTGTAGATTAAACTATTTCTTTTGAATATAACAGCTTAAAGCTGGGATGCACTCCATCTTATATGTATGAAGTGAATAAATTGTGGCAGTTGACTCAGCATCCTGCTGAATAGTCTGCAGTGTTCATTGAATTTCAAGGAAGCTTATAGAGATTCTCATAATTAATGTTAAACGCTTCGGTGACAAGCTTAATGGCCTTTTTGGGTCAATGCTGAAAAGAATGTTCCGTATTAATCACTGTCTCTTAGCTATCTCGTCTCTCTCTCAAGAATTGTTCCAAGTGATAGTCTATTCAACAATGACTCTCGACTGGATTTTAGTCCATTTGTGTCCATACTTTTAACTCCTCTACAGTACAATGGGGTCAAACATACTGTCTCATTTGAATAAGTTGGGTTAAAGACCAAACAAATCTGGCTGAATACTGTTTTACCCATGACAGAAAGGAAGAAGAGTTTTATTGTGTAGCAAGTCTCAGTTCCCTGGCAGATCTCCTTGCATTTCATCTTGATTTAATACTAGCCAAGGGAGCTAGTGAACTCCTACTGTGAGTCATGCAAAAATAGCAAAGAATAGTTCAGTAAGTTATCGATGTGTGTACACATTCTGAAGGCATTCTTGTTTGAAGTCGAACCAATGGGAGATAACCTTTGCCTTGTAGTTTTAATCATCTCAGCTCTGTGAAATCCTTTGTGCCAGTAATCATGTCAAATGCTCAGAAAATGTAAAAATAAATAAGTAATTTGGCCACTCTTTCTAATCAAATCAAAGTTTTGGCTGATAGCTTATCTCATTAAATTTTTGACACTTAATCAAGCTATATTTTGAGTAGGTCATTTGCATGTCTCGGCTGGATAAATAGCATTTGTTGCATATTTATGAGAATGCTGAGGTTTGAGGACATAAGATACTGAGCAGTCATGATCCAGTTTATGGTGCATTGTGTTTTCCTCTGGAATTTGCATAAGGCTATTTATATATTATTATCACTTTTAATTATACTTAAATTATTAACAAAAGTATATGTTTTGGCTGTCAAAGGATTTTGTTTTCTTACTATTTCCTTCCCAATTATTGGCACCTCAGGTAGAAACGTGTTAAAAATTATAAATCACTTTAGTGAATTAGCTCAATTTTACATCAGAAAAAATCTTAATCTATTAATTTTTTTAACTATGTGCCATTTAGGTATTTGTAACATATAATACATCGTAATTATTTACACCCACAGAAATGGAATGTTTTTTTCCCCCTATTAGTAGTTAAATAAATCAAACACTCACAAATAATCAGTTAAATAAAATATTAAATAGTTAAATAACAATTAAATAAATAACAATTCCAAAAGATAATGATTATAATCGGTCAGGCTAGAACTATCAAAAGAAAATATCCTATGTCTTATAATTCTAATTGTTGCTGAAGTACGTCAAACTGATGGAGTTTTGAAATATATAACTGAACATTTTCCATCTTATGCTAAATGCATATTGCTGAAATCTGGTTTCGGTGCATTGAATTAATAAGTTTAGGTCTGCCAGGTGTTTTACTTCAAAGCACATCAACAAAAAGCAAAATGCAATCTACTGGCTCAGTTACTTTTTTCTGCACTCAGTGTTCATGGAAGTCCTTAGGCTGTGTTTTGATGAAACAACCAGAAACAAAAAACATTTATACAACCAGATGCTATAAAACTCTGCTGCTCATTAATGTTGAAAGGTGTAGGAAGATTAAACAAGTAATTGTAGTTGATTATACAGTACTAAAATAAAAAAACCCTGCAGATTTTGACCAACAACCAAGAATCTTTTCCAAAGGGAAATGTACATAGCATACACATTTATGAAGTCACTGTTTGATTTCTCATTGCCTGCTTATCTTCTTCAATATGTCTGAACAATTGCTTGTTAGCTGTAAATAAAACAGACATACAGAAGAATGCCAAAGGGGATTCACGGGCTGTATATTATACTTCAGTAAGTGGCTTGTTGGTGTCAATGTCTTACTTATGTGTATTTTCCCATATTGCATTATCTTGGAATAAGTTGAGGCCTATGGTCTTATTATAAATAATGAAACAGTCCCTCATGAGGGTTACAGTCTCTCGTAAAGCAAGCCTGTCCATGTTCCACAGGAGGAAAACCCACATGATAGCATTAATAAGATCATTTACTGCTGTGTGGTGGTACAATCATCAAAATAATACTTAAATTATAAAACACTTCAGTATGCAGATTAAAGACATTTCTAGTCTGTTAACTCATTGCCTCTTTAAGTGCATAACACACTCAGTTGCTTCTTAAAGATTATTTGCTACTGGTTAAAAGATATGGTGGTCATTACAGTAAAATATAGAGCCCTTTGCTCACCTGTGTACTTCAGGTATTCTATTTGACTGAACATACCTGTCAGGTAAAAATAGATTTTCTTTGCTCACAAAAATAATTGAAAGAGGTTTTTCAGTCCAGAACTTCAGCTGCGTACCACATATAACATTTACATTGTGATACTGTATTGGATATTCTGAGAGCAATGCATAAATATCAGGCCATGTCAGTTCATATAGATTGATTTTGGAGACGACCTGTATATTTTTAAAAGAGCATTGAGAAAAATGCATTTAAATGCATTGCTTTTCATACGAAGCTTCCCAATGTCAAATTCAGATTTTCCCCCCAAAATCTGAAACCTCCCAAGTGAAAACAAATGAAAATCGATGAAGAATCTTCCTTCTGTGGCCTTTCACACCAGCAATTATGAAGCGCCATATAAAGCAATTTGAACAATCGCAATAAGAAGCCCTGTGTTTCTCCACATAACCTTGATTGATTTTTCACAATCTGTCCCTGGCTAGAGCTGCATGATTATCATGCCTGGATGACACTGTCTTTTTCTTGTCAGTCTCCTGGATTCGTGAGCTTCAAGCTGTTCGGTAAAATTGTCGTGATTTAATTATGAAATGTATGTGTGTCAAAAGCTTGTGAAAGATTAGTGAGTCAAGACTTTACTGAAAGGGGCCCAAAGACTTTCCTGAAAAAGTATAATGTGTTTGTGTCAAGGGAGTTCACACTTATATTAAGACTATATGTAAATGAGTTGCAAATACTCTAATTAAATATATTGCAAGTATGCAATGCAAGGTTTAAAAATCAAAGCCATTTACATGTAAGCATGCCACTATAGGACAATATCAATATTACAAACAGGATTTTTAACTCAGCTAAACACATTAACATTCAGTTAATATGTGCTGTATTAATAAAACCCTAATAATTGGTTTATACAACTGTCTGGCATATTATACAAATTTCCCAGGTAGTAAGCCTGAGAAATAATACTGCTGTTCCGACAGCCAGCTGAACATTTACCTTTGTCAAGTGTGTAGTGGGAATATAACACTAATAATGAAATTCAGTGTAAATGAATTCAACTTTGTCTTTTACCTGATATTAACTGAATATGGATTTTTTGAAGGCTGATGCATTAAATCATTTTGTCATGTTCAGTTACTTTGCATAGTTATTGGATTCACTCCTAATAATGCTCTGTGTTATTCCTGAGCTAACCATCTATATTACTTGTTACACATTTTCCATTTAGATGAACTCCAAAACAAACTTTAGAAAAACTAAACACCTCATGAGTAAACACAGCACGTCTCGTAGACTTTTCAAGTAGGGCTGCACTGACCTCTAGCAAATACCAGCTTGCTGTATGTGTTGTAGTGCCTGGTGATCCACTGCATTTTCAAAGCTTGAATACCTGTGATGTTTTCTGTTCAGCAGTCTAGTTCTAGTGAACACTGATATATATGCCTTTATTACTAGTAATTATAAATAAACAGTTCAAACATTTTTTGGAATTGATTTCTAAAGCTGTTAAAGTGTGGGTGATTACAATTGATTTTGTATAAAATAACACACATATATTGAAGTTTTGTGTTAGCAGATTGTTCTTGATTGTTATTGAAGAAAATAATTGTTCAGAAATCTCTAACATGATTTTTACTTGTAAATGGGATTTCAGATATACGATTATGCACAATTATTGTTCACATTGGGGTTTACAACAGAAAAATATAATTTTGCATCAGATTCTGCTCAAAATTAGAAGTTTAAAAGCTATATACTGGCTTCTCAGAAGGCAAATACCAGGGAACACAGTGTGTCATATTGCAAATTCATTATGATAAATTTCAAAACAATTTTTTTTGATGATGTTGCAGTGGCAGGGAAATTGCAATATTAAACTATTTTTATTTTACTTTATATATGGCTGGATTTGCTTGTAGAACACCTGCTTCTGTCCTGACTCAGCACTAGCTTCTAAATATCAAACTAAATATCAAATGTATTATATACTCATGAATCTCTTCTACCTTCACATATTTTGTAGTCCCTGAATGTATGCAGATGTACAGTTTGTAAGGAACTTGAGTCTTTGGGTGTTTCAGGTGGATTGTAGGACAAGCTACAGATATTTGCTCTCACTTCTGTCTCTTTTTAAAACCAGACTGACACAGACATGTTGAGGATCAGGGCTCCAGGGGCAGGCAATCTGTTACAGAAGGTATTTTTCTCTTCTCAGTGGAAAACTGATCTTTATGACTTTGGCTCTGAGTTTGGGGTCATTATTATGCTGTAGAATTGATTTATAATTTCAAAAATGACATATCCAGACTGCTTAAATATATATACATGTGTATATGTGAATTGCATATGAGTTTGAATTGCATGTTTGTAATTTACACATTATTTATAGCTTTAAACATTTTTCGGGGTAGAAATCGAACTGAAAGCAATAACTGTGTTTGTGGACACATGGTCAGCCAGACTTATCAAAGATTAATTTCACATTTTGCGTTGATTTAAACTAACGACGTGCAGTTAATACAAATGGTAATTAGACTATGGTAATATAAGAACAAAGTAAAATTATAAAAGACTTGTAATAAAGTATGTAAAGTATATAGTTTCCAACTCTCACTGGGGTAATCATTCTAACCAATGAGGTAATCTGTAAGAGATACTGGCTGCAGTTAACAGAACAAAGCCATTACTATTTTTATTGTTTCTCTTAATTTGCTATTCTTAATGCTTTTCTTGATGAAGTAAAACAAGATTTTCATTTAAACATAGTTGCCGGCTTTTGCATTACCACATAACATAGACTCAAGTGTTTGCATGCACTTGTAGTATCTGAGCTACTAATTGGATATGCACAGACAATTTTATTACTTACAATTACTAATCACAAAATGTTGCTGCATTATTTATTTTACTAATATGCATTTAATTGTTAGTAGGGCTTTTACTTTGTTTGGAGTGCCTTTGTTGTTGGCAACAGGATCAGCTCACTCACCCTCTAGATTAATTAGAGAAAAGACATTTTATTTTAAGCCAAGGGAAGCAGTCATGCTGTCAATAATCAATTATCCTCTAGATGGCTCCTTGCAGTCCAGGAACTGTTGTGTTCACCTTTTCTCTTCTTCACGAGGTTCTAATTTCAGCCTGCGTGTGGTTGTCCTTACAGGATGAGCACAAGTGCTTAAATGTGAAAATCCCTCTGTGCTTTCATTCTCAGGTGAAGAGGCAGGGAGCCACTTAAGCTTCTGGGAAGCCCATAAAAAGACAGCTCACTGAAAAACATTCACTAAAACAAAACAAAAAAAAAATAATAATTGGGTATTGTATTTGTGGGAAAAAGTCTAAAACATTCCTAGCTGTGTCAAATTTGTTGCATAGTTTTTTTCTTCAAACATTATATGCCATTGAACTTTGAAATCTTAGCTATGTGCCTTTGAGTCCCAGCAATGCATACATTGTAATTAGAAATAAAAAATGACAAGTCGTACATAGATTTACTTATTATGTGTGCTAGTGCATTGAGGAACTTTTTTCATGGTAATAATGGAGTAATGATAAGAAATG
This sequence comes from Corydoras sp. C115, assembly GCA_019802505.1. Lineage (NCBI taxonomy): Eukaryota > Metazoa > Chordata > Actinopteri > Siluriformes > Callichthyidae > Corydoras > Corydoras sp. C115. The sequence continues at coordinate 5,025,383 of JAFMOC010000021.1, read as the reverse complement.
TGTGCTATTCTCAGTGTGGCTGACCTGCTGGATAAGAAAATGGCTAAAAATAGTCAAGCGTCTGGAGAAAAATTGGCTTGGTTTGAAAGTGCCAGAAAAAGCGTCTCCCTGTCACCCTCCATAAGGCTCATTTTTGCTATCCTGTCAAAGCTCTAAAATAGCAAAAAAAAAACAAAAAAAAAACAAACTTGGGAACAATATTGCTCAGCATCCATAAGGTTTGTTTTATGTTTTGGCCAAAGCGCCATTTATAAAATCTGACATACTAAAAGAAATCTGAAATTGTATAACTTGTATTGTTATTCACTAATGCATCAAAAATAATTTTACAAGCTCTCCAACTTTATAATGGGCAGTATTTTATCATTTTAAAATATTTGCTGTTTCTGTGTTCTCTGTTCCTGAATCAAATATGAATTACACTGATTTTAGTTTCATAGTGGTAGATGAAAAATATAAAAGCAAAAGAAAACAGGTTGCTTGAAAGCATTCTGATGAAAAGCTCTAGAAAACCACTATATTCTATTTGAACTCGAACCACGGATGATAAGAAAAAAGCAGCAGTGAAATGAAGAGTGTAGAATGTAAAGAAAATTCTGTGTCAATAGATGAGAAGCCAGTATTTGATGAGAAAACATAGCAGATGGAATTGTATCCAAGTGAGAGATGAAGAAAAGGCAGTCAGTGGTGGTTTTTTTCGGCACAGCTCAAATGTTAGGCTCCATGGCCTGATTTCAGTGATCCAGACTTTACATCTACTTTCCTGCAGGTGCTTGTGTGTGGTTGGCAGGTGGTGGGTGGTGTGTGTTTATGAGTGTGTGTGTGTGTTCGCATAGGTATAATTTTTTTTTCGGAATCAAATCTTGTTTACATATTTACACTGTGAGGGCCTTACAGGCATTTAGTTTTGCATTAGTTAAAATAATAAAAAAAAATAATAAATCGTATGTTTATAGTTGTGGTTAAGTAATGGTCATAGTAAGGGTAGTAGTATTCATGGTTAATGTCTTCAAAATGAATGATAATTTTTTTTTTTGATAACTTTTCCCATAATACATGAAAACAAACAAAAAAACTGTGTGTGTGAGGAAGGGTTTTTAAAATCATCACAGTCTTTTCATTATTTTGATATCTTGGATGCTTTTGGACCAAAGAATTCTACAAGAACTTATATAAGTGGAACCAGCAGGAGGTTGGAAATAAACTAAATACTTTAAGTGGCTTTTGCTGTCTGTTCATGTGCCACAGTATGAACACTAAAGTGATGTAAGCTAGAAACAATTTAGCTAAAAATCCCAGCCAGGTGTATAAAGCTGGTAAAAGCTTGTTGAAATGAATTTTTCTTTTAGAACCATTTCCTGTTTTCTCATTAAATTATTGTTGGCTAAATGTATAAAATTAACAGTTACTAAGGCTTTTGGCTCTAGGACGTCATAAAAAGTAACTATTACAATTTTTTATAGGTGCTTTAAAACTTCACGTTTTTGTATGAGGGCCCAATATTTTTAAGGTATTTCAAACATTCTGATGATTCTGGAATTTGATTGGAGAGTTTATTGTCACAAAGCACATAGTAGCTGGGATTCTTTACACCCCCACATCAGTTTTATACCCAAACATGTATGTGTATGCAAAATTTAGAACAACAGCCTTTAACTGTTTTTCTAGATTATGTTTGTCTGTTTTAAATATTTTAGCTCTTGATTAATAAATGCACAATTAAATAGCTTAGAACAAGTCATTACCCACTGTGTCTTGTGCTGCTAGGCAGAAATATCTGGTCCTTGCCCTATAGTCAAATACTGCCTGCTTCTTTGGCCGATATTGTCAGTGAATTGTTACTAATTACCTCTGATTGCATTCTTAGTGGCAGTTGACTTATTTTTGAAAAGTGTAAAGCATCTGCTCATAATTATTAGGCTAGATTCTATGATCATGCATGCATTTTGGCAACAAATAACCTAACAGCTCTTGGAACTATTTAAGACATTGGCCTGGGCTATGACCCAGAAGCTTTTTAATAAGGTTAAACAAGGCTGACTGAAATAACTGCTCACATGCTCAATGGTTTTCCATGCAGTTCATCCATAGTGTTATCAGGATAAGCTATTAGATTGTGCATCTGCTAATTTATGTGCTCAGTGAGATGAGAATGCGGTGATACTGCTAAATGCACGCTTTTTTTTTTGTTTGTCTGATTTGAATTTTCTAGCGGCAGTCCTACATGACATTTACGCTTTAAGCTTTACTCTACTAAATAGCATGTTTAGAGTTGTCTGGTGGATCAAAAGGTTTTTTTTATATCAACACATCAAACACAAACTCCCTTCTGTACAAGAACTTAAAATAGATAGAAAATAAATTGTTTCTGCTACAAGCAAGTCAGAAGGAAAAGGTTACAAAAAAGGAGATGATATATACCTTCTGTAAGCGTCACAATTGACAGGTTGAACAAAATTAGAAATAGACTTTTATGCATTTGCAGAGTGCGGATAGGCACTTGAGTATGACTACTATGACATTGACCTTAAAAATGGACAGTTTTTTTTTCTCAATTTTTAGCAAACTTGATCTTGAGGTCAAAAGCATTTATCTTTGTATTTTGTCTTAATTTAATATCTGGTAAATAATTTGGTCTGTTCCTGAAATTTAAGTCAGTGTTGATTTATTATGAATTACTTAATTTAGCATTAGGCTTAATTCATTATGGTAGTCCTAATGTAGCCTTATGTTTGATGTGTCTTTGTGCAACACTGATTTACCATGCTATCGTTTCATTAAGGGATTTGTTTGGTCTTAATGTGCCCAGTCAGCATTTGTGTAGTGGAGCTGTAGCACACAGCGGTAATAATTTCTTAATGAGCGCCTTCACACTGAATGAACACAGCCCAGATTATTCACACAATTTGCACCATGTATTAGTGTAAGCACATCAAGTGACAGTGATGCCATGCAACCTTTATTTTTTCTGACAGGTGTAGACAGGAATTCATGAGCTGAAGTCTAGTGCAAGCGCTGATATTGATTTGCAAGTAAGTTAGCGCTATTTGTGGTGCTAGCTGTGTAATTCAGTTAGGAGATGCATGCACCAGCAGATGCCTGTCACAGTAACCTAATCTTGACTGCTCTGGGAGGTGTTACTCTCTGTTTTCAGTGTCCTGTGGATCAGGGGAGCATTTGGCTTTAAAGGGATTGCAGTGCAGCTAAAATTTATCCACCAGACCTAAGATAAAGACTATGCATTGGAATTTTAAAGACCTCAACTCATTATCTTCCTTTTTATCCTCATCTAGGATCGTGGTGGTTGGGGGGGCGGTACTTGACAAGCATCGGCAATATGTTTTCATATTCACTGTACAAATTGTTTACAAATAAAACAATATGTATACACTCAGCTGCCATACCCTTTATGCATGCTCACTGCAAAAAACTCAAAGTATATTGAAATTTCTCACACCATATTATGAAAAAAAATCTAGAAGCCAGATTCTCTCATTTGTAAGTAACTTTGGATAAAAGTGTTGGCTGACAATGAAATTAAGCAAAGTATCAATACAGAAATAATGCAATGAGTCAACTAGCCATTGGGGGAGGCAGTGGCTAATGGGTCACAAATGGCGTTATAATGGGTGCAGTACATATCCCAGCGGACTCCGCAATAATTGTGTTTGAAAAGACACACCTGCTGCCCTGTTAGTTTTGGTTGCTGGGTGTTCCTTGTCTGGGGTGATACCAACCTGATTTATTCATTCATTCATTCATTCATTCATTATCTTCCGCTTTATCCTATATTAGGGTCGCGGTGGGGTTCCCCATGCCCATCCAAGGGAGAAAGTTTCGGGCGCTGGGTAGATTCACCAAGGACAGGGAGCCAATCTATTGCTGGGCACACACTCACTCACACAGACATGCACACATACACACTCTATATGGGGCAATTTGGAGAACTCAATTGACTTGATCCATGTTTTTGGACTGTGGGAGGAACCCGGAGAACCCGCGTGGGTTTCCGCCGGGTTCTCCGGGTTCCTCCCACAGTCCAAAAACATGGATGAACATGGAAACTCCACCCAGATGGGGATTCGAACCGGGAATCCATAGTGCTGAGAGGCGAACGTGCTAACCACTAAGCCACCGTGCCGCCCAACCTGATTTACTGTTATAAAAAGGAACAGTGCTTAGTTGTCAGTGACAAAGCAGTGTGAGTGCTCCAGAGTGGCTCCAGCAAGCAGACTCTGGTTTGCATGTGACAGGAAATGCATGTGATTCAGCAGGTTCCTGAGAGCAGTTTTATTTATCTGTAATATTGTCATTGTCTTTGATGTGTGTGTAGTGCTGTTATAGCTCATAGCATTTCAGACTGTGTGTGTGTTGCAGACTGTGTGTGTGTGTTGCAGGGAGTGTGACTCTAATTTTGTCCTTTTTAGCACCTTAGCTATTCACCCTGTCGCTATAGTAAGGCAAGCTTTTGTATACGTACATTTCAGCAAGGACTTTTCTTTTTTTCAAGACTGCATATTTTATGCAGCCAACACACTGGTTGTGTTCATGACTCACACAGCCACAGTTTACTGGTTAGATCACAGCATGTGCACTCACCCACACACAGACCTAAATATATTGTCATACAAATTATATATAAGTATCATTGTTATTGTTAAACAGTCAGTGGATGTACATAACCCTACTGACAGTTGCTTGGAGTTTTTGTATACCCCCCTCAATTGAAAATCTATGAAAAGGACAGTTTATAGAAGAGGCCCCAGGAACCTTCGATATTTGAAGGCAGTTTGTGTTGAAGAATGAACCAAAATTACAGCTGAACAATGCATGTAACTAGTTTCTCTATACAGAAGGCCTCTTAAAGTTTTCTTACCACAAAAGCTTTTCTATTATGTATAAAATACATTTTCCAACATTTGAAGTTACTCCCATCTGGTAAAAAATTCAATAGTTGAAACAGCCACATCAGAAATATATTTACTGAGACATGATTAGTCCTTTAATATTTATCTTCCAGCTGTATGTGGGAACATAACAAATTATGTTTCTTTCAACTTTGAAAATCGTTTTAAAAACATAATTTGTGTGTCTTTTTATCGATTTCTTTCATTTATCAATGTTATTCAGTTCTTGTTTATCTAGTTGCATCAAGTACACATGTTGTAAACAGTTATGGCTAACCACATACAGTATTACATATGGGTTTTTTATAAAAGGCACCTTGAAAGAAAGAATTCAAGAGAAACCTGGAGGTGAAGAGAAGAGTTTTTTTAAACTAAATGTAAAAAGAACTCCAGGTGTTTATCCAGGTGTTGCGACTTGTGCCTCAGAAGATTACTGCCTGTTTGAAATAAAGCATTTGCATATTACATTGTATATTGGTTATACATTGTATATAAAGAAATCCAGATGTTATAGTAAAGCTATCTTACTGATAAAGCTGTTTTGTCCTTTTAATGATACTGCATTAGTTGAGGAAAGTAACAGTTTTATATAATCTTTGTGCAGCAAACTGACATTTTGAGGTTGACATTTCATCTGCAGCTCTTGCTTTTCAAAACCACTTTCATAACCTGGCCACATGGTGAAACTACTGCTTCAGGCCCACTATTGTCTTTATGGAAATGAGTGCCACGTGTCCCAGACAATGGATTTGTGTGACAAAAATCCATATAGTCTACGGCAGCCTTAAATGCCAATACCTGTACTGATAGAATGTATGTCCAGATGTTTACTTTTTTTGTGTAAGAAAGATGTAGGCAAGCTGGAAAAGAAAAAAAATACAATAAAATTGTACTCTGGATAAAGGTGAACGATGCCTAGGGAGATAGTGTTTGTTAGAAGTATAATATGCTGTTTCTGTTCATGACACAATTCCAATGTGAAGCACTATGATAGTGCAGAGATTAGGGTCACTCTAGGTAGGTGTGATTTGTTGAATAAAAACTTCAGAGACGCAGAGAATCAAAGACAGAAGAAGCGAGATAGAGAGTCTAATAATAACTTGGAAGCTTTTGTATGTCTATTGCTTTATGCATACTTGAGTGTGTGTGTGTGTGTGTGTGTGTGTGTGTGTGTGTGTGTGTGTGTGTATTTTACATTTCTGGAAGGCAGCCTCTAGGTCCCTGGAGTTTGGGTCTTCCTTCTTTTTAACATGCAGCTTCACAACAAGCAGATGAATTTGGGTAAAGAATGTCCTTTGTGAAATAAACACATTTGGGAGTCCTAGACTCAGGAACTTTAGTTCTATTTTGAAGAGTCTCTTCATCTAGTATGAAATGGATCTCAAAGAAGTAAAAGTTTTGTTACCAAACTACTATATACCGCTTCTGCATGCATAAAAACACTGTGCATTAAAAATCTGATAGAGTGTATAGTAAGGTCATTAATATTCTGTATAAATTTTCCTCGCATGTGCTGTTCTCTCTCTAAACACTTGCTGAGGAAATATGTTATTTAAAATGAGTAAATAGGTTTTTTCATGATTTTGAAATTTTAATGTATTGTTCTTGACATAAGCATTAGGTAATTTATTATTTTTATACAGGGGGAAGGTACATCAGTTGCTAACGCAATAGAGAATCTAGGAAGAGGTTAACACTTTAATATCCCTCCACCTCCACAAACTGTTTTACACAACATCATATTACTTAACAATTTTTACACCAACAAAGCCATCAGTGGGAACTACTTTTGCTTTAGAGGCTTAAAAATAAAAAGCAAAAACAAAGCAGTGTCCAAAAGCAAAAACATTCATGCATCTGAGACCATGAGGAAAACCTACACAAACACAGAGGACAGCATGATAACTCTTGTCAGGACACTGGTTTGCAGGGAAATCAAACCTAAATAATAAAAAAAAAATATTTTGTAATTTAACCCATTAAGATATTAATGTATATCACATTAGTTCTCTCTCTCTCTCTCTCTCTCTCTCTCTCTCTCTCTCACTCACACGCACGCACACAACATTTAGTAGAACTTAAAGTCACTGAAAAAATCAGTGCACCAAATGTTGCACACGGTTTAGACTGTTCTCATTTATTGACAACCTTACTTTTCTTCTACTTTATAATGCCGGTGAATCTTAAAGGATGGCTTCAAGTATGTTTTTTTAAAATTATATCACTTACCACCTTTTTTAAATTACAACTCATGCATTGTCATACATACTGCCTTTTATGTAGTCAAACTTTGTTAGTTGGATTCATTTTATTTAGTGTGGCCAAAAATGAACACAGTTTAAATGTAATTAATGAACTCAGTATTTTTTGCCTCCTGTAACCTGTTAGAAATGCCCTATATCTGCTCTAGGAGAGCTCAGTGCTATTGGGAACCATGGTGAAGGGTGTATGCTCTTCAAAAGATTAATTGGCAAGTAGCTTGGACATGATGTAAAATGCCTAAAAATGTGTTCTTCCAATCCAAACCCTCTTGACTAAATATGGATATGGACAGGGGTGAATTTTAGGTGCAGAGTTGCCTGCACTACTGTTCTGTTGCTTGAAAAATAACAATTCAGGTCGGTGAAAGTGAGGATGGAATATTGAAAAAGCTTTTTATCAGCTGTATGAATCTTGTGACTAAACACCTGACTGAACTGACCATTGAACACCTGAAATATCATTTTGAAGCATGGGATCAAAAAGTAAAAAAACAAAAACAAAAAAAAACAAAAAAAACAACAATGTACTACAGTCTGTAATTGTAAAATTACATCTCTATGGTTAATGAAATGGACAGTGGAGGAAGAAAGTGGTGTGTCCCAACTTTTGACTGGAGTCTGTAGTTCTGTTTTTATTATTTCTGTAAGTGCAGCCAAGAAACTTCTTCAAGCTGAGATGAATTATTAAAATCTGTAGCTCACAGCAGCGTCCTCGCAGTTGCCAGATGCTATTAAACAGCTGAATTTAAAATACTTTTTCTTCCTGTTGATTGTAAATTAAAGCCAAAGAAATTTCAATCATCAGAAGCTTTATTCTCAAGAAAAGTCAATCACTGTTAATTACAGAAAAATGTCTAAATAATTATTTTTTAATCGATTGACAAACCCAAGTAAATTTCTAAGTAAATGCACATTATGAATGCAACCATTCCTAATTCAGCACAGATTTTGAATTGGGGCCTAACAACAATTAGGGAAAAAAAATCTAAAAATGTTGGATGTCTCATGTGCCTCATGTGTGTGTCAATTTGTATTAGCAAGCAAAATGTAAAAATATAATTTACTTACTCCCAATTTTATTTCAAAATAGAAAAACAGAAACATATGTTTGTGCTTACCAAAGCATATTGTAATATAAAATATGTATTATACAAATTTATTCATGGTTCAAAATAATTGTAGTCAAAATAACTAACATAATTGAAAGGATTAACCTCAATATTGGGTGACTTGGATTTGATTTATCTATGCATCAAAAAGCAGGCTTTTATACCCTGAGCAAAAAAACTAGTAGTGCTACAAGAACAGAGTGCCATGGTATAGTGCTGCCAAGATAAAGCTGTAACATTCAGTGTTCATTACTTCATAGTGGCCCAACAAACTAAATTCAAAATGGCTTCCCTCTAATTTAATATTAATGCACAGTATACATCACAAAACAATGCATTGTATAACTTTTGCAGATTAATATAGAGCAACCAGACATTTCAGATTAAACTTTGTGATTTATGATGTATATTTTATTTGATACATTTCTATTATTACCATGTGCATTAGGTTTTGGAGTGCATTACGAATAGACTGCCTGTTCCTTGACAATTTATGACAAGTTGCCAGACTGTTATTGAAGTATAGGGATGAATTTCTTTTTTAAAAATGATGTGGCCAAGATTCAGAAATTGCAAGAATTTCTTTTGCAAGAACCTTTCGATGGTTTGCTAGCACATCACAGCAATTACTTTTTACATAAGACTTTTTAACAATAACAAGTGCAGACAGATGTTCAGTTGTTCAGGTCATGTCAATTTTTATACAATTATTATACAATTTTTGTGCAGACTCATGGTTTATGTTATTCCTATTATGCAAAATATATACACCGTAAACTTTCTTGGGACAAATATTTTATTTACACATATCTTGGTCATATCACATGAACACTCACATCTCCAGCCTAGTCCTTAATAATAGACTTTATGTAATAAACTTTGCAGCAATTTACATGAGCAAAATACTGACTGTACTACTACTACTACTACAAATAATAATAATAACAACAATAATAATAATATGGTGGTATAATGGCATAGTGGTTAGAATGTCCACCTTTCAGTGCTGGGGATCAAGGTTCCTCAGGTTTCCGAATTTCCATGTTCTCCCCGTGTCTACATGGGTTTTCTCTCTCCATGGGTTGTCTGGTTTCCTCCCACAGTCCAAAGGCCTGGATTCAAGGTAAATTAGCTGCTCAAATTGCCCTGTATAGTATGTGTCTGTATGAGTAAGTGCCCAGTTATGGTTTGGTTCCCAGCACCCAAAACGTTCTCTTCTTGATGGGCAACGTTTTGGGCATTGGACACCTCACCTCCCATGAACCCATAGACTGAACACCTGACTGAACTGACCACTGAACCACTGAAAAAGTAAAAAAAAAAAAAAAAAAAAAACAATGTAAAACAATGTAAATGGTATTAAGCAGAAGATAGATGAGATTTACCTAATGACCTGGTTCTAAGATAATTGTACATTAGTTTTATTCTGATTGCAATGTTCATATTTTAAGATGTTCAATATGCTTCATATTTCATGAAGCTTAAATTGTGCAAGAGCTGTTCAAGGAATCAATTTCACACATGAATTAGCTATTCAAGATTAAAGACCTTTTAAAAGTGTTTGGGATGTTGTGGAAAGCTTTACAAAGGGATTTAAATCTTTTCTTGTCAATAAAATATTTTTGCCAAAAGGACATGCAAGTGTGAATAGAAATAAATGTGACATGGCATAACAATCCCATAGTCAAAGCTAAATGCAGTCTAATTTAAACTTATTTCTCAAATTATGCACTTGTACATTAGGGCTGCTTAACTGAATTTTAATTTTAGTAACGACTTTGGCCTTAAGATTATAGAACAGTTTTACAGGTAAAACAATTATTTTATTTTACTATAATGGTTTTGTTTTGTTTTATGATCCATTTTAGCCTGTTCCTTTACTCTAGTTTACTCTTTCAATCTATGGCATGTTAAGTATAAGGTGCTGTAAATGATTAGATCACTGTTTGTGATGAACAGGATCAATTTTACTTGTGAGAATTTATTTCTACAATACATGGTGACCATGATGGAGTTTATCCAGCATAATTGTTTTTAAAGCTTGGCGTCTAAACAAATCTGTCATATATCAATCATAAGTATTCAATATACAAATAACACCAAATGTAAGGAAGAAAAGATGTGATGGGTTGTAGTGATGCTAGTAGGCCAGCAGGTTTGCAGAATATAAGTTGCTTTTAGAGACTGGGAGTTTTCTGGTACATCTGTGCAGTTGGGGAAAATGCATGCTTTTGTTGCCTCACAGTGCATTAGTCTGTGATGTTTATCATTAGTTGATAGTTTTCCATGTATTTTGATGCTGTCGTGATAAGAGTCTGTGATCAGATTTTGGCCAGAGGTGATTGGGACCTGGGTATATGTGTCCTTGTTTATTTCATTGCCCCTGGCCATGGTGCTGATAAGGTCTCTGGTTCTTTAGGTAAAGCATTATTTATCCCTGTTGTGGCAACAATTCCTAAATGGGCTTGTCTGCCAAGCACCTTCGTCTGTCTTATTGTTTTTGTTAAGTTACTTGTATGTTCGTGCCCATGCCTTGTCTAATCATGTTTTCTGTTTCTGTTTTTCTGTTGTGACTTTTATATCTGTTTCTTATTTGTCCTTCAGTTATGTTTAGTACCTGAAATGCTGATTTTCTTCAATTTGGTTTTGCATTGTTTTGGTAACACCCATGTAGGCAAATTGATCTCTCTCGGTTTTCATCTTTATTGTTCTTACAAAATTTTTCTTCACTGGTTGAAGATGTACCAAAATATTGGTACACACTACAGCATAACCAGGCCAGTTTTGAGTCAGATTTGCTCATCTTGAAAAATGGCATCAGGTCTCCTGATTTACTGTAGTGTGGGGTGTAATATCGATAGTTCTCCAATCTTCTTCCAGTGCTGTTTGAGCCACCTCCATTGTGAATTTTAAATATTAAACATGTTTAATATTTATAACTCTGTATCCAGTAGTTTGGGGTTGGAACCAATTCTCTGGTGTAAAGTGCTACGTTTACCTCATGCCTGAATATAGATGTGTTGCAGTATATATGAGCCCCAGTACGCCCTTTTTACAGCCATGATTTTATTCACATTCTTTTACTTTTTCCGGGGTTTATCTGAGAAAAACTCACCTCTAGCATAGCAATGATTTTGCTGTCATCTACTGGTTTATATAAAACAAATGTTCAATGAACTCCCACCTGATATCACAAGTTTACAATTAAGTTTTAAGGATATGAGCTGATATTCAGGAGTTTATAATCTAAAACTCTATGGTTGTGCCAGTGTGTAGTGTGGGGACTTTGATGACTAACAGCAATCAAGGTGTCAAAACTGTCAGAAATAGAAAGGAGAACCATTAATGACAGCACACAAAAAATAATAAGATGATCAGTAAGGAGCCACTAAGGAATAAGTTTACTAATCTGACTTGGCACAATGAACCTGAGCAAAACGCAAAATGACATGTAAACAAACGAGGTAGAATCCTAAAGAATACTCAAAATCAGAGGAGAGGAGAGACAGAGAATAACTTGAAAGACTAAGAACCAAGACCCACTCGTGAGAGAGGAAACGCAGACTGGAGCATGAACTTAAGATCTTTAGACCTAAAACAAAGTGAATCAACCTCATCTGCAAACAGAAGAGAAAGGCAGTAAAAAGTGCCAAAGCAACAAAGGTGACAAAAGAACTAAACATAATCAGATGACACAAATTATCCCTAATATGAACAGAAATGGATAATAAACAGAGTGTAGATGTCCATGATACTCTGACTTAAAGACAAACATATTTAATGCCAAATGTTGTATAGTGTATCATGTTTTCAGCATTGGTTATGATTTTTTGCTGCCAAATTTATTGTTTTTATAAAGACCAGACTGTAGCTGGTATTTTAAATACCTGTTAATTTGGCTCATGTACGTGTTTATCCACTTCATAAGATGATGTTTGTTTGCAAATGTGTGTGAATTTACAATCCACTCTGAATTTACATTTACTAATCCACTCTGAATATGCAAGCTTATATACATAACAAGAAAAGTAAGATGTATGATTACCAAAAATGAAACAGTATTCTAACCATTTTATCGGGCTGTCTATTATTGTAATATATTAACATATTTCTAACAAGAGCAAATTGTGACCATTGATACATTTATATGGAATGGAATGGAGTAATGGTTATGATAGAACTCAAAATATCATATTTTGTCACTTGTGTGTTTTTTCAGTATTTGTAATATAATAGTGATGCAATGTTCCTGTCACAGTTTACACAAATGTGTTTGGAAGGTGTATTTACTCTAACAGTAACAAAGATTTTTAAATTTAATGTCTCTATAATCTCATTCATTCATTCATTATCTTCCGCTTTGTCCTATATATTAGGGTCGCGGTGGGGTTCCCCATGCCCATCCAGGGGAGAACGTTTCGGGCGCAGGGCAGATACACCCAGGACAGGGCGCCAATCTATCGCTGGGCACACACTCACACAGACACGCACACAGACACGCACACAAACACACTCTACATGGGGCAATTTGGAGAACTCAATTGACTTGATCCATGTTTTTGGACTGTGGGAGGAAACCCGGTTTCCTCCCACAGTCCAAAAACAGAACCTGGAGGAAACCCACGCAGACACGGGGAGAATATGGAAACTCCACCCAGATGGGGATTCGAACCGGGAATCCCTAGTGCTGAGAGGCGAACGTGCTAACCACTAAGCCACCGTGCCGCCCTGTCACTATAATCTCAACGTGATTAATCAATAAAAGATGTGTTTTGCTTTTTGCTCATAAACGTGTACTATGTACAAATGCTGTGTTAAATATTTTTAAGATCAGAGGTTGTCCTTAAAAAATAATTGCCATCCTTGGCAAAAATGTTATTTATTTATTTATTTTTTGTGTGTTTATGCAACAATCTAAATAGCAAACGTTAAGGTGGCATACACATAGATGCAGTGGTGTTATCCACATAATTCCTCGGTACACTCCTATGCTCTTAATGGCAGCACGCAGTGTAGTGCAGTCACGAATAAAAGTCTTGATTGTTGCCATGGTGCATACCAATCACTCTAATACTTCACTGTGAGGTGCACTACATAGACAATTAGTTACTTTGTGAAGCATATTTCAAACATTAAGAGTGAAAGTAAAGTGAAATTGTGTAGGGTAGAAATGTTCTGAAGCTATGCAGTTTAAGTTAATTTATTTAGCACCTATTACAATAGTACATTGTATCAAAGCAGCTTCACAGTGTTTTACACCTGAACTTCTAAAGAATAAGCTAAATTGACAGTGGTAAGGAAAAACTTCTTGATGTTGCTGATTTGTTTACTTTTTCTTTCTGGATAAAGAGTTTCCTACTTCCTGAGGTAGGCTTTTCCATAGGTGTCTAGATTTATGTTAATATAGGCATACACACTTGTATTGTGAATAAAAAACAAAGAAAACAAGCTAAGAGGGGCACCTGTTCCAAAATATTAAGCTGATTATTATGAGATGCTGGAAGGAACCCCTGTCTTTCCCAGCCACTATAAGCAAGCACCGCCTTTGGGGGCTGTCACCCAGTTGCTTAGTTGACAACAAAAAACATGTGTGGCTTACACCACTTAGATTTTTCTTGCAGCCAGCAATCATCTCAATACATGCCACTATATATTTAGCTACCAGCAAATAATTGTACAAACAATGCACTTTATACAGAACATCTAAATAGCTAGAAATAAGCTAGCCACACCTATAAAAATGTGCAATGAAAATGTCCCATCATGGAAAATAATATTTTTGGTGATGTAAGCTTTATTATTATTCATTCATTCATTCATTCTCTTCCACTTTATCCTATATTAGGGTCGCGGTGGGGTTCCCATACCCGTTTCGGGCGCTGGGCAGATACACCCAGGACAGGGTGCCAATCTATCGCTGGGCACACACTCACTCACACAGACACACTCTATATGGAGAACTTAATTGACTTGATCCATGTTTTTGGACTGTGGGAGGAAACCGGAGAGCCCGGAGGAAACCCACGCAGACACGGAGAGAACATGGAAACTCCACCCAGATGGGGATTCGAATCGGGAATCCCTAGTGCTGAGAGGCGAACGTGCTAACCACTAAGCCACCGTGCCGCCCTTTATTAGGGGTTCAAGCACGAAGTGCATGAAACCTATTGTTTTTGCTCAGATTTTTCTTCTTCTTCTTCTTCTTATTTTTCTCCGGAAAAACGCGTTGGGCAGCAAAAACCGCAGGTGCTACAGCCACCAAACCCGGAGTGTACATCCAGATGGTGTGCATCTTCTCAGTTAACAAAATCCACACCTTTTCACCTATAGGTGGCGCAATAGAGCAGCAAAACGCGTTTACGCGTCTAGCTTCTACCACCTTCTTCTCACAGTCTTCAAACTTTTTTCCAGTCTCACAGACTCTCAACAAACCACTTTGCCATTTGGAACCATAGGCTCCGCCCACTTACATTTTTTGCTAATTGGTATAATTTGCAAAATCCACTTCTTCGTACTACTTCTCCATTTTTCACTCAAACTCCATGTGTTTGGTATCAAAAAATTCAGCGGAGTGTGCCCTTCAATAATTATCAAACTTGGACTTTTCCCTTCAGTCCCGCTGCTACATGCAAATTCATCTACATGTCATAATTCAAATTAATTCATCCTTCATTCAAAAATCTGTAACTCAAACACCCTTCACCCAAACCTTCTACAACTTCACATTCAGCATCAGTCCCTGAGGACGTAGAAGAAATTTGGCGCACTTCTGTCCATAGGTGGCGCTATAACAGCTACATGTCTGTTTCTCACTAACAGTACATGCGATCGAGCTCAACCTCAACACACATCATCTTCTGTCCAGTCTCTAACAGATATCCAAAATGCGACTACATCCCCTGAAGTTTACGACCGCTATTAGCCAAACCACTGTCAACAGGCCTTTCATGCCCTTCCCGTTGACCGATGACCCTTAAACTTCACTACTCTGTACTTCTACGCACTCTTTACAAAGCCCCCAATTTCGACGCCGATTGGCCAGAGGTGGCGCTATTTCTAAAATACTGCTAATAACTTCCACATATGTTCATCTACAGTCTCATTTATGCAATCACCTAATGCTCTACTACACCCTTCACATCTGTCCCCATACATGTCTATTAAGAAAATGTCGACTTCTCCAGATATTTCACAAAGTCCAAAACCTGCCCTTTTCGAACTAGTCTCTGGATTTTAATCCGATCTTCTCAAAATTCATCTGCTGATACTCAGGAGAATGTCTAGGTAAATAATTATCAAAAAAATGTCGACTTCCACTCATTTTACACTAATATTTTTTCATTAGCGTCATTAGCATATATAGACTACATTGCTATAACTCATTAGCCGTTAAGCTCATCAAGTCCAAATTACACAGCTATACCCGCCATGTCCCTCCAGTGATGCAGACCAATTTTGGTTGACCTAGTCCTTATGGGGCCTCTGATAGGCGCTATAACAGCTACATGTGAGTTTCTCATTAACCGTAAATGCGATAGAGCTCAAACTCAACAAACATCATCTTCTGTCCAGTCTTCCCAAAATCTGACTACCTCCCCCGAACTTTATGACCGACATCAGCCAATCCGCCGTCAACAGGCCTTTCAAGCCCTTCCCGTCGACCGATGAACTTCAAACTTCACTGATCTGTACATCTACACACTCTTTACCAACCACCAGATTTTGACACCGATTGGCCAGAGGGGGCGCTATATATGTATGTTCCTACTGCCATGTTGTCCAGACTGTCTGTATTCCGATTGAATCCCGCTAATCGCCGCTTGCGGCTATATTTATTATTATTATTATTATTATTATTATTATTATTATTATTATTATTATTATTATTACTGTTCTAGCTGTGTATTGGGGTAAATTTTCCTTTATTAGGTTTTGTTTAATAAGACATCTTACCAGGATAGCTTTGTTCAGATATATTAAGTATGCAGCTAGTACCTTTCATTCACTATATTTGACTCTTCAAATTGGTTTTATGGAAATTTAGGATATTCATTACAATGCTTTTTTTTTTTAACTTATCCAAAATGATAACGTTAGTGAGTTTTAGTATTTTAGTCACTTTGTTAAGAAAGCAATTGCTCAGTAATTTATAGTCATTTTACTAGATAGTCTTCCCGATTATAGTTTTAGACCAGGGTGTTATAATGAGAGGTCCCATTTTGTTGCGATAGAATGTTTTTTTTTGTTTTTTTTTCGGGAATAGAATGAAGCTGTGTTAGAGGCAGTTTGGCATCTAGTCAATTTTAATGCAGTGCCACCCTAGGCATTTTACTTTTTTTCACATACCTACAAAGAATTTGACTGTTTTTCCCAGAACTGCTTTAGAATTTAAATGCAGACGTTCCTTTAATCATGTATCCTGAATTTCTGTATTGATTATACCAAAATTCTAAGATTTTGAAAATATTAACCACAAACGCGACATGATTCATACAAAGAAGTGTATAACAAAAATGTGTCTATTTAAATCTATTTAACTTTTATTTTATTAGTATCATCCTACTGATAGCACCTGCTGTGTAATTAAGATATGCCTATTTAAAATATTTTCTTAAAGCATCGATTTTATTTTCAGTCAGTAACTTTAAAAATATTTTTATTGTGTTTTTGCACACAGTGCTCTAGAGGGTTTTCAGCTAAAACTTTCTTCTTCTCTGCTTATTATTATTATGGCCCACTGTTTTCTTATTTATAATTAGAATGCAGAAACAATTATAAAGCTTCTCATCGGTGTACTTACCCCCTCCTCCCACTACGTTCCTGCTGTCAGTCAATGGGCTATAGAAAAACAGAGAGTTCAGTACTTGGCTTGTGGCATACTGTTAAATGTGGAATAAAGTCTGTGCGCAAATTTTTCATTCGTACTGTGGCTGTGTCTTAATCGCTGCACTGGGAAATTCATTCTTAATAAAGATACGGGGCTATGATGACTGGACTTCCAACAGACTGATGTTAAGGGATAAGGGAACTGCCATTGTGATTTGTTCAGGATTGTCTCTTACTAAAATACAGGGAACAATAAAATAAACATACATTTATTACATTTATTATTTTATTTATTTTATTACATTTACATACATTTTTATACATTTATTGTTAAATTTATTAATGGTATCTTATAAAGTTATTCAGCAACATTAAATGTCATAATTTGTTTGTTTAAGAAAAACACTGCACTGTAATCAGAGCTGCAACACACTTTAAAGGAAAATATATTACCTGACAACATTAATTAAATTCCCAAATTCCCAAATATGTATAACTTTGACAGAATAGTATTTACAAATTACAATGTTTAGGAGCTGGAGTCATGATGATGGAGAAGGAACAATAAAGTAAGGCATTTATTAACAGTAAAAAGAGGATTTAATTACAGCGATTAAATGTATGATATCAATAAATAATAATAAGAATAATAAAAATAACAGTAATAGTCATAAAAATAATAATGATGGCAGAGTTTGATCTGGGTTTGACTCCCAATTTGGGTTTTCATGTTTTCCTTGTGTCTCTCTGAGTTCTCCGGTTTCCTCCTACAGTCCAAAAAATGGGTTCCAGGTGAATTGGCTGCTCTAAATTGCCCCAATATGGTGTGTGCGTGTGTGCGTGTGTGTGTGTGTGTATGTGTTTGTGTCTGTGTAAGTGAATGTGTACCCAGCGATGGATTGTTATCTTTGGTCCCTGTATCCAAAACCTTTGGATGCCACTGTATGAGCATTGGGAAGCTCTAGTAGATAATTATATGTAATATAATGAGATTAGATAATAATTCATTCATTCATTCATTCATTCATTCATTATCTTCCGCCTTATTCTACATTAGGGTCGCGGGGGTGTTCCCCATGCCCATCCAGGGGAGAAAGTTTCAGGCGCTGGGCAGATACACCCAGGACAGGGCGCCAATCCATCGCTAGGCACACACTCACTCACACAGACACACAGGCATACACACTCTATATGAGGCAATTTGGAGAACTCAATTGACTTGATCCCACTTAACTTGAAACCCACACAGACACGGGGAGAACATAGAAACTCCACCCAGATGGGGATTCAAACCGAGAATCCCTAGTGCTGAGAGGCGAACGTGCTAACCACTAAACAACCGTGCCGCAAATAATAATAATAATAATAACAACAAAACAAGCAAGTATGATGATTAATATATACAAAAAGATGCTAAACTGCAAAGATCTGAAAATGAGTAAATAAAAACAAAAAATATAGAGCAGAAGATAAAAGTATACAAGAGTGCAAAGGAATAAATGCGCACAGAAGACAAGTTACAAAACATAGGAAATAACTTAAAGATTGAATGGCTACTCAGCCAAAAGGAGTGTTCATAATAGCAGACAGACAGAGCAGACATCTAAGCCGTGTAGGAGTGCAGAGAACGATGTTTATAATGTGTCTAGTGGAGAGCTAACACACTCTACAGAGCCTGAAGGAAAAGCATGAGCATCAGTGCTGAGAGTAAGATGACTATGATAGAGGTGTGGAGCACTACAAATTCTGCAGGCAAAATACAATTCAAAATGTAAAGCAATGGTGTTACCACAAACCACATGGTTTAACACACCAGAAGTGGCGTAACTGACCTTTAGAATGTGAAATTGTACAATATGCTACAAAATGCAAGGTGATACGAAATAGTCTCCTGACTAAGAATATACAGGTGATGGACAGTAAATAGGATATAACAAACAGCTATGAAAACCGAAACTAACAAGGGCAGAAAAATAGAGGAAAAGACAAACACCCGAATTTAATGAGGATGGCAGTAAACATTCTCAAGCAATATACGTACGTACATGCAATGAACATAAAGAAAAATGAACAAGACATAGCTCAGAAATTCAGCAGACCATGTTAGTAAAGCAAAAAACAGCATTGTCGCTGCATTCACAGTTTTGGGACACATAAAAAGACAGTTAAATTGAGAGAAAGAGGAGTCTGATGTTACGTAACACATTAGATGCTATAATTTCCACCAATGAAGAGAACTTAAGGTTGCTATATTAATTTTGTTACTATATTTGATGTGACATATGATTTCATCTAGAGATGACCTACAGTGAATTAAAAATATACTTTAATCTTTAAGATGTCAGACTAGATTTCAGTGCCCCTTTAGTGCCCCCTCTTAAGTGCTGTCTCATTGTTTCTCTGTTTTTAGTGGTCTGTAGTGCTGCTACTTTCCGGCAGGCTGTTTGGCCATAGCAAGACCTGAGGGAAAAAAACATTCTCTCCTAATGTCTTATCGTATGAAAGGTGTTATTTTGTAAAATGGATGGCCAGTTCTTTTTGTAGTGCCATTAATGCAAAGGTCAGTGCAGGTGGGAGGGTGAGCAGTTAGAAGAAAAGAGGATTGAACTCCATTCTCAGATATAAGTCAAAGATGAAAGACTAACCCCTGTCTCACCAAATCCAGGTGAACACTGCACTGGATTGCTATTGTGGAGCTGATTGCTTTATGGATTTGGATTTTGACCATTTGGGTGTTATTTTGTATTCTTTAAACACTGAGACATTTAAGACATATTGTACAACTGTGACAGTTGCTGACAGTTATTTTATAAATGTGTTTTAAATTTGGTGAATTTTCTAAATTTCTGCATAAATGACCTAAGACAGGGCTATTTAACTCTTTAGCTGTGAGGGCCGGAATAGCCTGAACATATGGTATCAATCATCTCATTTCACACCTTGATGAAGTAATTATTAAACAAACTCAGTTATGCAGAAAAAAGGGCATTTATTGTTTTACTAAAAACAGAAACTTTTAAATTATCACGTAGTATGATTATAAGGATCTTCTTATGACACTTTGCTGGTTATCTGCCTCTTTTTAACCTAATCACTGTTGTGAGTATATTGTGAAAATGTCATCTGAATATCTTAAAAAACAGACTTTTTCACAGCACTGACCTAGAGAAAATGCAAATTCACTTTCTCTAATTTCACATTGTATTTAGGTCTCTAGTCTTATCATCTGGAGAAGCATAAGAATTGTATGAAAAACTTTAGAGACCCTAGTTCTAATACAAGGAGCAATTCCAATATTGAGCATGGCAGGCCTTTCAAATATTGTAATAGGCCGCTTGTTGGCCCTCGGACCACTTTATAAATAAGTCTGACCTAAAACATCAGTTTAAAAAAAACAGCATGTAAAAAAGTTTACTTTAAGTTTACTTTAGTTTTTGAAGACAATGATGCTTTAGTACATAGCTGTATGTGAACCTGTAGTATCGTCAGCTTTTCTACATGTAAAACTAGAGTTATACCTTATCCATCAGTGTGATTACAATCAGGTGCAATCTTGTACCATGACACCAGCTGATTTCTGTGATCCTCGGGAGTTGTTGTTTGTTAGACTGAAAATGGTTGCAGCCTTATGGAAATGTTTGAACACTTCTAATATTTTTATTTTTTTATTTTATTTTATTGATTTTCTGTTAATATGACGTTTATATTTATAGTTTGGTTTGCATGGTCCAGACGAATGCTGAAATTGTTACATTGTTGCCTTAAAGTTGTTCTTGCCGTGCAAGCCAGTTGGTTTATGCACAGTAGTAACCAGCATGCCGTGCCATGTAATGCAATCAGAACAGAGGAGGTGATTAACAAAACACAATTTAGTTGAAGTTGATACACAAGAAACAATGAACACAATTATTCATTCATTCATTATCTTCCGCTTTATCCTATATTAGGAGGGGGGAACGGGGGGGGGGAACGTTTCGGGCGCTGGGCAGATACACCCAGGACAGGGCGCCAATCTATCGCTGGGCACACACTCACACACACAGACATGCACACAAACACACTCTACATCGGGCAATTTGGAGAACTCAATCGACTTGATCCATGTTTTTGGACTGTGGGAGGAAACCGGAGAACCCGGAGGAAACCCACGCGGACACGGAGAGAACATGGAAACTCCACCTAGATGGGGATTTGAACCAGGGAATCCCTAGTGCTGAGAGGCGAATGATGAACACAATTATGAACAGAAAAAATTAAACTGTTAAAATTAAATAGAACAGAACAGAAAGAGACCCAGCTTTTAGATATAAGCAGCAATAGCCAAACTTGGTATACATTTATAGAAATGTGTATATATTTTACAAATTTTCATGCATTTCATTTGTTATATTTCTTACTACAGTATACTTACTAACACTTATTCATAGTTCAACAGTTTTATCTGATGTCCATCTGAATGAAGATCAGAAGGAATCCATCTTATTAAGATACAAAATACACTCAATTCAATGAAGTCCTGATAATGATAAATGAAGGTGTTACGTAATTATCTCATTATCTAATGCTACTAGAACCTGCTATATCCTATGCATTTAATATTCTTCAATATTTATTCTTGCTACAACTGCCATTGTATTGCTACTGAAAATACAATTAATGTTTAATTGTAACTGAACATTCAGGTAAAGTTAAAAATAAATCTCACTGTTCTTGTCATCATTTCTTATGGTATCGCTTTGCTCCATTGCAGACAAGCTTTTCTAATTACCATCAGCATTGTTCAATAACCACATACAATAATGCTCTGGAAATTTTTGCTATAAAATGTTAACTAACTTTTTTCTGCCATGTCAAGGTGCTTTCTTCCTACAGATCATGTCTTGGGGAAACATTTTTACTAATTGTGTATGTTACAAGGACTGTGTACTGTTAAATTAGCAAAATAAACACCAGAGTGTTTCTTGAATAATATATTCATTCATTCATTATCTTCCGCTTTATCCTATTTTAGGGTCGCGGAGGGGTTCCCCATGCCCATCCAGGGGAGAACGTTTCGGGCGCTGGGCAGATACACCCAGGACAGGGCACCAATCTATCGCTGGGCACACACTCACACACACAGACATGCACACAAGCACACTCTACATGGGGCAATTTGGAGAACTCAATTGACTTTATCCATGTTTTTGGACTGTGGGAGGAAACCGGAGAACCCGGAGGAAACCCACGCAGACACGGGGAGAACATGGAAACTCCACCCAGATGGGGATTCGAACCGGGAATCCCTAGTGCTGAGAGGTGAACGTGCTAACCACTAAGCCACCGTGCCGCCCTTGAATAATATATTAACCTTTTTATTTAAGGTATAAGGTAAAATATTTAATTACAGAGTAAATTTATAAACAAGGTAAACCAAAAAAGAAAAATATAGAATTGATATTAAAATTACAATAGCTTTTTGAGATCTGCCACCAACAAAATGCATCCCTAACTATGGGCAGTACTATGGAATGGGTCCATTTTATGGGCTTTACTGTTTTAAAAGGCAAAACAACTGCTTCCATAGTCTTACATGCTCAAAATTAGTTTAACTGTCAGTGTGTGGACTGTGTTCAAATCAGAATTACAACCACAATAGGTAAAACATGATTCCATATTTCATTAAATCCTCCATAAGGCTGCTGCAATTTCATAGTGACACACCGCAGGAAGCTAGCACTTAATATTTGTGTATTGTAATTTTGCATGCCTTATCACTGAGCTTTAGATACATTTAGAAATTTCAACTTGTGATAACAGCAGACATTTAACAAGTGTCATTGTATAACAGCTGAAATCATACACATTGGTGAACATAAGATTGTGTGTTAACTGAGCGTGTCAAAATGACATACTTTGTTTGTTGTTTGTATATGGGAATCATAGGGATGGTTGATTTAGACACCTGTACATATGGGTTTTTTTTGACAAAAGATAGATTTTGACATACAATTTTTAGACATATATTCATTATGACATACTCATGCACCAACCACTTTGTATCTACTTATTTTTACACTAATTGTTCTTTTTACTACTGTATATAGATACATTTTGTATTTCTACAATTGGATGTGGACTGTAATCCATCTCTTTTCAGTTATATGTTCACATGCTCCGATTTCTTATGGCCAGCTCCAGTAATATCACACACAGAGTATGTGTTAATGAAACATGTGGAAAAAATTTCATGTCTTTTTTGTCACTGCTCTACTGAAGATAATTCAAAAACATCCCTCATCTGGGTCATTTGAGCACAAAAATTAAAGAATGACTAACACAAACTGTTTAACAGCAAATTCAACAATATTCATAGTATTAAAAATCTCCAG
This sequence comes from Corydoras sp. C115, assembly GCA_019802505.1. Classification (NCBI taxonomy): domain Eukaryota; kingdom Metazoa; phylum Chordata; class Actinopteri; order Siluriformes; family Callichthyidae; genus Corydoras; species Corydoras sp. C115. Next base: position 5,001,909 of record JAFMOC010000021.1, on the reverse strand, counting down.
AAGCAACTGTTGTGCCTGTGTTTGCTGTGTAAGTGCAATAAAAAAAATCAAATCTTAAAATCTAAATATTTAAATAAGTTACCTAAAGAGAATATGTTTTCAGCATTACCGGTATTCAAACCTTTGCATAAAATATATTGATGAACCATCTGTAAAACCTCTATCCTGGAATTCTGGGGTATTTGAAGGTGATGCGCCACTATTTTTTGCTAAAATGTTAACCATGATGTGGAGAAGGCTGTAGTGCTTGAACACAGAGATGCTGGTTCACATAAGCTTTGATCAGTAGCGTTCACACTAACAGGTGTTGAAAGCATGACTATCCTGCTGACAGGATAATTCCCTCACCTGCAGTATTAATGTCAAGGTGCTTGAACAGTTCCTTATTTGGCCTCATTTTGGCATCTGACATTACTTTCAAAGACCCCTTAAAATAAATTTGCCCAACGTTGATTTTGGTTTTATTTTACCTTATGTACTGTATATAATGCATCTTCTTCTGTGTTAATGTTTCTTTTGTATGACACTGGATACATTGAATTCAAAATTATTTGTATATCTTTTATGTATGTTTTGTATAAGATTATTGGGTGAAAACATTTTTTGTAGCACCACTCACAGCCTATTGTGTTTTCACATTAAATTTCATTTAAGTGAAATAAATAGGCAGTGTGTGAATGTAACCCATGAATATTTTCTCACAGTATTAATGATTGTTTTAATAAGATATTTCGTCTCTACACTTTAGTTCTTGCATAACTTTTAAAGTGATTGCACACCTCTGGAGCTCCAATGTTCAAAGTTATAATTACTTCAGAACAATAATAACTGTCTATTTGTGATTAATCCTCCTGTTTAGGTATGATTAACTATGTGACTTTAGTGTAAAAAGTATGATAAACTTAGCAGTAGTCCTCTGACCAAAACAAGCCATAAGAATCTTCAGTGTTTTAGTTGACTGTAAGACCATTAACTCTAATTTAATGACCCGAGTGGGACCTGTAGTTATAACGCGTTTTCCTGGGGCAATTTGTCTAGCGGTGCAAACACAGATGCACTGCTTTACTTACAAACCCCCAACCTTAGGTGATTTATTTACATAGAAGGAACCTTTTCCATAAAGATATACTTTATCTTAATAGTACTTGTTTTTATTCCCCACTTTGTACACTACAGTTATACATAAACACTTAGGTAAATTAGGATTTTGGATTTAGATCAGTGGGTAATTACATGCAAGCCTTTAGCATTAATTTTTAACAGGCTAGCAAAGCTGAATGACATTTAGAAGCTTTCTTGCTGCAGAAATGCACAAATGAAGCCTGAAGTCGGAGGAAGCGAACTATCCCGCTGTGTCTGTACATTAGCTTTTCCCGTTTTCACACAGCATCCCGTCTGTTGGCAGACACAAGACATTTTTGCTGCCAAGAAAACACATTAACAAAATAATTCTGGGTTAATTGTCATGCAGGAGGCCTCGCCGGGCCATTTTCTATGCGGGAGAGGGAGAGCGCGGGAGAGAAAGAAAGAGTTAGAGAGACAGAGTGAGAAAGACAGAAAAAGAAAGACAGAGGGACAAGAGAGAGTGACCCACAGTGCGTCATTGCACTACTGCTTTAGGAAAACATTTCAAAGCTGCATTTTGTGAAAGTTCAAAAAAAAGTTTTTTAATACTATATATTTACAAATGCTTTGATTAAAAGTTTACAGACCTTGAAAAAGTTAAGAGAAATAAGATGAGTTTGCAGGTTTTTAAAATCATGTTGGTTCTAATGCATGATGTGGCTGATAAAGATCGTATTTGTGAAGGAACCTTCCATTAACATTTAAATGTTAACCCTTTATTAATTGTTTGAGGTGTTAAATAAAATGTCTTAACTTCCAAAATACCTTGTGTAGTGGAACTACAGTTATATTTAAAATTATATTTTAAATGATGCATTAAACTATGTGGGTGTGTAGCCCTCTAAGAGGCATTCCATCTGCTCTGTGACAAACAGACTCTGCATCTTTGTTGAGGTCAACACCTCATGTGATCCTCACTGTACAATCAGCATAAAAATGTCAGCTCATGCTACAATATGGTAATGTCCTATTGTAGTGTGTGTGACTGTGTGTGTGTGTGTCTGTATGTGTTTTCCTGAGCACAACAGCTTTTTTTCCTTCCTCTCAATAGGTTCATTGTTCACACTTGTTTTTTCACTTCATTCAATGTATTCATTCATTAATTATTCATTCTTGTAGCTACTGTAAGCCAAGCTAAAATTTTCTGGCAACATTAACAGTGACTCTCTGTAGTCATAAAAAAAGATTTTGAAGAAAATGCTTTGAATGGGTTCGGAGGTAAACAAGCATGATACTTTACATTAGTATCCTTATTTTGAGCGAACTTCAAAGATGAAATGATGAATTATTAGCAGTGGTCTGCATTCAGACTTGTTTGTTGTCAGCCTAAACCCATCGGCCCTGTAACCAAGGCACTGAGCAAGCGTACATTTTGCTGGTTATTGCCTGATAGACAGAAGAAGTAATAAAACCAGGAGCTGTTACTGCTCTTATCCAGAGTGAATCAAACTCTCCTCTTAAAAATTAGATTGGATTATTATAGAGAGGTGGTTTGGTGCTGGCAGTTGAAATACCAATCATTGCACAAAGCTTGCCAGTGGAAGCCAGAGGCTGCGTTTAGAGTTCTGGACAGAGTTAAACATCAAAAAGTGCCAATCACAACTCACGCAATGGGAGAGATGTGTCAGGGCTGAAGCTTCTCTAATTCAGAGAAGAAACAGGGGCCGTAGAGCAGCTTCAGATCTCTCACCACACAGACAAATCAGAAAATCCATCTCGGGAATAAGCATTCTCTAGGAGAGGACACGGAAGATGCGCTGCATCAAGGGCCTGTAATTGATATTGTGTTTCTGAAAAGAGATGATCTGTGTCGGTGTTGAGGTTATGAAATACCTAAGTGGAACCATTCGGCAGATTTATGCTCTATGTGTTGAATAATGTATGTATACATCCTTCAAGCTTTGTTCACCCATGCTAGTGGCATTGACACTGTCAGTCGCTGTGCCTGTGGAGGCACACACACTGAACAATCAGAGCACTGAAGTGAGAAACACCTGCTGTTCAGGGATCAGTCCTTGCAGGATGGCGTTGAATGCTTGATCCTCAGGAGTACTTGCCTCCTTTGCTCCACCATTGACCTTGCGGAAATTGGTGGCCAGCCCCCTTGGGGACTTTGCACCTTCAGATTGCTCTCAACAGTGTATTGCATTCATTTCTCTCTCTGCAGATTTTGTCATTTGCTGTCTGTCCTACGTAGGCCATTTTGTATTCCACACCTCAACTTGTGTAAGTGAGTCAACAGCTTGATGCAGTTGGTTCAATTGCTCTTCATACTTGCATAGCTGCTTACGCCACAAAAGAGACACTATAACCATATGAGATGAGAAATTTGAAGTAGGGGATACTGTATGTTTAGTCTGCTCTTTTGTTAACTGTGTGTGTGTGTGTGTGTGTGTGTGTCTGTGTGTGTGTTTGTGCACACACTCATGTAAGGTATATGTAGTAATGTTGAATGGGAAGATGAGAATCTCTCACTTACATTGTGGTGGTGCTCACTTAGGTCTCAGGGAGTGACCTTGAAACGTAAGTTAAGTGAATTGTGGATATAACGGTATAAACAAAGGAGGTCAACTTGCCTGTTCCCCATTAATTTACTATAATTAGAACAAAATGGGGAGTGCAGTAAGTGTTCTGCTGAGAAGAACAAGGACAAAACAGTATAGCACTTCCACATCACCATTTGTAAACATTATTAAAGTCCATTAAAAGTCTTTCTACTGTTAATCTCAACTTAGCCACCTACAGAAAAGTAAAACTTTCTGTTGTTCTGCAAAAAAATGTTATTCATGTGATTTACAGCAGATACAATGTGAAATAAATTACTGTATATATTTGACATAATATTTATATTTTGTATAAATGTTTCAACTTTATAGTTTCATAATGTTAGAATTTAAGTTAAGAATACAAATAAATGTTATTTCATGTTTGTTTACATAGTAACAAAAGAAAATTCTTATCTATTTATGTTCCGCTTAATCCTCTACAAGCGTCACAGGGCAGTTCCCCATTCAGGGAAAACGTTTCGGGCACTGGACAGAAACATTTAGGACAGGGCACCAATCTATTTCACATTCACACACACACACTATATAGGGGAAATTTAGATAGTGGCAGTTTAGAGCAGCCACTTTAATTTGAATCCATGTTTTTGAACTGTGGGAGTAAACCAGAGATCCCAGAAAAATCCCACATGGAACGGAGAAGACCATAGAAACTCCAATAAGATTGGATTTCGAACCTGGATCCCCAGTGCTGAGAGACGGACATGCTAACCACTATGGAACCGTGACACAAGCAAAAAAGTTTTAAAACTTATTGTTAGTTACTTTTGAAATATACACCATGAGGACAAACTTTTAGTGGATGTCTCTTAATTATTAAATTTAGGGGTTTTGTTTAGTCCCACTGTTTTAGGTATATAAAAACCAAGCACCTACTGTAGTTTTAGTTAATTGTATGTTTCTAACTTTGTGGAAGACATTTTTTGTATAATCAAGATTGTGCACAACAGTGTGCAACACAAAGACCATAAAGTCATTGTTTGATGAGTTTGTTGTAAATAAGCTTTGACCTCACTAAGCTTTGACCTCAGTCCTATTCGAAGTCTGAATTACGGGGTTTATTTCTGTATTTGACCCACGTATAAGGCGCACCGTACTATAAGGCCAATTAGGGACTCTATTTCTGTACGGTACTTATTCTGTACGGCACCGTATTATAAGGCACTTGCTAAAACATACGATCTACAAGAAAAGTAAAGGATGCAAAACGCTGATTTATAATTGAAGTTTATTCTACTTGACAAAATACACATTATTTTAATCACTCTTCTCCCAAAAATCCATCAAAGTCCTCATCGTCTGTGTCTGAATTAAAAAGCTGCACTTTCGAGCACCCCCTCATCAATGTCTGAGTCAGTCTCGTCACCAGGCGGCTGTTCAGCAATGATGCTGGCTTTCGTGAAAGCTCGGACAACAGTTACAACAGAAACCTCAGCCCAGGCATCCACAATCCATTCACAGACGTAACTCGCCCGCCGCTGCCTCCCGAGTTTTAGTAAACGTGTGTTCCATTAAACGTCCTGTTTATGCCAATGTCCAGCGGTTGGAGTTCTTTATTTAATCCTCCCGGAATGACGGCGAGCTCCGAATTAATTTTCTTCACTCGGCTTTTTCAGCAACGATGGTGATGTGTGGAAAAAAACCACCCGGTCGCACAACAATACTTTTATAGATTTTGGAACTCAGTACACGTATAAGGCGCACCGGATTATAAGGCGCACGTCCGATTTCTGGGAAAATTTTAGGCTTTTAGGTGCGAAAATACGGTATATAAAAGAACCTTAGAGGGTTCTGCCCCATTGACACATGTTGTATTTCTTAAAATACAATGAGGTACTTAATTTTCTGATAGTATGTGATGCTCTCCCAGTCCGGTGCCATTTTCTTCTGTTGAAGTGTTATATTGTGCATATAAATGTCAGTCAGGGCTACAAAAAAGGGTTCATAAAATTCTAAAATTTCAATTTTTGCTTTACAACCTCAATTTCCACAATGTCCTACATTCTCAGGGTCTTTAGTAAGATGGTTTATCTTGTAGCTCCAGGGAAGCTTACTGTATATTTACTCATTCTGTACATTCTATGCTATTGTCTGAAATGTACAAAATTAGTAACATTAGTGTAAAATATCTTTAAAAAAAAAAAAAAAAAAACTTTCAGCAAATCAGAATATAGTTTACACAGAGCCTAGCAAATCATTCTGTGTCTAATAATGGCTTTTCTGACATTTTAAAATCATGACAATTTTGTGTACAGCTTATCTGCTAAGACTGGAGCAAAACTGAAAGCGAACCTGCTGAATGTGTATCACTAAATCTACTTTTATCACATACAGAATGCATCATAAATACATTCTTAATACAAATAAACAAAATGCCTTGAGACTGTGTATAAGGCATTTCTTTACAATCTGTGTAAGTGAATTGAATATTGATTGATGCAACCCTTTTTGCTTCTTGGTTCTCTTTGTATGAATTTTGGCATTCGTTTTTTGTGGTCATGGGGTGAACAGATTTAAAGGAGATACAAAGAACCAACTGTAAATGTGGTATAGAACCTAGTCCTATAATTTATAGTTTAAACATCATGTTGCTCAGGTAAAAATACAGCATCATTACCAGACTGAAGCTGAATTTCCACAGTTCAAACTGAATAGAACAACTGGCAGTAAATTTATTTTGAATATAAATAAAAATCTGATTTATCTTACCTTTGTTTTATTCGTCAAGGTCCCACTTTTATGATGCTTATTTGTGAGTTATGGATGCTCACTCTGCTACACCCCCCTTTTTAAATTCTAATGTAACAGTCCACTGGCATAAAGTGAGTGTTTCAAATACGCAAAACAATTAAAACATTTATAAGTGAGAGCTTTTAAAAAATGAAGAATGGTGTTACTTGCTAAACTTGTTTGATCAGATGGCCATCTTATGAACTGGCTGTTTTTAATCAGGCAGCGAATGCAGCTTAGTTGATTTTTAAATTTTTTTTATTTTTTTTTAGATGAGACCGGGAAATGGTGGCAACAGCTTTATAGTGTAATGATTACTATCCCTTAACTACTTATTGCAAACCTCTACAAGCTCACTAGCTAAGATTGCTAGGCAAGAGTGCAACATATTTATATATATTGCAAAAATATTTCTTCTTGTTCAATACATTAGCTATTCCATAATTTATTTAAGTCAATGATATACACCAAAAAGAAAAGGAAAAAAGAAACCTTAAAAAACTTAGTAGCATTCACTTGTCATTATGTTCTTCTGAGAACTCTCGTTGTCTCAGAAAAAACCTGCATGAGTAGGGAGAGAATCCGTGTGAGAAAGAAGTTTATCTTACTGGTATTTAAGGACTAAGGATTCTGTTAGAAACCCTTGACACTGTGTGCAAATTGGGACAAGAACTGTAATATTGTACAATATGGAGAAAACACGATAATTAGATTCAAGCATTGGATTCTGTATAAATATAGCAACACTTGAGTAATCTTTGATGAAAGTGATGGTGTCTGGTGGTGGCTTTGTGTTTGTGTCCATCTGTTACGTGTCATGTCTGTTGGCTTTGAAGCACATCATACACTTGGCGGTTTTCTGCTTTTGTAAATAATCATGGGAGGATAACATTTATTACAATATATAAATGGCACAAGAGATTTAAAAATGCACATTTCCTCTGCCAAGTGTGTTAGTTTATTCCCTTGCTCTCCTTGCCAAAAGAATTTTGACTGCACTGACATTTTTATATTCTAGGTAGCGTGTGTCAGAGAAGGGATGTTGCAGTGTCCATAAATCTGTCAGCAGGAAGAATCACAGTACTCAGATATTTCCTTAGGTGTTTCACCAGATCCTTTTTTGAAATATTAACTTTTTTTTATTTTAACATGTTCACCTGCAATCTCATGTCTCTGCATCGTACACACATGTGGTGTTCTAAAAGTGACTTACCAGGTGGCAACACTTTTGCCTCACATTTCCCAAGAAGAGCTGCTCAACACGATGTCACATTTAAAATCACACATATGAATTTGAAAATATTAGGGTTTCAAGTGTGTGAGGCTTTATGTGTGCTTGCAGTGATTAATGGACTTGTGAATTAGCACACTACAATGTCGTTCCATTCCATTAGAAGATAATATAATCTTACACCAATTGGCAGCTATATATAACTTGGTTTCTTAGTTAATGTAAGCTGCATTTTGTTTTTAGATTCACTATTAATGACATCTCAAAATATTGTACAATACTGTATAGTATCAATTTAGTGAAATTCATTATTTAGGAAGGAGTTAACATAACCAGTTAAACAGTAAAGGCAGAGCACATTATACCCAGTACTTACTCCATCTTCCCTTACTCACAGTGTGATGAGTTGAAAAGCTTAAATGTTGTAGGGACAAAGATTCTCTTAAGTCTTTCCAGCAAGTAGCTCTTCGACAGCAACCAGCCACTGAACATAGGCCTTTGCTTTATTATAGTTTCCTGCCAGACTTTTTCCACAGCCTCTAGAGAGTCCAGCTTCATTGCGACCACAGGGCCAAATTGCCTTAGCACTTTTAATGCACTAAAGAATAGCAAATTACACTGGCTACCCAAGACATGGTAAAAAACCTACTCCTTTTTTACAACAGATGTTAAAGGATTCCAGTCTCCTCAGGAAACAGATCAACATCTGTGTTCTCTAAATAATTTAGCTGCATATCAAAATACATATATGTCAATTGAGAATGGTTGTGGCATTAGCCATGTCTTGCCGAAGATATTTTATCATCTCCTTTGACTGGGACAGTACCATGCAAAAGATTCTTCCAGCGGATCGGTTGTATCATCTCTCCACACCAATATTCTGTGTATTCTGTTGTGTCATATGGTTTGAGAACTTCTGCATGCAGCATGTTGTGTCTAATGTCTGATGTGGGCGGCATAAGTGATTAGCACTCTTGCCTCACATTAAGAAGGCCACTGGCATGCTGTGTAGGTTATTTATAACAATCTTGCATCCTTACCACCTTTTCATTCAATAACAGATACTGTGTTAGAGAGCACTAAGGGAATCAAAAAAACATAATTGTTTCTATGTTCTATATTAACTTCCCTTGGAAGGCAAACTGCAGTGTGTGGGTACTTAAAGTTAAGGTTGTCATTGTATATGATGTTAATGCAATAAGCCACAATTCTTTGATCACGCTGTACATTTGCTTAGTCTTTCAGCAAGCTGACCCTCTACATTGCGTCATTATTTTACAAGGGTAAAATGAAAGTATTTTGTGGCAACAAACATCAGCTTAAATTTTTTTATACTTTTGATGGAAGATTATGGTGGTGATGCATAATTATTCAGTTCGCTTTGCATCAAAACAAACAATCAGAAAGCCTGCTGCTAAAAGATTTATTACATTATTTTGTTGGATCACTTTAAAGATTATTTCATCCTTTACTATTATTTATATGAGTGTACAAGGATGGTGAACCCAATCCAAGCATTTTATAATCCTATTTAAGAACCATTATTCAATCCTAAAGGCCTGTGGGAGGAACTGGATCTGATCCAGCTTATTCTATATCATGTTTCTGCCTAGTTGGATTATTATTTCACATGTAGTATATTTCAAAGTATGTATATTAATATTGTGCTCACTCATTCATTCGCTGATTTATTCATTCAGCCCTGTAGGTACAATAATGTTAATATGAAAAAAAACTGTTTTTCAACCAGTAACAATCAAGGTCCTTTCAATGTAGATTGTATATGTTCTCCTGGTGTTTGCATTGGTTTCCAATTAATTACCTAGATGGTAATTGTATGCTTAAATGTGTTTAGGGGTTAACGCCCTGTCATAGACTGGCAATCTACTTAGAGTCTTCTGTCTTTTTCCATATAGGTCCTGGGAAAGACTTAAGTACTCCCACCACCCCCATTGGATTAGACCATTTACATTTACATTACCATTTGATCGATTTGAAGAACATTTGTTTTTTTTAATGATAAAATACATATATAAGATTAAACAAGTTAGGAATCATAATTTATGCACTCTGATAGACGGTTCATTAACAAAAACAACCTACAAAAAGTCTCCATGGCACATTCCATGTAGTGTTTTGCAAATGAATATCTAAAAAATATCCACTTAATCTTAAAATAGTATTGTGTCCTATTTAGGGTATTACTAATTGCAGAGTTTACACTGCACAATTTTATACCTGATATTCCAGTCACCAGGATTTTTGAAGGATTGACAAAGCTCTAGCTTGATTGCAATTTGTGAACTATTCAAAGACACTATCCACCCAGTTGCAGATAACTCACAGATGCACTGTCAGATATCTCACAGGACCGATTTCTGGACCTGTTGGAGGTTTCTGTTCCAGTAGTGTGAGAAGCTTTGTGACTAGCAGTTAGACTGGTGACAAGTTACAGTCAGTACACGACATAAGTTTTTTCTCCGTGCCTTCATGCTGAAATTTGTGACCCATAGTGTCTCTTTACACACCACATTGTTTTTCATAATTTATTGCAGTCATCCCAGTTTTTGACCACAGCTGGGCAGTGCACAATACCTTACATTATGCAGGTGAGCAAGGTGTCTGACTATGGAAAAGGGATTGGTTACTGCTAAACAAGGTGGTTTAGGAGTTCTTCTTGTGTCTGATGATGCTTGCATCCGAAGTGGGGAGTACAGTAGTGTATATGTATGGTTTAGTTTGTAGGTATTAATGCATTGCTATTATGTATTATATTTTAATATTCTACTCCTTTTATTTTGAGCCTTGCACCATGCCATTCACAGTAGTCCTGTGTGTGTTGTGTTTTGTAAATAATACTTAACAGCCAGTTAAGTATTAGTTTTGTTTTCACATCATCTTTTAAATCACTGATATATTAAGTAAATATTCAGTATTATTTACTGCTGATTAATAAATCAGCCCAGTGTCATGTTGGAGGTCTTTCCCCAGTCAAATTAATGATAATTCTTTGCAAAATATCATATTGACGAAGTAACTGGGATACAGCTTCTGTAATTTGTTGTTTATCTAACATTGTAGTTTATTCACAGTGACTCAGTCATGGACTGGTTAGCATAAATAATGGTGCACAGCTGTAGCTGTGTGTATCTGTTTGATATTCATGTCATATGCACAGCATTGGGCACATGTTCATCTCAATGTGTTAACAGTTTTCCGATTTATTACTTACTTCTTGATTAGTTATGAAATGAATACAAATTAAAAATCCAAACTGAATCTGAAAAGAGAACCACATAAAAGTATGGATATACACACCACTGTAGTCATGCGCTGATATAAAAATTCTTTGTGACATTTGTTTGTTAACCGTTAATCCCAAAGATATGGCTGAGGTAAAAACTGTGTGGGCCAGTCAAGTTCTTCCATCCCAAATTCTGGCAACTTTGCTCTGTGCAGACTGGAGCTCAGTGATGTTGGAAAAGAGCCTTTTTCAAACTGTTAGAAGCCAACAATTGCTCAACATGCATGATGCTTTTTATTGATTTTATACACATGTGGCATTGAAAATAAATGAAACACCTGAATTCAACATTTATGAGGTGTGACTTGATACTTTTGCAACAATAGTATATTTGTATGTACATGATTTTTTTATAGCTTTTGCATGTTTTTAAGTTGCAAGTTTATTTATTTATGTAGCACTTTTCACAATAGTACATTGTCCCAAAGCAGCTTTACAGTGTTCCAAGCCTGAACCTCTAAAGAGCAAGCCAAAACGACAGTGGCAAGGTGAAAACTCGCTAATGTTGAAAAACCCGTGAGAAGAGGCTCAGTGGAAGAATTATCCTACTTGAGCAACCAGGTAGCATCAACAGTGCAGAACACACATTTAAAGATTGTTTCTAATTTGCAAAATGAGAAAAACTGAATTAATTCAGTGAGGCCATCCTTGCAGGATGGCAAGGCCACTGGAAATCCCGATTCTGTCCAGTAATTGTTGTTGCTGCTGTTGTCCTTTTTATGATGTAACTGCAACTTGTTTGACCAAAATATATGTACTGGGAATTCATAATCACTGAACTGTACCCAACAGTGACATATGCATTATGGAGAGAGTATAATTAGATAGGTAGCCACAGTCAATCTATTTAGTCTAGCGTTTTGAGTGAAACTAATATAATTTAAAATATTGTTTTGTTTAATGTATTTGATTGCATTCTAAAAGTTACATTATTTTGTTTCAGCTTTCTAAATGTCATAAAGCATAGTGTAATGATTTTGTGACAGATCACAATACCTTCATCTACCTGTACGTAGCTTCAGCGTGTCCTGCAGAGTGCAATTTGACTATGCAGAGTTAATGTCGAATAAGTCGTAAGTGGGAGAGCAGAACCCGCAGTGTTAATTGTGGTTTACACTATTTTTGTGACTTTCTGAGTTGGTCATGCTTAGTAACGAAAGAGTGAAAGTGCTCTCAGTAATAAGTAATCATGTGTCTCTTTCTTCTCTTTATGAAGTCCTTTTAGCTCTGGAAATGCTCAGTGCCATATTACATCCATAAATCTTCATTACAAGCTTGGGGGTTCGAAGCGTCATTAATATTTATACATCTATAGCTATGGCATATGTCCTTGAATATTTTTTCAGAACATAGCAAATACAAGAATTATGTTGAATGAAGATTGTCGGGATTTTTGAAGATTCAATTATACTAGTTAGGTGCTTATCATATATTTTATTAAAAAACGCATGCAATAAGCTCAGAACACAGTTTTCCTTTGGTACACTATTTGTAAACAAGAGAAACACTTTGCTTGGGAAGGTCAGCAGAAACAAAACAGTAATATAGGTCCATAATATATAAATATTTTACATAAAGGCCATTTTTATTTTATCTCATCTCATTATCTTGACTGCTTAGTTTCTCATTTGTAAGTTGCATTAAATAAAAGTGTCTGCTAAATGTAATTGTAAAATGTAAAAGTATACAAGGTTCACGGCAGGGTATCCCCAAGCCCATCCACTGGAGAATGTTTCAGGCATTGGTGCCCAGGACAGGGCGCAAACCACTCATTATTACTTTCATACTCAGCATTCATATTTTGCAACAATGAAGCTTCATTTTTTCTGGAACAATGTTGATTTTTGTGAACTTTCACATAGCAAAACATTCCTCTCAGAGTCTGGCACTGATAAATGCTGCTTTGCGTTAACAAGATCCCAGTAGTTGGTCCCTTTTGACCACTAACAAATAGACCACTAAGCCTTTTGAGACACTAACATACACAGAAAGAATTCAAATATTCTAAAACAGAATGCCAAGAACTGGTCATGGTGCTGCTTCAGCTTCTCTTTATTCTAACCTGTAATAAGGGATTTCATCTTTTTGAATAAGTCATTTTCCTTATTATTGAATTTCCCCATTGTGGGACAAATAATGGTCTATCTTATTTTATTATGTAAAAAGGAATGTGTTTTGGGATAGTTAAATGGGTTTTAATGAATTGTTTTTATTGTCAGTGCACTGAAGCAAGTATCTTTTTTGCAACTTAGAAAATTTGCATTGGTGCTTATTTAAAGAGAAATATTTTCAGGTATAAATCTGATATTTTTATCTTTTTTACATATTATTATGATTTTTTTATGTAAAGGCCTTTACATAAATGCTGCGATCTTAGTTTTGTGTCGGATAACCATATAGTTTGGACTTGAAAATGTTGCTTTAGTATATTATCATATACTTGTACATAATGTTGCGCCACAAAAATCTAGTAAAATGATTGAAATTTCACACACATGTACAAGTAGTATAATCCCCTTAAAATCAACCACATTTGCAAATGGGTAATTACAGCAAGCATGATTGCATTAAAACATGTGAATACAAAAAATCCTACGTAGGCCACTCCCATCACCTGCTGCATGTAACATGTAATGTGCATAATCCATGCAGTACAAGAACATGTATATTTACACTTACTGTACTATTTACCGAACAAATAAAGTCCATATCTGACATAAAACATGTTCTCTTTAAACAAGCATAAAAGAAATACATTTTAAATACTTTACTTTAAACAAGCATAAAATAAATACATTTTTACAAATTGCACATAGTAAATTTGTTGAGGTTTTTTTTAGGGAAAAAAAAATAAAGAAATATGACAAAGAATTACTATTATTTAAATTTATGGAGAATCATTAAAAAAAAAAACAATACTATAATTTTAAGCAGCAATTATAAATGTGCATTAATAAAAAAAATCACGCCTTAGTCCTGTTAAATTCTCCTATGTTTATTTATTTAAAAACACAAGTTTGTGTAAAAAGTAGGCATAAGTTCTACCTGAATGCTGCCTGAATCGTCTGCACTGCATATATTTATTTAAAAACTAGATGTCGCAAACTTTACTTAATATCTTTCACCACTGCTAAATGGTGGAACGATCTTCCACACTCTGTAAGGCTGAGTCACATAGAATGTTTAAGAAACATTTCAAGATACATCTCTTCCACTGTCACAGGTACCTGGGGCACCCGTCCCTTGTTTGGTTTCTTAATTGTCTCAACTGGGTGATTGGTTTGTTTCTGTGCACGTGATTAGTTGGGTTGTTATTTAGTTTCCGTTGTCCCTCAAGTCGGTGCACGTCTTTGTTTTGTGGTTATCATACCCAATGTTACTTTGTTCGTTTGTTCCCCCTTTTTGTTGGTGTTCTGGTTTTTATCCCGGTGTTTCTGGATTTCTCCTTCCGCGTTCTGCCACGGTGCGTCGCTGTGCAATAGCTCCGCGCAGGTCGCACTCGTGGGAGCGTGTTCCCTCCGTTTGGGCCGGCGTACACAGTATTCCCCGCGTAGCTGGTGTCCGGGAAGCGCTCACTAGGCGCGAGCGGCGTACGCCGTTTCCCGCGTAGCCGCCCTCTTCCGGGGAAGAACGACTTCAGTGACAGAAAGACGTGCGGACAGAAAGATTTCCGGACACCAGGGGTCACCCATCGCTGAGCCGGAGGACCAGAGGCTGGACCGCTGACAAAGCCGAGCACCAGGGACCTCCTATTGTTGAGTCTGGGCGCCAGAGACCGCTCGATGCCGAGTCTGAGTACCAGGGACCGCCCATCTCAGACTCCGAGCACCAGAGGCGCTATCCCCGCCTCGCAGCAAGAGGGCGCCGATCCGCGACCCCGCAGCGAGATGACATGCTCCACGCCGTCAGCAGGGGGCATCCAGCAGGCCTCACAGCCAGAGGGACCTTCCCCCCCCCCTTTTTATTATGTTGTTTTTTTCCACAAGCATTTGCTATAAGGAACAAAACAATGCCAGAATGCATAATGATCAGGTTTGATTATACTTCAGTGTAGCTATTTTTTACTTAGCTACTGACTTGTGGTGTTCTCTCATTTGTAACTGGCTTTGAATAAAATCATCTGCTAAAAATTGAACTCTTTAAATATACCTTGATCCTACATTATACTGTAGACTATATAATATTCTGCTTTAATGTTTATGTTGATGCACTTTTAATATACTTTGAGACTTGTTAAACAAAATTTTTGTTTGGAATATATTAGTAATGCACAGAAATCTTTAGCCGAAACCAAACAAAATAAAACATTTGGCCAAAATCATTTTTTTTTTTAAAGTTTTGATAATTTTATCTCTGTTTGCTTTTGGATACATTAATTAGGCCAACCATATTTTTGGTTTTGTTTTCTTTAAATAAATAAAAAACTTTTTTTAAACTTCAATTTAGAAATATTTATTGAGCACTTTTAACAACCTAGCAGAAATACCAACAAAAACAGTAATTGAATTAGTAATTAAGTTTGACTTATTAGTTGTATAACTGACTATGTTACTACACCTTCATATATCAACACATATGATATATATCATGTACAAGAAAATGATGGTTGTAATTTTATCGCATTGTTGTTGCAAGTTTCCTTTTTTTTAAGGATGATGTGGACATGCATGTTTATATAAAGAACAAAGGGAAATCAGTTTTCCCCGTCTCTGCATTGTCCCGTGTTTCCTCTGGGTTCTCCAGTTTCCTCCCACAATCTAAAAACATGGATTCAAGGTAAATTGAATGTTCTAAATTGCCCTATATAGTGTGTGTTTGTGTGTGTGACTGTGTGAGTAAGTGTGCCCAGTGACAGATTGGTGCCCTTTTCTGGGTGTATCTGCCCTACTCTCAAAATATTCTACTGTGACCCTAGTAGAGGATTAAGTAATAGATAATGAATGAATCAGTGGCTGACTCGTATGTTTGTAACTCAAAATATTATTTATATTTATATTTATATATTCTTAATTAGAGATTCCTTAGGCTTTCTTAAACAAATTAAATAAGCTGATTTAGAGTTCTGTAATGCTTGTCATCTGCCATTTCATTAGACTCCTGGTGTTCAATGATCTTTCTATTTCTAGGATCAAGAATGCCTTCAGAGCAAAAATAAGAAATGAAGCTAGCAATGTATAACAGGCATGTCCTTGGCATTTTACTTTGTTTAACTAAAGCCACAATGTAGAGAGCATATATGGTTTAATTCAGGAATTGTACTCATTATGAAGAAGGGCTTCTTTGGCACTTAGATCCAATCAAATATTAGGCCGAATATAAAGGACCTCTCATGTTAAGCTGTTTTAATGGCTGAGCGAGCACCTGCCTGCCTGATTACAGCTGATTTTTCTACAAATACCCAGACTCTGTATGCGTTGAGAGTGGCAGAGGCTGAAAGCACATGGGAGATTGAAATTACATCTCACACAGCGGAAGGCTTTGTTGGGAAGTAGTGGTGGGGTAATAGAGAGTCTAAGCTACCACTCAGACACTTTTACAGGAAAGTGCCTATCAGAGGCATGACCATTGTCAGACCATCCATACAAACAACCACATCAAGATCCATTTCTGTTCTATTGAATTATGCCTCTATTTATTGTAAAGGAATTTATAAGTAATGACACATCAGAATTTCTGGTGTTTTTGGATAATCAAGGATTCTGTCTTACTGTTTGACATGAGCTTTTTTTTGTCTCAACATTGTAAAATGTGAGTGATTAATTAAAACTTGTTTGGCTTAAATACACTTGGAACTGAAGAGTTGAGTAAATGTTTTTAAATTTTAATCTTGTTTACTGGAAAATAAAACTGGTGTTTTGTGCTAGAACAGATTTATATCATTGTCACAATTTTATGGTAAGATGTGGTGGAGGCTTCCCATGGGAAGAGATGAAGACGAGTCTTAACAAACTGCAAATGATGTATATGTTTTCATATTTAATATACTTTAAAGTATTGTATGATTATATATTCTTTCATCACAAGTTGCATAGGGCCCCAGTAATTAGGCAAGCACCTAATGTTTCTTTACTATCAATCAGGAAACTTCATTCAGGAAAAAAACTGCTTTCAGTGTGTGACATCATAAAATTAAATCCAAATTTAATTGTTGGGGCAATTTAGGTTTAACTAGCTTTATGTTTTAAGGACATTGGTTGGACGTTTGCAGACTATATGAAAAGCCAAATTAATAAAACATGCCTGATACTATTTACGTCATTTCATTTTATATGCCTTTTTTGCCTACTATTCCAATTAAAATTAATAACAAAGTACATCGTTTATGTTATTTTGTGTTGTGGCGCACTGACATTTATCGTATAAAAACATAACTATGAAACATATTAAACATTATTTTTGCTCCACTGTACCTAAATGTCTGGAACACATGGGACCCTATTTATTCTATTTTAGCAGGTTCCAATCTCCCAGTGTCCATGTGGGTTTTCTCTGTGTTGTCCATTTTTATCCCATAATCCAAATACATGAATTCAAGGTGAATTGGGTGCTCTAAATTGCCCCTAACTAAATTTACCTTTTGTATAGTGTGTATGTCTGTGTGAGTAAGTGTGTATCCAGCGATGAATTAGCACCCTGTCCTGGGTGTATCTGCCCAGTGCCCAAAACATGAATTGCCATTGTAATGATTGTATAATATATTGTATTTAAAAGAAATGCATTGTGTTTAGATCACAGATTTGTTGCATACATCATTAAAATGTATTCACAGTCATTTATAATAAGATTCTTCAGAGAACGTAATTAAATATGTTTGTAAATATTTCCACTTCTCGGCTAAACAAGAGTTATGTTAGTCAAAGGAGAGTACTTGGAGATCTGGAATTTTCATCCATCTCTACATCTGTAAATTTCTGATACAAGGTCTGTAACAGAAACTTGCTTAATAGTGCTGAATAAAACATGACCAAAAACCCATTTACAAGTATGAGAATTTACAAGCATGCCGCTTACTGCTAGCTCATATTACCAACAGAATGCCAAAATGGATTCGTTTGAATCAGGACTCCTTTGGTGACTTGTCATGTTTGTTTAATCTCCTCTACCTATGGTAGGAAGCTTTAGATATCACTCAGGTCTCTGTGACTAATACCCCAAACAGGACGATTGATGCAGCCTTTGGGATTTTTCAGTTTGGCACCTAGAGCTTATGGTCCTGTCTTTCCCAGCTGGAGATGAAGCTGGAGCTGAGCTCCCTCTAGGAGAGATACTGCAGCAATTTCCTTTCCTCTGTCTCCCTGGTGGGTCTCTTTGATTGATGGGATTCACTGGTATTTGAGATTCTGGTGACTTTTAAAAGGTTGACTATAACTTTTTTGTCTTTAAAAATAAATAAATAAAGCATAAACTATAAAAATAAGAAATAATAGAAATGTACATGTCCATTTTTTATCCTTAACTAAAGCAACAGCTTATTAATGTCTAAGAGCGAAATAAATTACCAAGCATACTATGGCATGTATATGTGTACATGCCTGTTATAGTACACTTGATGTATGTTGTTGTGATGTTGCATGATCATAAATTTAATGGGTTTTAATATCCTGAAGGATTGTATTTGCGCAATGTCAATTCAGTGAAGTGTTGTCATTGATTCATCGAACACCCTCATTCCATGTAGCAAATGCTGTGTCTGTGCAAATTACTTTACATTGGGATACATGCTCAGCTAAGAATGTCAATAGCAAAAAGTTGAGAGATGCTAAATAAAGTGTGACCTCATCAGGGTGTGGGCAGTGTTGGTATTTATGGGCTTTTAAGTATTTTTAATTGGAAAACACTGATACAATATTTGTCAGACCAAGAACAAGTTCTTATTTACATCAAATTTACAGTTGGAATGATTATTTTCAAATCACTTTAATTTTTTTGTCAGATGTTCCTCAATTTTTGTGCACTCACTTTTTTATGTTCACCAACTTTTATGAATATAACTTAATGCTATTGAATCATGCATTGTATTACACAAACTATAATCTCTATCTTATTTAGTAAATGTGTAAAAAATTATTAAATAGTATTAGGCTCCTAATAAAATGAAAGGGAATTTTAAAGGTCATTCTGGTTTTATTTTTATTTTCTGAAATTAAAGATATTTTATGTGAAAACAAAAAATCTAATAGTTATGAACCAATTATTCAGTAATTACAATTTTTTGGCCAAATAGGGCATCCACTTTGCATGTTCAAGTCGAATAAGTGAAAATAACTGATAATTTATAGTAAATAATAGTAAAGCATTATATAAAGCAAAAAAGAAAACCAAAATACATTTCTTTTTAATTTCACAACGGAAAAAAGTGTCAAAATAAATTAAATGCTGTGAAAAAATGTTTTTGTATTCATTGCAAATAAATACTTTGTTCAGTTTTAACTTTTTTTTCATCCTACCAGTACTCACAGCTGGTTGGTGGTTGTCATTTTTGGAGCAACACATACAAAACTAAAGAGTAACAAAAACACCAACCGGTCAGTCTTTTTTTACGCTGCAAATTTCTGGTGGTAATGTGAAGTATGTCATTTTTTTTGGTCATACTATGTTTTAATTAACTGTTCTGCTGGCGATTCACTCATAACTTGGTTTACAATAACTTTAGTGAAGAAAAAAGAAAACATTAATTTCTTGGAATCTTTTCCAATTGATTTTCAATTTTCTAAATCTGGTTGCACAAACCGCCATTCTTCTCTTTTATGCTCATAAGTTTGTACTTTTTCTCTGTATCTGTCATGTTGTGCGTAATCGCTCAGTGTTATTTTGTTCTGCCCTGATAATTAATATTCCTGTCACCAGTGGAGAAAGCTGTGAATTTGCTCTGCCTTCTGTTCAATGGTTTGTGTGAAATTTCATTTATGCATGCAAGCTTTTGGAAGTTATCTGTTTCAAATGTAATTAACTACCATTTGTGGGTCCTGTAAAAATCGTGCATTGATTATCTCTGTGAAATGTACATTTAAATGTCATTGTTCATAATAAATTGCACAAAAAGAAATTGGCTCTCTAGTTATAAAGGCTACACTGCCTGCTAGGCTTGTCTCCAGCAAAATGTATTTAATATACTATTATTGATTTACATTCACTCCTAGAATTCAATCATTTCAGATTGATTCTCATTGCAGACAACTCTTGATTTCTATCTCTTTATAATAGCAGTTGGTTTAAGTTGACCTGCGCCTGAATAGAACAGAGGCCTCAAAAGTTTCAGATTTTGCAGAAGTACGCACACTCAAGTTATTATCCACCTATTTTTTTTATGGATTATTATAATCTTTAACACTTTCTTGATCTTGAACTCTTCATTTTCATGAAAATGGCTAAATTGCCATTTAAACTATAGTTAAGAATTGATTGTTACAATTGGGCGTCATCCTCCCGCCATTGTCTTATTATGGTATATCTCAATATGGCATTCAGTGTGACATTTGATGATACTTGATAGTGTAAATGTGTGGGATGTCCATGTACAGTGTCTCGCTGTGAAACTAACAATGTATATTCATAATACATTTTATTTATTTATTTATTTATTCATAACTTAGCTTTACTGCACTCTAATTGTCTGGGTACACCATGGCTTTTCTTAAACAAATAATATTTTTAAAACAGCCATTCCGTATTTAAGCATTTTTCACATAAAAAGAAAAAGGTACAAAAAGGTGACAATTATGATTTATTTATTATAACTCCGCTCAGACTCAGAACAATATTGAGCCATTTCTCGTGTTGTCTCATCTGGTGTGATCATCAAATATTTGGTCCTTGTTTTCTTAGCAAGCCAGGCTGCTCTTGCAGAGCTATAAGTGACAGGGTTACCATGTCTTAGCGTCACTTCTCTGTCTCCAGGTCCCTGTGCAATTTGTTGAGTGATAAACTTCACAGATCTTCCCTAGTGCACTCTTCCTTGAGTATCTCAGTGCCAGTGTGAAGAGGTTTTTTTATGAGAACCATACAGACCTCTGTGTTTTGTGTTTTAAAACAAATGGGATCGTTCAAGCCTTTTCTAGTAACGTATGCCTGTGCATGTCAATATGCAAACCTGACATTTGTGAACAGGGGAAATCTAGCAGAGGTGGTAATGATGAATTTAAATGAACATGGCAACCAGATGGAATATAATTTACACCTTTTGCTAATTTACTTGGAATCTTTTAAAATACCCTTACCAAGTGTGGTACCACAATAATGCATTATGGAAAAAGCATAAACATCAGACTTTTGTTATACTACTGACAAAACCATATTTTATTGTGTTACAATTGGGGTCATTGTTTTATATTACCTTCTTTTGTCTTATATTTAAATAGTGGACAAATTTGCTACACTGTCAATTATTTATCTATTGTAAATGTTTTTGCATGTTAGATTATGTATGCTCTGGAATTAATTGTTTTTCTGCTGCAAATACTTACTATTTGTACAGCATTGTTACATTTCTGCAACCTAATAAATGCTTGAACCTGATGTCTCACATCTAGCACATCAAGCTCTCTTGACAGATAAAAAGCAAATCATGGCTGGGAGTTATGATGCCTTTCTCACCTAAATAAAAATTCACTGAAGGCCTTAGTAAAGCCAAGCATCCCTTCTCCTACCTGTCTAGATTGAGTGAGTGACACCATCCTGACCTTTTCTCTGCCTCTGTTCATACCTTTTCCATTTACTGTGCATCCTGCTGCTAAATGCTGTGCACACAGAGTGCAGAGAACATAGGGAATATTACCTGCTGTTTTTTTTTTTTTTTCTTTTTTTACACTTAATGCTGTTGAGTTGAGTTCCACTCGACCTCTGGCTTTTCTTTCTCATTTCTTTTCTTTGCCCCTTTTCACTAAGCACCTTTTTATTCGCCCTTATTGGTTCGTTCTATTACCAAATTGCACTTTATCAGAAATTGAAATCCTCTATTTTAAATTACACTGACAGATACAATGGTACAAATTTTATTGTCATGAAAAATGAATGGAATTGAAATTACTTCAAAACTGAAAAATGAATGTTAAAATCGAAGCAGTCTAGTATTAAAAGTCAGAATAGAAGAATGAGTCTGATGACAAACTACCATCCAAAACCGGTGGTGTAAAAATTTTAAGATCATTTACTTCAGTAAAGATGCAAAGGCTATTTACAGCAAAATAGGGTTTAATTTTCCAAATATAAAGTCCTGATTTGGTGCATTTGACAGATTTTTAATTTTGTGTAACATCATTAGATGATTATTACTTGATCATAAATGTAACAACCCCCTGACCTTAATCAGGTTTAGCAGCTTAGAAAACAGCTCACGCTAAAAATGTGACGTGAATTGTGACCTGAATACACGCTGCCTTCATAGACTTCATAACCTAAAAGTTTGGAAACTTGAGATTTAATCTTTTTTAAATATATTATAAAAATATCTTAAAGGCAACTAATAATTAAAGCTAGTTGAAAAATGTAGTAGATTAGAAAGCACAATATTTAACAGTAATTAACAGGATGAAACATTTTGGAATGCTGATACAGAACAGAAAACCATGGCGCTTTTTATTTAATGTATGATTGTGCAGGTAGAAACACTTTATGAATAATCTGGTAAAATTGACATTCTGGTAAAATTGAGAAGATTCTAGGCTCACTTATGAACATATAAAATGGTTTATTGAACCTCAATTTTATTAACGTGTATATGTGGGTTTCCTCCTACAGTAAAAAATGCTATTTCATAAATGGAACATAACAAATGGGACTTTATAGGATTTCTCGATTTCTCAGCCTGGTTAAGGTCATCTGGACCACATGATCTACCAACATCCCTAATTGGTCAAAATATCTATCCCTCCTTCAAATATGAATGTAATGTCTTTTTTTCCCACCTATCCAATTTTAGTTCAATTCTAAATGTTTATCAGGAGAAAACCTTAACGTTTTAGAGCAAACCAAGTGTGCATGTTGCTAGGCAACTGTCTAGACTAGTCCCTAAACTGTTTGTGTTTGTGGAGCCCGAATCAATAATTAGATGAAAAAATAATAGTGGTGGTTTATTACCTTTATCCAAGAAATGGAACTTGCAGATAAGTCTTTTTAGATTTACACATATTTTACTTAGTGAATACAGGGATATACCCCCGCATCATTACCACCAAACCCCAATCCTGGAGAATCAACTATTTAGCTTTCACACAATTTGGTATGGATGCCGTATAGTTCCTTTTTTATTTACACAGTTTTCTTTGCCTTCCTTTTACTAACAATATATGCCAGTTTAAGATACTCCTGTATGTTCTCTGTGCTAATACTGGGAGTCCTTCTGGGGTGGCCATGTGCCATCTTTCTCCACTGAGAACCATAAATCATGTGAATGCAGCCATCAGCACAGGCAACTGATAGCACGATGGTGAGTCACTGCACTAGGTCAGAAGCAAGCAGTAAATTTGTTCTCCCTTCCTTAGCTGAATCTCTTCCTACTTTTGCATTAGTGTGTATACAGGCAAGCCACACTTGCAGATTGTAACAGATGAAGCAGCTCATGAGCCACATGAGGCAACAGATGCATTGATCAAGTCCCTCAATAACAGGCCCATTAGCCTATGATTTAAGCCTCCGTTGCCCAATCTGTCATAACCAAGGGACAAACACAGCCTTCGAAAAGGGGGGGGTGTTGGGTTCTGGTTCTTGAATTACACTGATTTAAGAGGCTTGACACACTTACAGTGGGTTCATCAGTTTCTGATAGTGGATCTTGAGTATATTTCTGAGATTTTTATAAAGAAGTATGTAGTGCATGTGTTTCATACTGAATGTGGTGTATACAAGTAGGATATTGTAAATGGACCTCATTTTTCATTATTCTTTTTGTTGCTAGGTGAACCCAGTAAGAAAAGAAAAGGACCAGACAATTGCTGATGCCAGTGATTGAAAAAATTAACCACCAGTTTTTTGGGCATACAGACAAAAAAAGTCCTACCTTTTTCATTTTCTTCCTATTTTAACCAGTTAAACAGCGCTTGGACATGCATAAGGAATGAATGATGGCTGCAATGCAAAAGCAAATTATAGGCATGCTTACAAACAAATAGAGAGAGGTGCTAAAAGGGTCTCTATCAATCAGCTCTGATGTGACAGGCTTAGCTGCCTCCTGGTTTAAACAAAGAAGAAGGAAACCTGCTGAGAGCCTCCTCAAACTGAACTGCCACCATGATGATTGATTAGATCATAATCGGGGTGTAAAACAGGCCAGCAGTCCACACCTGAGCTACAGCTCGATGTAGACGTGGAAATGAACCTCACAGGTTTAATTACCAAAAAAGTTTTGTCCTTATTTGTCTTTCCTTTTCAGGATGTCACTGGATTATAAAAATACAAAAAAGAGGATATTTGTCAAAGGACTTTATAGGTTTAATATGCATATTGACTAGGCAGTTGCAGTTCACACAGTGTGCTTCCTCTGCTTCGAGCTGCCCAACTGTTCTTGGGATGAAAAGTAATCTAGTTGTTTTGATCTTCAAACGCTTTTGTGCGTTGTGCCAAGCAGTGGTCCCTGTGTGTCGTCTCTGGCATAAGAAATGAAGGCATTTTCTCCCTTCTCTTAGGGATTTATTAGAAAAAGGCATTCAAACTGCTGTGTATATGCACCTTTAGAGTGCTGTAGATTCTCTCTTTCCATTCGCACATTTCATTTGTCATTGCCCAAACTTATCTTTGAGCAATGGTGAAATGCGCAGCACAGTGTGCTGATAACCCTGCCAACAGCACTGCAGTCAGCTCCCTACTGAGTGGAACAATCTGATGCTTATTCCATCCCAGTTCTCTGTTTCCACCATTAGTCATGTCTACATTGATATAATGTTACGTACAGGGGAGCTTGTAATTTTTCCAAAACTTTAGGATCTTATGTATTTTAGCATAAACAAGACCTAATTTCAGTCAATTAAGAAAAAGAATTAAAAAAATAATATGCTTTTTATTTGATTTATTGTAAAAATTTGTATAATATTCCATGTACATAAGTGGCAAAAGATGTGAACCTCGGTCGCCTCATGCCCATCCAGGGTTGAACTTTTTGGTTTCTGGGCAGATACACCCAGAGCAGGGCACCAATCCATTTCAGGCTACACACTCACACAGACACACATGATAAAAGAAATAGTTTTGGTGTGGGCTGACATTGATGGATTACTATTTTAATGGCACAATGGCACAGTATTGTGTTGATGTACAATAATGTGATTTTATTTTGTATTCTGTATATTTTTTATGTTAATATTTGCATAGCTGCCAAATGGCACACACTAAGGGTTTGTGGTGTTCTATGTGTGCGTTACAAGCAGGGTGTATGCACTTTTTTTATAATTCACTGCCAATGCAGCAATGAACTTTTGACTGTTGACATCTGTCTATTTTTTTTTAGTCAGTGGCACACTTGTGTTTTTTAGTTGCAGACTTGCCTTGCCCAGGCCAATAATATTCATTTCACAAACTTTTACCTGTGACAGATGCATCCATGAATTCATGGACATCATGAGTTAGATCATAAAGCCATGTGTTGCCTAGAGTTTCTGTTGAAGGGTCACAGTCAGATTTGGAAATATTAATAGAATATCAAAGAATTGGATTTTCAGAAAAAAAGACACAAAAACTTGAGACTCACATATTAGATTTTTATTTATATTTAAATGTGTTGCCATTAATGTCAAATAAAATGGGTTTAATGTCATTGCATTTCTATCTGCTATATTTTATTGGTTAAAATAAAGCACTAAACATGTCATATACATCAGTGCAATCGGTGCTATATCCCCTGAGGTGCTTTGTAATATCATCAGGCCAAATCTGAGAACAGTGTAGCAGTCTAATTCTTTAGAGGCAGAATTTTCCAAAGGTGAAGTGTGTTATTTTCTTTGCCTGTATTTTATAAAATCTTATATCTTGCACAACATCATTAAAACAAGGGTGTCATTTCAATTAGTTTAAACTGCATACATTACGTAACCCGCTGACAGAAGGTAGAGGGTAGTTTTGCAGTTCCATTTGTGTGGTTCAGAATGAGCTATTGAGTCTTTTCATGATATTCCTCCCCAGGTAGATGCAGAGTTCACAACGCGAATGTGGAAATGATGTGCCTTGTGGCTCTGCCATCATTCTTTCTCACGTAACTGAATCAGATAGATTGAGCAATCCATCATCACCATCTCATTCTCATAACCAAAGTAATAAAGACATTATTTTTGGCTAATTTAGGAAGATGGTACTTTCTTAAAGCATTTGTTTTGGTACAGATAAAAATGCTAAAATACTTGAACTGAAAAGATTCATGGAAAACTGAGATTTTGGTTTATTTAGCTGATTGTCGACATTTTATTTCTATGTTCTGTGCCCATGTTCTGTAGGGGTTTAAACCAGTTAACACGCTATGTGGGGACCTCATAAAATCCCCGTGGGGTGTAGTTTGCTGTACCCAGTATTACATGAGGTCCCCACACAGTGTGTTAACAGATTTTGGTCCCTAGAATACCTGTAAACATACATACATACATACATACACATACGCACACAAAAAGAGTCCTGTGGGCATGTTTTACTAATTTGTTGTATCGTGTAGGAAACAATTACCTAAACCTTTAAGCAACTTCCGGTCAAGCATCTGTTCATTCATTCTCCAAAGCATATATTAGGGATGCACTGAAATAAACTTTTGTCACTCTACTAACATATACTAACATTTGGGTACTTGTCAATAGTGGGTAAGATATAATCAAATACTTAATAAATATGTGTTACTTTACTGACTGCTTACATAAATAACAATGTCTCTGAATCAAAGCTCTTGTTGAGAGAAAATTATGATAGAAAATAAGATAAGTTAACTTTAAATTTAAAATGGATTTAAAACCGAGTGCTACAGCAAGAGCAAATTGCGGTGGAGGTGAATATTAGTGTGTGCTTATTAAGCAGGTATTGGGCTAATGTGAGAAAAGTAAAACAGTAGAAAGGTCTTCTAATTAAGTGGGGTTAAATGAAGTGTGAATGTGCTATTGATTAATTACATTAAATAAATGATAGCAGGTGTTTGCAGTCAGTACAAGTGAAAAATGCAGTTCAGTAAAAGAATAAATAGGAGCTTTACACTCAATCTCTATGTCTGCATCATAGCATTGAAAAGATTACCTATGGAATAAAAAAAATTGAAATCTGAAATTTTTAAAATCGATTTTAGAAAATTTTGTAAGCCAACTTAATACCTGTGAAGACATGCTTTAAATTTGGCACAGGGTTTTGAACAAAATACAAAAAAAAGTTTGACTTTTGGTATAAAACTGCAAACTTAAAATTCAGAGTAGAAGCCCAGTGAATATGATACACCATATTTTACATGCAACCAAAATGAATTAGTTCAGTTGGGACTTTTGGAGTGAATGTGGCCAAGACTACCTTAGTGAATGCATAGTCCCAGCAGTGAATTCTGGAGTGGTGGTTTGATGATATGGGGCTGCATGAGCGCAAAAAGTGTTGGGGGAATGTCATTTATTGATAACACGATGAATGGCTGTGGATTACTAAAATGCTGGTGGACAAAATGACTCCCAGCCTCCAATAGCTTGGCAAAAGAATGTTTCAGCGTGATACTGATTCAGTGCACACTTGCAAAAGGTAATTTCAATAAAACACCTTTGGCGATTTTTAAAAAGAAAGGAAGTGAAACACAACTCCCAAAGCAATAATCAGTGAAAAGGGGCTTCTGAAGAATGAAAAAACAGAGATGTGTGCAGAACTCATATTGTCTATGTTAAAGAGGATTGAATCTGTCTTAAAATACTGGTTTGTTTACTTAAATTTATTTTGTGAAGCCTGTAATTTGAAATAGTTCTTCTAAACTGTTAGTATGTGATTCTACTGTTTACTGTAAAAGTGATGTGGTTACTGTAATGTTATTCAATTTTAATCCATTTGACATTTGAGTGATATTTATACCTAATACACAAGGGTGTACTCATAACTGTAGTATACTATATATGCTGACCTTTATTTCGGGTGGGGTTCCTAATCTTTTAATAATTGCCCTGTTCTTTGGCTCTTTCCCCTCAGGCCTACATACGCAATAACTCACTGTAGTTATCGATCTGTCACTGGTTTGAATCAAAAGCACATAGCTGCTTTTTATTTCAAAAAGCCACTGAAAAATCATGATGGGAAAATGTTTTTGTGTTTTGTTTTTCAGAGTTTACTGTTTTGTCATGTTACCTATCACAGAGTAGTTTGTGAAGTATTGCATTTAGTTTATGACCTTGCAGTCCTACTGCTTGCTTGCCCTCTTTTCTTTTCATTGTCTGAAGAGAGCAGACTTGAATACTTTTTTGTTGAACCAAAACAAAAAAAAATATTTTTTCAAACTTTTTGTTAATTTTAATGCATACCCCAACAGGAAATATGTTCAGCCATAAATTTGAAATAAACAGACAAAATAACAGCGTATACTTGATCTATTTTGCCTTCTGTGCTTACACACAGAGGAATTTGTCCTCCACATTTAGGTGCCAAGGGCACTTCAGCCATATTACTTGGCGGGACCATGAATCGAACTGGGGACCTTCAGGAAAATTGCAACTTAAATTTAACCAAGCTAACTAAACTTGAACCTTGAGTAAGAACTTAGCTGAAGTACGTTATGTTGCATCTACTTTTGGATTATTTTGCATAGAAACATACTTGACTCCCAAACGACTCAAACCAGTCGCCTAACATTAAGGGAGGATGTTTTATTCATTCATTCATTCATTATCTTCCGCTTTATCCTCTATTAGGGTCGCGATGGGATTCCCCATGCCCATCCAGGGGAGAACCTCTCGGGCGCTGGGCAGATTCACCCAGGACAGGGCACCAATCCATCGCTGGGCACACACTCACTCACACACAAACACACTCTATATGGGGCAATTTGGAGAACTCAATTGACTTGATCCATGTTTTTTTGGACTGTGGGAGGAAACCGGAGAACCCGGAGGAAACCCACACAGACACGGGGAGAACATGGAAACTCCACTCAGATGGGGATTTGAACCGGGAATCCCTAGTGCTGAGAGGCCAACATGCTAACCACTAAGATACCGTGCCACCGGATGTTTTATTAGTGTTCTTATTTATGAAAGTGGTTTTGGACAAAAAACAAGAGCCCAATCTCTTGGACAAGAAGAAACCCCTGGTTGATTTACACAATATGATAAAGCCCACCTGTTCTTCTCTGAAAATATTTTTCCTGATGTCCCAAACATCAGGAAAAGGACTTCATAAAAGGAGGAGGACTTCATAAAAACAGCAACCTCCATCTTTTTCATATACAGTTTTTAGGTGACGATTGTGCACACATATCAGAATCCATTTTGCTATGTCACATTGCTTCATAAAATCTGTTAGATGTCATCAACAGTGTTCAAGTGATGGCTTTTTGTTTTTGACCTGCACAAGGAGACATTGGAAATTAGTGTCTTGGCTGTTTCACACTAATCCTTCTGTGCATTCATTTATATCAGGCATTCATAAACAGGAAGTTTGTTGGAGTCCAAGAGGTTTACTCTGTGCCAAATTCTCTGGCTCTTGTTTCTATTTTTTTATGCAAGTTCAGATGTAGAATAATAGGTTAACCTTCACTCTAGAAGATACTTTTGCTGTCAAATCATGGGTGCAGAGACGCAAAATCTCCAATGTAATTCAGATACATAGCTTTTGGCCTAGTGACTACTAATGCTACACAGTCCAAACTAGATGCACTGAATGTACAGAATGTACAAAAATGGACATTAAGTGTGTCTTTGCAAAGCAGATAGCTGTTGATTTGTCTATGGTATTTCCCTGCCTTTCTTGCTTTGAGCAGTGGGATTAAAAGACAATTGAAAGCAAAGACATTTTGGTATAGTTTATTTCATTCATCATCTTCCGCTTTATCCTCTACTTGGGTTGCAGGGGGGTTCCCCATGCCCATCCAGGGGAGAACGTTTCAGGCGCTGGGCAGATACACCCAGGACAGGGCGCCAATATATCGCTAGGCACATACTCACTCACACAGGCACACACAAAAACATACTCTATATGGGGTAATTTGGAGAATTCAAGTGACTTTGATCCATGTTTTTGGACTGTGGGAGGTAATCGGAGAACCTGGAGGAAATCCACGTGGACACAGGGAGAACATGGAAACTCCAGTATATATATATATATATATATACATATATATATATATATATATATATATATATATATATATATATATATATATATATATATATATATATATATACTTATTTAACATAATGTTGAAAGGGGATTTTAATACCCATTTTGCTTTAAAAAAAAAAGGATGGTTTCAGCTATGGCATTTTAGACTCCTCGTTTGTTACTACATTTGCACATTTTATACTTGTTTGCCATTTCTTTTAATTTTTAAATTTGTTCCTTATTTGTTTCGCTAGTATATTTATTCTTTTTATGAAATTATCTGTATGAAACCTTATTTTTAGTGCACATTATGGCTTCTTGTGTTTTGGTAATTTCTAGCCTGGAATTTTATACCAGCTTAACCAGAAAGGCAGTAGGCAAATTCTAATTCCCAAATTTAATTATCGTATAAAATGTTCATAAAGAGCTGTAAACAGGTATAATGATATAAAGAGTATCACACACACACATTATAAACTCCACTTACCATAATGATTGTTCTACAATTACAGACAATACAATGTTTCTCTGCATACTTTGTTCCTGTTCCTATCTCCTATACTCCGTTCTCTAATAGTCAAGACTCCCACAGGACCAAAACAGATCAGGTATTAATAGACTGGTGAGTTATTCTCAACATTGTAGTGACACTGATGTAAAGGTGGTGTGTTAGTGTGTGTTTCATTGGTATTAGTGGTACAGACACAGCAGTGCTGCAGTATTCTTTATAAACCTCATTGTCACTGCTAGACTGTGGCTAATCCACCAACCAAAATAGAATATCAACCAGCATCCAATAGGCAGTGTCCTGTTAGCACTAATAAAGTATTAGAAGATGACTAACACAAACTGTGCAAAAATAAACTGTTGTCACCATGACTATAGATAAACTTACTTCTCACCCAAAGGTCATGGGGAAATATATTTATTTGCAATTTTTAAGAAGTCAAACATTTCATGATTTTGTTTAAATCTCAAGGTAAGACCATAAAATTGGCCTAATGTCTTGAGAATACCCAAATGTATAAATAACTGAAAATGATCACAAAACCCACATTTCTACATGTTTTCTCCATTCAGCTTTCTAAGATGCACTTTAATGGATTGTCATGGTTTGCTACATTACATCACATTACATCATTTTATTCAGTCATTTGAAAAATTACATGTGAAAAATTAGAGCAAGCGCTTGCGGAACAGATGGGTCTTTGGGTGTGTCTTGAGGATGTTGAATGTCTCAGCATTTCAGATGGAGCTAAAAAGATTATTTTACTATTTAACCGTGGCGACACAGAGTGTGAATTGGCACCATGGAAAGATATAAGCACCAGGCAGGGATTACTAAAGTGCAGTAGGTGAGCTAGGTTGTACAGGAACATAAAGTGTGAGTAAGAGGGAGAAATCATATGGTGTTGAGATACTTAGAGATCAAGTGGTAATTGTCTTCCCTGTGTTTTTTTTCTGTCTCGGGACAGATAGTGTACTGTGGTTTCTTCAAATGAGCCTGACCAGATGTAGAATATTAGTTGTAATACTTATCTTTAAAGTATGAGATATTTATTCTGTTTTCTTGATTATAGAGTTAAACAGGTTTGCTTGGGATGCTTAAACTGTCATACATGTTGTACTGTATTATTTGTTATAAAGTGTCTTTGAGGTCCCAGAAAAGTGCTATATGAATAAAATGTATTATTATTATTATTATTACTATATAATAATAATAAACATTAGACATTGTTTAATGGGATGGAAGATCATCAAGAAATGCCTTGCAGTTAACACATCAAGGGATGATGACAATTGATGAAGACAATCGAGTCTTCTTGGTCAAAAATATTGACTAATCTTGACAAATTTTAAAAAAATGAATTTACATGGGTAAGCTGTTTTAGTGATGTGTACTTTTTGTTTAAGTTTTTGTTTGTACGTCAGTTGTGAAACTGAGGTTACTGGATGGATTTTTGAGCAAAAACTTTAAGGATTATCAAAAACTTTTATCAAAAACAGTTTTTTGCCAAATGTAGTTTCATCATATACATCAAGTTACAAGTTTGGACACAACATTTTGCTCTTATTATTGGCCATTTTATTGGTTCCACTTACAGTAAAGATGAATTTTGTAGTTCTTATGTTACAGAACTGTAGTCAGAATCAGAATACTTTATTAATCCCCAGGGGGAAATTGCAGCATTAATCCCTGGGGAGAAATTGCAGAATTGCAGTCTGTTTGTGGACAACAGTACATAATGTGTTAGTCCCCTTGACTCTGTTTTCTAATAGTCATGATCCCAATAGTACCACCCTACACAGCAGGTATATTTTGGTTATTATTCTCATTCCAAGGGCGGCACGGTGGCTTAGTGGTTAGCACATTCGCCTCTCAGCGCTAGGGATTCCCGGTTCGAATCCCCATCTGGGTGGAGTTTCCATGTTCTCCCCGTGTCTGCGTGGGTTTCCTCCGGGTTCTCCGGTTTCCTCCCACAGTCCAAAAACATGGATCAAGTCAATTGAATTCTCAAAATTGCCCCATATAGAGTGTGTTTGTGTGAGTGAGTGTGTGCCCAGCGATGGATTGGCGCCCTGTCCTGGGTCTATCTGCCCAGCGCCCGAGACGTTCTCCCCTGGATGGGCATGGGGAATCCCACCGCAATCCTAATAGAGGATAAAGCGGGAGATAATGAATGAATGAATGAATTTTCATTCCAGCAGTGTCGCTGAGATGTTTTAGTGTCACTGCAGTACTGACCACTATCCAAATTATACATGTTCTGTGATGGTCCTGAACAATAGAGAACAGAGTATCAAAAGGTATCAAAAAAGTAAGGAAACAGTACTACCATCTATAATTGTAAAACTACAATGTTTGCAGGCAGATATTGGAGTAGAAATTATTGTGTCATCGGGGCAAAGAACATGTGTAGCTGAGTGTCATCAGTATAGCCATAAAGTGAGAATTCAATTGTCATGTAGACTAAAAAAAAGAGAGAATCAAACACAGAGCCATCACATGCCTATTATTCTAAAGAAGCTTCATGTTAGATATTATAGGAACAATTTAAGCAACATTTCAAACATGCCTTGTTCAAGATTGAGTGGACAGAACAATCAGGCGATTGATTCACTGTCTCAAAAGCCACAGATAAATCTAGCAGAATGAGGACAGAGCATTGAGAGGCTGGCAGATCTGAGTGCATCAGTCACTGATAGAATACCACAGCTGTCAAGATGAGATGACCACACTTGGAGTCAGACTATTGTTTTAAACAGTGCTGTTACCGCCGCCTGTGAAAGAATCTGAAAAGTATCAGTGTGGAGTGAAAAGTTGATACAGTGTGTGAGTCCTGACTAACTGTAAACAAGGAAACTTTGTGACCTTGACTGGTGTGCCACTATGTTAGCATTGTGAACTTTAGTTTTTTAATTGTGATCTTTACAGTATTCAGAAAAGGGGATTGAGATGAGTGTTATGGGGCATGACAAGCTAGTAAATTCTATGTGGAAATACCAGACATACTACATAAGACAGACCCAGAAGAGACAAATTGATTACAAACTTTATTTCATTATATCATATAAACATAATGTTTATCAGTTTAAATACCATTTACTGTATGAATCAATTTGAAAAATTTCCTTTTATTTTTGCAAATATGTATTTTTTATTTAATTTATTGGAATGAATAAAATGTGTCCTATTACTGTGGATAATTTTACACATTTTAACACCCACCCGTATGTTTTTAGGAAATAATACCAACTGTGCATTAAAATGTGCAGAGCGATTTCTTTTTATTTTCCTTTTATTGTTAAATTATAAAATCGATAAAACATGGAATTTGTCCCAGGGTGTCCAGACATCTACATAAAACTGTAATTTGTCCGATTTTGTGAAAACAGTGTAATGTAATGTCATTTTATAGCTGGGAATGAAATGACATTATCTATATTTATGTGAAAGGCATTTCCACATTATTGCCAATGGTTTTGTTATGGCAGTTTTAACTACCCCTGAAGGTGTTATAGTCAACTTTTTATCAATATTTTCTCATGCGTTGGCATATTGGTAAGTAGTTTAAGGCATTTTAACAAAATTAAAACATGGAAAAATTGGAACAATCCTTTGCTATAACACATTCACATTCATATAACACACTAATGTTATTGTAGTCTTATCTGGTTATGTACAGCGCTTAATTTTCATTTTAGTTGGAAGATTTCCACACATAACTTTTTAAATGTTGTAGTAGTGTTAAGTGATTAGCATGTTTATGGTTCAAACAATTTGCGGTGCATTACAACAACTTTCTGGCTGTGATATTACAATAATCTGAGCGATTTATAAAAACAATACAATTAATATTACATAATGAACGTAATCAATTTCGTTAAATTCAACAACAATTTAAAACTTAAAGTCCCATGCCTAATTATAACAGAATTACAGATGACTTTATTGGGCACTAGGGCCGCAACATCGAATCAATCAAATCGATAAAAATCGATTATGAAATGTGACATTTGTTGGGTCGCACAAGTTCCGCGTTACTCGCAATGTCGTAAACCCTTACGTCACATGCAGTGCTTCAACAATGCTGGAAAAAAAATAACGGGTTGAACAGAACGAGGCGGAATCTGCAAAACAAGTTGATAAATCATACAAATGAAACACAGCCAACGCAGAAAAAAAGCTTCTGTTTAAATCATCAAAACTGCGGGAGCACTTCATGCTTCACACAAATAAAGAACGTATAATATGCAAGCTTTGCAAAAATGAATTGACCTGCACGGAGCACCACGGTGATGATACACCACCTGAAACTAAACGTGCTGGAGTCACTGATGAGGATGAAGCTTAACAGCAGAGTAAATCACTACAATATCCCGAGTTTCTTTAGTTTTGAAGTGAATCAACGTAACGGTGCAATGTAACAGTATGAGAAACAGCAGAGCACGCTTCATGCTGTTTTTGGTTGTTAACTGGGCAATAACAGTGAATGTGTGTTACTTTATATTTTCATTTAATTACCTTAAGCAGTGTCTAAATGTGCTTTATAAATACATACAACTTGTATCCAGTGGTGCTAATTAATAATCAAGCTTCATGTTTTAATTTTCTGACAGTATGAGTGTATTTGAGATTTGTGTTTAATTGCTCTCTAATTAAGCTACTTGAATGCCTTAATCTCATACTGTAAATAAAAACAGACATTTATTGACCTGCTTAATAATTCTACAGTGTAGCTGGTTTTCTCCATAACTACTGACTTGTGTTGTTCTCATTTGTAAGTCGCTTTGGATAAAATGGTCTGTTAAATGACTAAATGTAAATGTAAAGACATTGAAATTTTTTTTTTTTATTTATCCAATACATGGATTAATTTAAAAAATAATTGACCGTTTAATCGATTATCAAAATAATCGTTAGTTGCAGCCCTATTGGGCACATTTGAGCCCTAACCAGTCTTTTAAATTGTAAATGCAATCAGTGCTGAGAGTAGATTCTGCCACCAAGTAATATCTGTTTAGTGGTGGTCCATGACACTACTGTGTAGATAATCATATTGTGAATGTGGATAACACTTTTGATTACTAACAGACTTTTGTCTACAAAATTTGATGGTCCATAATTGTGTTTTATGCAGTATTTTATATAGTAAGATCCTGATATTGTCATACTGTTGCACCTTTTCTTTATACCTTTATACTTCTTATTCACACCTCTGCATTAGATGCTTAAGATTAGGCTACATTTTGTGCAATTTTTAAGAAGGGTAAAGAGGAGGTCAGTTTCAATTAATACTTACTGGTGTGCACTGAATGTATATCTTATCATAATCCCTCATGAAATGCATGAAACCAGGACTAACTTTTGATCAAAGAAAATAGCCCGTTCCACCTTGTGCTCACATCTTGCTACTGCTATTTTGATGGCATTCCCACTGTGTCTGTAAGTTTTCTAAGTGCAAATAGGCAAGCAAAGAAGCATTTTATTGCCTATAGTTGTTTACTACAATGAATGTACTGCACTAACTGCACTGCATCACTGACCTCCAAGTGAAAGTGTGTGGGCTTTGTGAGGTATGAATTTAAAAACAGCTTTCCTCTATTAACTTTAAATTGAGTCATGCTATATGAAACCCCGGTGTAAAATATAATAAAAATATGAAAAAGCGACAGAAGAAAGGACATAAACTGGCATAGAACTGAAGATTCCAATTAGAGAATTACTATATTAAGTGACTGAAGTTTTTATTCTATTGTTTATTTAGACAACATTTGAAGTCATTAAAAAATCTATACATAAGTTATAGTTTATTACTATAATTAAATGTATTTAACTTGGTGCTTTAAACATTTACTTTATTTTACAAACATTATGTTCAGTATTTTTTTAAATAGTAATTATTTTAAACCTGTTACAGGTGCCTGGGGCACCTGTCCCTCGTTTGTGTTCTTTATTATGTCAGCTGGGTGATTGGTTTGTTTTGTTCACATGATTAGTTGGTTTGTTATTTAGTTTCCGTTTTCCAGCATTTCGGTGCACGTCTTTGTTTTGCGGTTATAATACCCTATGTTAGTTTGTTCCATTACCAGTTTTTAATAAATTCGGTTTTGGATTTTATCCCGGTGTTTTCTGGACTCTCCTTCCGCATTCAACCACGTTGCGGCACTGCACATTTTCTCCGCGCAGGTCGTAATCGTGGGAGCGTTTCCGTGGACCGACGTACACTAGGCGCGAGCGGCGTACGTAATTGCTCCGCGTAGCCGCTCTCCTGCGGGGAAGAACGGACATCTCTAACAAAACCTTAGTTTAGTTAAGAGTTAGTTAAAAACCTTGCTAAACATACATATGCCTATTCCACTCTGTATTTTATTATATTTAAAAGCTTTGTTATGGGGTGTCAAACTGCACCACTACAGAGATAAGTAAAAGCAAAAATAAAAACAGTAGTGGACAATAAAGTATGTGTGTGTGTGTGTTGGGGGGGAGGGGGGGGGTTATCCACTGAATCATACACTGGCAGTGCTTCTAAAATTAAAGATTGAAGTGCAGCACTAAAGGTAGTTTTAAGTTTTTCACATGCCTGTCTCCAGCATCCCTGTTGCCCATACTTGAGAGTTTGCTACAATAACGTTATCAGATTAAGTGTATTACATCAGGATATGGAACTGTGGTCATATTACAGTCCTGATGTGCATGTGGTAAATGACTATATTGCAGGCATCAAATACATTGTCATGTCATTAAATATTTCATCCTAGCTACTATGATGAAATTTGCTTTATCATTTCCTTTCCTGACTTCCTTGAACAGTCACAAAAGAAAAACATTTCATATTCATATGTAATATGTGCCTGATGTATATAGCTGATATGTGTTTTTGTATTTTGAGCAAAATGGCTAAAAATCCTGAGTGAATAAAGTGGTACAGCAGAACAAGTTTATACATGTTGAGTGCAGAAACAGTAATGGAAGATGAGACAGACAAGTTACAAAAGAAACTAGCAGTGCTTTATGTATCTCTATGTAGCTTTATGCAAATAAATGTATGGGATTGTTATTATATCAATGTAAGAAATCATTGTATCAAAAACAGCAAATAAAAGAAGACTAGTGCGTGTGAAATCTATACTAACTTATCGTAGTGCATTTTTGGTTCATACATGGGCATTTTTAAGACCCAATTGGCATTTGGCACATTGCATTTATCATCTGTTACATGATCTTTCTTTAATTTTTTGCCTAACTCTGTTTTTGGATTATTTTTTTGTTCATTACCATCAGTACATTTAAGTATTTCTTTCTGTTGTTCTGTTGCTGGTTATTTGTGTTTCTTTAGGTATTTGGATATTACTTTATTAAGCTTATTATTATTAAGTTTATTAGCTTTTCACTGACAGAACAAATCTTCTGTGTTGGAACATTTTCTTTTTGGTCCTTTCATCATGCTTTCTCAGACTGTCTCATTCACATTGATGTATACACTGAGAGCAAATATGGAAAATTATGCTTTTTTGTTTATTGGCCTCTGCAGGTCAGTGTAGTTTTTCCACACCAAACTTGCCCAATAATACCTTGCTTTGTGCACTAGGGGCACAGTCATGCTGGAACAACAAAGGACTTCCCCAAACCTTCCTACATATTTGAAGGCCTTCAAATTTCAAGATGCATTGCTAAATACAACCTGAATACAGTGATTCTTCTTTATAGTGTGTCCTAATACTTTTGTTAATACCTTTATATAACAACATATGACAAACCTTTATATAACACCATAAAATATTTCTATACACAAAAAATAATTATCAACTCTATCCATGTAAAATAATGTGAAAAAACACATCTTGTATTGAATTTATATCTGTCCAGTATATTCAGACCACATACATTATTCAAAGTATTTGTAGTGCTGAACAACAAGTAACATAAATTTCAAAATATTTATTTTCTATACATTTCACACATTTCACAATTTAAGCCCAGACTTTCTAGTCAACGACACTGAACCTGTTGATGATACACAGTCCAGTAGTGTAAATATTGCCATGATAATCATGACTGTAGCATTGTGCTGTAGCTAGTGACAGTTTAAAAGCAAAACCTATTAATTTATCAAACTGGGGAATGACAAGCAAGCTTCTCTGGACCCAATTTATATATATATATAAATATAGTAGAAGTAGTGTTATTGATAGTAGTATTGATTACTTCTCACGTGCATTTCTGTAATATAACATTGTTTTGAGACTAGAAAATACTCACATAAAAACATAATTTGAAAATTCATACTGAGAAATACATCACAATGTATTCTATATCCCTCTGACAGGTCAGTCATGCTGTCATAAAGAATCTTAAGAATCTGATCGCAGAGACAGCAGTTTTTTTACTGCAGTTGTTTCAGGGCAGTGGTGTTCTTAATTGTGCTGCTTACCAGTAGGTGTGTTTGAAAGCACACCCAGTTACTGATACAGCACACTATGTCGTGATTCAAAATGTACACTACAAATCTCTATGTGAACCACATTCTTTTTAAAGGAAGCACAAAATGAAAACAGAACAACAAAGGAATAAAAATATCTGTTATTATGATTTTAAGGAATTGCAAATGTTGCAAGTAAAATAGAGATAAATGTTTAGAAACAGTGATTCATTGGCAATAAGTATTAATTGTTTGCCCAACCTAAAACTACTGTAATAATAATAATATAATAATAATAATAATAATAATAATAATAATAATAATAATAATAATAATAATAATAATAATAATAAAAGTGCTGAGATTATGAAACTGCAGCTCTACAAACAGATACTACTGATGTAATATGCAAATTGCTACTTTTAAAATAAAGAATAAACAAGTTCATTATTAGGAGATAGGATATGTACATTTTAGTGACTGAAGACTTTAAAAGCCATGTAGTTTGGACTTAATAAATAAAAGAGGCCCAGCCTGGTATTGTATGACATAAAGGACAAGTTCAAGGGGCAAAAGGCAAAGGAACATCCAGCAAAAGTTGTATGTCATTAGAAGCGGTTGACCCAAGATAAAAATAAAAATAAAAATTATGAGTCACTCTAATTTGAAATTCTCATTTCTAACAAATCTGACAACCCATGGTTAATATTAAATGCATACACTGAAACTTATAGCACTGTGTATTGTAAAACAGCTCACCTACTTAGGTGTCAGCTGAACAGATTGATTATTAATGTCTTCCCCTTTAGCCATCTTTATAGACCTTATTGCAGGAATACGTGCAGTAGCTTTAAATCGTACCCATGGCTCTAAGTTACACCAGATTAGAAATGAAGGCACAATGTCCCAGCAGGCCCCTGAGGGGATGTGACACCTGAAATATTTGAGAATGTCTGCACTGAGGATAAATTTTCTCTTTGTATCAGTAGGACTTCTGCTGTTTTCTCCATGAACACACAGCAGCATGTTTTAGTCCTCTATATAACCAAGTACACACAAGTTACTGTACTATCAAACTATTCAACTTTCTATACTATCATTAGAATAACCTTAACGTTATAACACTAAGCCAATAATGATTTAAATGTTATCATATCTTGTATAAGTGTATTTTTAGTTTTTAGAATGCAGCATCACTAAAATGAATGGGAGATTAAGCTGTACACTTCTTGAACAGGCAGATTTATTAATATTATGAGTGTCCTGATTAAGATTTTTGTCTAGTAAAACAATCAGAATTCTTTATTACTGAGTAGCTGCTGATACAGAGACCCAATTCAATGACTGTTCTTTAATTTTAGATAATACTGTAAATCAATTATTACAATAAATCTGATACCGACTCTCAATATTAGATCAGACAAATAGACGTCCCTGCTTTTCAGGATGTCCTCTGATTCCTTTGACATGGTACTGTGTCTACCTTGCCTGTATGTAAAACTGAAATCTAGGTTTTCAGTTGTAATGGAAGATGGGCATTAAGCTGGACCCAGAAACTCTTGCATGACGCCATATTTCATGTTTTTTATTCAAAATAATAAATAACAAATAAGTGGTGTGTACGGAGTCCTACAGAGACCCTAAAGGGACATGAGCAAAAAAAAAATAGAGAGAGGAACATGAAAAAAAAAAAATTTTTTTACGTATGTGGCGCGCACGAGTTAGTAAGTTGTGCCCACAAGTTAGTAAATGGTGCCCACAAGTTAGTAAGTGGTGCGCACGAGTTAGTAAGTGATACATAATCTGACAAGAAACAGACATGACGCGCTGTTAAAATGATGGTGTTTAAACTGGAACATGCACTCTCCGATTTATGCTTGTTTGACAGATCTACAGATAAATAAAGAACACGAATATAAATAAACGTTTCTTTCTTGGAATCTTTCTAGGAATGTAACCCCGGAGTGCCATGTAGTGCTGAGTTTGACCGAACATCGTTTGCATGTTCTCCCCGTTGCTTGGGAATTTCCTTTTACCCCCCAAAACAGTTAAGCATTGGAGTTAAACGTGGTGATCCACGGCTGATTTCACAGTCTGATTTAATTGAATAACCGTATTTGAATTTTTTAGCCTTTAATCATGTGCTTTATTATGCCAACTTTAGCTATCTAACATGATAATAATGTTGAAAGTAACCAAAGTGTTCTTCCGCAGCTACACGTATGGAAAAACAGATGTAAGAATCTTCAAGGAATCAATTGATTCACATTTTCGATTTAGTTCAAATGTAAAACATTTACATTACGGTACACATTCACATGTACACATATGCATGCGTGAATAAGATGTCACACAATTTTTTTTTTTTTACTCATGTTCTCCTCTCTCCGTAGATGTGCACCTCAGCACACCCTTTGTGTTGTGAAAATGGAATGCAGTGAAATCATGTGTGGATCTTTGTG
This sequence comes from Corydoras sp. C115, assembly GCA_019802505.1. Classification (NCBI taxonomy): domain Eukaryota; kingdom Metazoa; phylum Chordata; class Actinopteri; order Siluriformes; family Callichthyidae; genus Corydoras; species Corydoras sp. C115. The sequence continues at coordinate 4,960,333 of JAFMOC010000021.1, read as the reverse complement.
ATTAAACTTTATTTTACTTGGAAGTTCTGTGCAGATTCTAACCAGCAATGTCAGACTTGTGTTTGTGTTTGCCCCATTGCACCAGAGAATACCTATATACAGTGGGTTGCAAAAGTATTCATACCCCTTGAACTTTTCCATATTTTGTCACATTACAACCACAAACATAAATATATTTCACTGGAATTTAATGTGAAAGACCAACACAAAGTGGTATACAATTGTGAAGTGGAAGGAAAATTATACATGAATCAACATTTTTTTTACAAATAAAAAACTGAAAAGTGCGACGTGCAAAAGTATTCAGCCCCCTTTTCCCTGAGTGCAACCAATTGCATTCAGAAGTTGCCTGATGAGTGCTAATGACTCAAAAGGGTCCACCTGTGTGTAATCTAATCTCAGTACAAATACAGCTGCTCCGTGACGGCCTCAGATGTTGGTTAAGAGAATATTGGGGAGCAAACAGCATCATGAAGTCCAAAGAAAACACCAGACAGGTTAGGAATATGGTTTTGGAGAAGTTTAAAGCAGGCTTAGGTTATAAAAAGATTTCCAAAGCTTTGAACATCTCACGGAGCACTGTTCAATCCATCATCCGGAAATGGAAAGAGTATGGCACCACAGTAAACCTGCCAAGACAAGGCCGTCCACCTAAACTTACAGGCCGAACAAGGAGATCACTGATCAGAGAGGCAGCCAAGAGGATTTGGATGAAATGGATGGATGAAATGGATGAAATGCAGAGAGCCACAGCTCAGGTGGGGGAAAAACTGTCCACAGGACAACAATTAGTCGTGCACTACACAAATGTGGTCTTTATGGAAGAGTGGCAAGGAGAAAGCCATTGTTAAAAGAAAACCATAAGAAGTCCCGTTTGCAGTTTGCCAGAAGCCATGTTGAGGACACAGCAAACATGTGGAAGAAGGTGCTTTGGTCAGACGAGACTAAAATTGAACTTTTTGGCCACAATGCAAAACGCTATGTGTGGCGGAGAAATAACACTGCACATCACTCTGAAAACACCATCCCCACTGTCAAATATGGTGGTGGCAGCATCCTGCTCTGGGGGTGCTTCTCTTCAGCAGGGACCGGGAAGTTGGTCAAAGTTGATGGGAAGATGGATGGAGCCAAATACAGGGCAATCTTGGAAGAAAACCTGTTGGAGTCAGCAAAAGATTTGAGACTGGGGCGGAGGTTCACCTTCCAGCAGGACAACGACCCTAAACATAAAGCCAGAGCTACAATGGAGTGGTTTTAAAAAAAAAGAATATTCATGTGTTAGAATGGCCCAGTCAAAGTCCAGACCTAAACCCAATTGAGAATTTGTGGCAAGATCTCAAAACTGCTGTTCACAAACGCTCTCCATCCAATCTGACTGAGCTTGAGCTGTTTTGCAAGGAGGAATGGGCAAGAATTTCAGTCACTAGATGTGCAAAGCTGGTGGAGACATACCCTAAAAGACTTGCAGCTGTAATTGCAGCAAAAGGTGGCTCCACAAAGTATTGACTCAGGGGGGCTGAATACTTTTGCACGTCGCACTTTTCAGTTTTTTATTTGTAAAAAAAATGTTGATTCATGTATAATTTTCCTTCCACTTCACAATTGTATACCACTTTGTGTTGGTCTTTCACATTAAATTCCAGTGAAATATATTTATGTTTGTGGTTGTAATGTGACAAAATATGGAAAAGTTCAAGGGGTATGAATACTTTTGCAACCCACTGTATTTAACTGAACATTTAGTGAGAGTAGAAAAAAGTGCTGCATTAAACTGAGTTCTTCATCTAAGCTTTTGTAGAAGTAGAAGAGAGCTAAAACAAGTTGGAGAGCAAATTATCATAGTTGTAAAGCCATAACATTTGCTAACATTAAACTGACATCCTATATGATAAGAAGCTTTAGGCATGTTCTTGTGCAAAAGAGCTGAAAAATTTCTCAGTGTGACATCCTGAACTCCACATGTATTGCTTATTTGCATAGTCACCTTGTCGAGAGCATGTGAAAGTGATTATCACATAATGACAGCTCAATTAAATACAAATTAAGTTTGTAAGTACACCAATTGGTCATTTATTGTTTTGAAATAATGATGGAACATATTTAAATGGCCCACTTAACTACTTGTAAATGTATATGCAAAATACGTGCTTCTGAGGTTAAAACAGTTTCTGAACAGCTTTTCTTACAAATGTCAATAAACATGATTTAAACATCTAGTTAACACATAAAGACATATGATACGTGATATGTGGCCAAAGGCCCATGCTTTAATTTGGGTAAGCAGCATTTCTTGCCTGCTACACCATTGAAAATTGCTCTAATGTAAGAGCCACTTTATCTATAGACTATCATAAACTTTATAGTCTATATAGATGTTTTTACATCCTATCATGTGCTGTTTTGCCAAACTAACCAGTTGAAATAGCCCATATATTCATATATTTCTAAAAGCCTCTATATTTATTGTAACCTCTATATTAAGTAATTTGGCACTTGAAGCTTTATATGGACAATAATGTAGCCACTAACAAAACCTGAATACAAGTGGTCAGCTTGGCATTGAGGATATTTTATGTGATAAAAACAGTGATGTGTCTCGGACTTGTGATCTAAATATTTGAGATGCATTTCAAAGACAATTGGAAGCAGGACCATAGTGTGATTCAGGCACATGTCTGTTTCATACAGTGCAGGTTTGTTTACAGCAGTCCAAAGATTTTTCAGCTGTCTGAATAATGTGGTTGTATCTTGGCTCTTATAAGAGTGCTGAAGAAAACTTGATAGAGGGTGGTTTTCCTGTTTGCAAAACACTTGAGAGGGGGTCTTTTTGCCTTTGTACTTTATAGTAACTGAGAACTATGTTAGGTTTGCGTTCATACTTGATGTGGTGACTTCAGAATGAGGAATAATGTCATAATTCGTCTAACGTGCTAATTTTTTAAAATTCCTAGCATTCTGAATTGTGCTGGTGTTGAAGGTGTCTGATATAGTCATGGCAGTCAGAGCCCATGTTAGATATTAAATTGCATCAATAAAACAATCTCAAGCCATTCATATTTTTAATACATTTTAACTGTGGCTAAAATGCCGGTGGGACTAAATCCCAGTTGTTATGCAGTATATGGTTAGAATATGGTTAGAACCATCCATTCTTAAGTGGCTACATTAGGTCCCCAAATTGTTAAAATTGTCCAAAATGCATAAGTAGGTGCTTAATTTTACACAATTGTATAAATGGAACAGAATAAAATACATGAATTAAAGATATAAAGGTATCCCAATACCTTTGTCCATATAATTTACGAAATACATGTGGCACCATGATATCTGAGTATGCATTTCAGAATAGTTTAACGACATTGTGAAGGGGACTGTGTCTTTTACTGTGCACATTCAGTACCTACTCAATAATGAACCTTTATTCTGACACATTCTGTATCTACCCAGGCACAGATTTCTTTTGTAAGACCCTCTTACTTGAGTGAACATTCAAATTTTTCATGTGCATATGACATCCCAAGACTGATGGCTTCATTTATATCTCCCATTGATCCTGGCTTTCTTTGCTCCAGGACAAAGAGAAGGAGTGTAGAAGCAGAAGGGGAGGGAAGGGCTGAGAATAGTGGGTCCAAGTTACTTTTCTCATTATTGCGCATTATAGAAAATGAGATGAGTCTGGCTTTATTGACTCCAGTGTTTGCATGGCAAAGGCAGAGATATTGATCTGCTTTCATTTATGCCACAATTGAAATATCAAATATTGTCATTATTGATTGTCATCCTTCCAAAGTAGTCTTTTCTTATAGCTTGAGGATATTTGTTCACATGAATGTCATGCAAACTAGGAAAATAAAAGTTATTACACAGTAATTACAGAATAGAGTTTGGCTGGTTATAAAACAGGTGACATATTTAGTTTAGATATGTGTTTTTACCTTTCAAACAAAACTATTATTTTCCTGTCAATCATTCTGATGAACTGAAATCGTTACTGTTTTGATTGACAGATTCCCCATTACATCACTTAGATATTATACTGAACAAGGCATTTTTGGAAACAAGATTATCTCTATTGCAATATAACTATTGCATCATGTCTTTTCAGTCTTGACAGCATCTGCAGTTTTATCATATGTAGTTATGACTGTGTTTCGATATCTGCTTTTTATTTTTTGTCTGTCTTTCTTGATGTGTCATTCAGAACATTTGAATTCAGATATATTTAACTGCATTGATAGGCAACAGTCAGTTATGTCAGCTCAGTGTGTCTCACTAAAATGCATGATGGCAGTGCCGGAGCGGTGTGTTTTGCATCACAATTTTATCAGTACTAATCAGCATTCAGAGTATTCCACTGCCCTAAGGTCTTATGCTCCATTTGACATTAAAGATATGACATGTCTTTTATGCCATAGTGTTACAAGATTTGTGCTTGCATAGTATTAAGTGGGTGAATTTATTTTAACATTTCTACTTAGTTTTTGTGGTGAGCCTTTAATGTAGAATTTTACCACAAAGGGTTTAAACATTAGTGATTCCAGTACATTTACAGTAAAGAATAGATTCACATTAGGGACATCTATTTAAATGGAAAAGCACATGATTTACATCTGGTCAAATGTCAGTTAAATGTCACATACCATGAAATTGTTTCACAATTCACACAATGTCAAAGAGATGACTTGCTGAAGAAAAAAAAGGTTATTAAAAAAAAGAAAGAAAATTTAGGTCAGGTTATAGTTTCCTTAACTGAACTTTCACTGTCAGTAATGTAAAATATAATGAACCATATGAGCAGAGTGTCATGGTGCCCACCTGTGATCTAGATGCGGCTGCGCAAATATCGCGCAGAGCCGCGGCGCTCTAACGCGCAGAAGGGAGCCAGGCACGCAGGTAGAACAAAGAACAGGAATCTTTAATCAAGGTGCAACACATCAAACAGGCACATAAAGGACACGGTGACAAACACACAAAGACGCGCACAAAATACCTAAAACCCCGGAACTAAATACCCTAACCTAAGACACCACGTGAACCCAACCAACCAATAAACCCGCGACGCTAATTAACTCAAAATACTAACACGAGACAGCTAATTAACAACACAGGAACAGACACAGAAACCAAAAACACCCACACACAAACGGCCGAGGGACGGGTGCCCTAGGCACCCGTTACACTACCCCCGCCCTTACGGTCGCGTAACGCGGGGACGCGACCAAGACACCCCAAAAAAACTGTCCTGGGGGGGTGGGAGGGGTCGTCCGCCCCTCCTAAGTCGGGCTTGATAGGCGCCCTCCGGTGGACGCCCTCTGCGGGGGAGGCGTGTGACACGTCCATGTGTCCTGTGTCGGGGTGGACGCCCTCTGCGGGCGCGGTGTGGAAGACGCCTTCCACGGACGCGGAGCTGCGGACGGCCTCCGGCTGCGAGGTCAGGTGGCCGCCCGTGGCGGATCAGGACTGGACCACGCCCTCTTGCTGCAGGGTCAGGTGGACGCCCACGGGCGGCGTGGTCCGGAGGACGCCCCCTGGCGGCGTGGCGAGGCGGACGACCCCTGGCGGCGTGGCGAGGCGGACGACCCCTGGCGGCGTGGCGAGGCGGACGCCCCCTGGCGGCGTGGCGAGGCGGACGCCCCCTGGCGGCGTGGCGAGGCGGGCGGCCCCTGGCGGCGGGGCGTGCGGCGTGGCGAGGCGGACGCCCCCTGGCGGCGGGGCGTGCGGCGTGCGGCCCCTGCTGCTCGGGCTGGGCGGCGGCGTGCGGCCCCTGCTGCTCGGGCTGGGCGGCGGCGTGCGGCCCCTGCTGCTCGGGCTGGGCGGCGGCGTGCGGCCCCTGCTGCTCGGGCTGGGCGGCGGCGTGCGGCCCCTGCTGCTCGGGCTGGGCGGCGGCGTGCGGCCCCTGCTGCTCGGGCTGGGCGGCGGCGTGCGGCCCCTGCTGCTCGGGCTGGGCGGCGGCGTGCGGCCCCTGCTGCTCGGGCTGGGCGGCGGCGTGCGGCCCCTGCTGCTCGGGCTGGGCGGCGGCGTGCGGCCCCTGCTGCTCGGGCTGGGCGGCGGCGTGACGCCCCCTGGGCTTCGGGATGGGCGGCGTGACGCCCCTGGACATCGGGATGGGCGGCGTGACGCCCCTGGATTTCGGGATGGGCGGCGTGACACCCCTGGACATTGGGATGGGCGGCGTGACGCCCCTGGGCTTCGGGATGGGCACGCGCGCCGGCAGGACCTCGGCGGGCACGCACGCTGGCAGGACCTCGGCGGGCACGCACGCTGGCAGGACCTCGGCGGGCACGCACGCTGGCAGGACCTCGGCGGGTACGCACGCTGGCAGGACCTCGGCGGGCACGCACGCTGGCAGGACCTCGGCGGGTACGCACGCTGGTAGGACCTCGGCGGGCACGCAGGCAGGATGGACCTCGGCGGGCACGCACGCTGGGCGGACCTCGGCGGGCACGCAGGCTGCGCGGACCTCGGCGGGCACGCACACTGGGCGGACCTCGGCGGGCACACACACTGGGCGGACCTCGGCGGGCACGCACGCTGGGCGGACCTCGGCGGGCACGCAGGCTGCGCGGACCTCGGCGGGCACGCGCGCTGGCATGACCTCGGCCGGCACCTCCGGCTCTCCATCCTGGACATCCCGGCGTGCGGCCCCTGCTGCTCGGGCTGGGCGGCGGCGTGCGGCGTGCGGCCCCTGCTGCTCGGGCTGGGCGGCGGCGTGCGGCCCCTGCTGCTCGGGCTGGGCGGCGGCGTGCGGCCCCTGCTGCTCCGGCTGGGAGGCGGCGTGCGGCCCCTGCTGCTCCGGCTGGGCGGCGGCGTGCGGCCCCTGCTGCTCGGGCTGGGCGGCGGCGTGCGGCCCCTGCTGCTCGGGCTGGGCGGCGGCGTGCGGCCCCTGCTGCTCGGGCTGGGCGGCGGCGTGCGGCCCCTGCTGCTCGGGCTGGGCGGCGGCGTGCGGCCCCTGCTGCTCGGGCTGGGCGGCGGCGTGCGGCCCCTGCTGCTCGGGCTGGGCGGCGGCGTGCGGCCCCTGCTGCTCGGGCTGGGCGGCGGCGTGCGGCCCCTGCTGCTCGGGCTGGGCGGCGGCGTGCGGCCCCTGCTGCTCGGGCTGGGCGGCGGCGTGACGCCCCCTGGGCTTCGGGATGGGCGGCGTGACGCCCCTGGACATCGGGATGGGCGGCGTGACGCCCCTGGATTTCGGGATGGGCGGCGTGACACCCCTGGACATTGGGATGGGCGGCGTGACGCCCCTGGGCTTCGGGATGGGCACGCGCGCCGGCAGGACCTCGGCGGGCACGCACGCTGGCAGGACCTCGGCGGGCACGCACGCTGGCAGGACCTCGGCGGGTACGCACGCTGGCAGGACCTCGGCGGGCACGCACGCTGGCAGGACCTCGGCGGGTACGCACGCTGGTAGGACCTCGGCGGGCACGCAGGCAGGATGGACCTCGGCGGGCACGCACGCTGGGCGGACCTCGGCGGGCACGCAGGCTGCGCGGACCTCGGCGGGCACGCACACTGGGCGGACCTCGGCGGGCACACACACTGGGCGGACCTCGGCGGGCACGCACGCTGGGCGGACCTCGGCGGGCACGCAGGCTGCGCGGACCTCGGCGGGCACGCGCGCTGGCATGACCTCGGCCGGCACCTCCGGCTCTCCATCCTGGACACAAAACATATAAACCCCCACCGAAACACCCAAACACAACGAGACAAACATATCGGACATGGGGACGACAGACAGGTCAGACGACAAATAGGAGGACGGGGGACACAAAACACTCGCGCACTCAGGCGGCGGCTCCGGTACCGCCCCCTCGCAGCGCGACCCAGACGCGGCACGGACCGGCGCGGTCGCGTCACGTGACTGCCCCGCAGTCCATGCTTCGCGCTCCGCGGCTGCGCTGTGCGCCCGCTGCGGCTTCAGGCCACGCCGTCGCCGCGCTCTGCGTCTGAGTCTCGCCACCGGGGGTTTAACAAACCGGACTGGACCCTCCGTCCAGAACTCCTCAGTGTTGCGGAGGGTGTGTACGGGCAGAATGTGCCCATACAGGTAAGGTTCGCCCGCCTCGTCATCGGAAATCTGGACAATGTCCAGATTTTCCTCTGCGCAGAGCGCCTCGAACCCGTACCTCCACAACCATTCCTCATCGGAGTCGCTCCACTCCGCCATCGCGCTGTTTGAGCCGTTCCCCCGGCTCCGGGAGGGCGGGCTCCGCATCACAACGCACTCGCGGAACGAGCCGCGAGTACGAGGCTATACGGCCCCCCCAAAGAAAAATTTAAATAGCCTACCTGGGCTCTGGACTCCCAAAACGAATGCCGCGTCTTTTCTGTCACGGTGCCCACCTGTGATCTAGATGCGGCTGCGCAAATATCGCGCAGAGCCGCGGCGCTCTAACGCGCAGAAGGGAGCCAGGCACGCAGGTAGAACAAAGAACAGGAATCTTTAATCAAGGTGCAACACATCAAACAGGCACATAAAGGACACGGTGACAAACACACAAAGACGCGCACAAAATACCTAAAACCCCGGAACTAAATACCCTAACCTAAGACACCACGTGAACCCAACCAACCAATAAACCCGCGACGCTAATTAACTCAAAATACTAACACGAGACAGCTAATTAACAACACAGGAACAGACACAGAAACCAAAAACACCCACACACAAACGGCCGAGGGACGGGTGCCCTAGGCACCCGTTACACAGAGTTAATACTTACACACTATATTTATCTAGATGCTATAATGAATTTGACTTGATAGTTAAGAGTATCAAGTATTATTTGGTATAGGATCACCAATTCATGCTTAGCATTACATTTTTGTAATAAAATCTGGCCTTTTGACTTAAGGGATCAACATATGATATTTGTCTAAATACACAAAAGCAAAAGTCACGGTACCCGCTATTCTGTTTGTGAAAGTGGCAAGTAAAACTTGAATGAAAGCCATTCTGAATTTGGAATTAGTAGTATCATTTTATAAGAAAACTTCACAACTGTTTATACACTGTTTTTTTTCAGATAAAAATGTTATCATTCAATTCCATTTAGCAGATGCTTTTATCCAAAGAACTTACAAGTAAAACCAAAACACAGGGTTATTATAGCCGTCTGGAGCAGTGAGGGTTAATCTCTATCAGTGGACCTTGGATTTAAACCCACAACTATCATAGTGGTAGCCCAAGACACTAGGCACTGAGCTCAAAACCACTTTTGATCTATATGTTTAGGACTCTAAATACTATGTAAAACCAGGGCCCCAAAAAGATGGCCAAGGTCAGGTACTATTTAGTTGGTAGGTTATCCGCAAATATATAATGAAGTGGTGTTGTGTTAGTATGTGATGCTTTAAAATACTATTGCTAGAATTATAATACCCCTTTGTTTCGTGGTGCAAGTCCCAACCATTAGATGATATGGTTAAAAGTACAAAGTATGTAGAGGAACACATGCACTAACTTAATTTTAGAACTACAAACTGCTTATATATGATAAGTAGAGCTGATAAAATGGACAATGGGTGTAAAAACAAGAAGGTGTTTCTAATGAAGTGGTTGGTAAATGTATATCTTATTAGAGACATCAATCTAGTACCTTATTGGACCTCATTTAGCCTTTGGAACTGAAGCAATTCATTGTGGCATTGATTTCACTTGGTGTTGAAATCATTCTGCTGCAATATTGGCCTGATGCAGACAGAACAGCTTCTTTCAATTGCCACAAATTAGATGGAGCTACTGACATGCTCTGTAGACTCCATTCTTCCTCATCCTGAAGATGCTCTATAGGATTAAAATCTGGAAAGTGTAAAGGTCAGAAAGCACAAAACACTCACTGCCATATTCTTTTAACCAAAGTGATTATTTGGCTCTTGAGGCATGGAGCTCTGTCCTGCTGAAAGTATCATTCTGTCCAAGGGTATGGAGTTGCCCCAAAGGAAGGAACCTACAATTAACCTACAATTAACTGGAATCATATCTTAAAGCATCACTTGACCTCTGCTAGCCTGAACTGACACCTGACAGGAACAGTTCATGCTGTTTTTGCCAAATTCTGACTTTACCATCAGTATGGTGCTTAGTGACCCACTTTGTGCTTTTATGCCTATAGGAATGTTGCCCTGGGGAAATTTTTCTATTTCCTCTCAGAAAGCAAGGGCACTCAGAACAGGTCTGTTATAGCCCATTGGTGCTAAGAAATGATGAGTTGCACGTTTTGACACTTTAGCTGAAGCATCAGTGATGTATTCAGCTGCAATTTGCTTGACTCTATATTGCCTATTCCTCAGAATGATTTTTGACATCCTCCTCTGATCTCTTTCATCGATAAGTTGTTTACACTCGGAGGTTCGCATGATTTCCTTTGGATTCACACTGAAACTGGTCCAAAGAGAATTTTCTCCCTTGTATTTGTGCTACATTTTAGAGTCATGTGTCTAATAGCAAACAGATGGGCAGATATACACTTATCACGATATACAAGTAATCATGGAGACCATAGTTCATTGTAGAACACACGAAAAAAAAAAAAAAAAAAAATGGAGACTTATCGGTTCCACATGAACAAAATTTTATTAAGAGCACTTTTTAGAACCTTGACAGCCTTTCTCAGGGCAATAATCTGACCAACAACAAAGAGCATTTCGAACTAAAAATCAATAATTCATTAATATTTAATGAAATGTAATTTTGCTAATGTGCCAAAATACATCAGGCAGGCAGGGTTTTCAGGTGTAAATCAGTTCTTTAATTTTTTATTTTGGAAGTTCTGTTCATTTAATTATAGAGAGCAAATACAAATAATAATAATAATGAAAAAAACGTATGTGCCACAATGATTGTCATGAATTTTAACAATAACATATAAGCATTTTTTTATTTGCCAGGTTATTTATAGGGTAGAAACTTTTTAAATTCTTAAAAATTAAAAGGGTAATTGATTACACAATATAAAGGAAATGTGCTCTGACCTTTATTTAGAAAGAAATAGCCTAAAAAATAGATACATCTAAAAATGCACTATTCAGATAGAGCAATAATTAAATATATTTTTGGTTATCAACGTTCGCCTCTCAGCTTGAAGACCCATGTTTTCATATTCTGCTTATTAACAGTCATTAAGGAGAGTTCTCTAAATTGGCCCATTAATGTTGAGTGTGCCACGAGAATTGGCGGCCTGTCCTGGGTCTATCTGCCCAGCGCCCGAGACGTTCTCCCCTATGGGCATAATATATATATAATATAAATATATATATATATATATATATATATATATATATATATATATATATATATATATATATATTTAATATCTTTATTCCATTTTGTTTTAAAATTTTATACAGTCTTAAATATAATTTGAAGTTAAAGCATAGAACAGATAAACGATTATAATACAAAATCAAACATGAATATATTTTAACTACTTTAAGTCCAATATTTTTGTCTTTTCAATTTTATTTGGTTCCTTTATCTAGTTCTTTAATAAAAATTTAATAAAGTTAATGGTGAGGGGTTGTTGCAATCCAGCCACATGTACGGCGGTAAATAAAATTCCAGAGGTACAGGATAATGAGCTTTTAAATGCAGAGAAATCGCACAACTCATATGACCCTCGGACAGACTGGAGGAACGAGCCTATATAATCACTGGAAAAATGTGCGACGGATTAAACACAGCTGGAGATAATGACATCACCCAAAACTGAAACAAGGTTTAAATAATCAATTACCAACTACTAATGACAGGCAGCACAAATTTGACAACACAAATCCAGGGCATAAACAGAGTAGGGAACGCAGACCTTGCACACTTACAGAGGTCTACACACTTTTAAACACTCCTGTATATGGCTTGTAAAATTGATTAAATGGGACATTAGTGTGGGCGGCACGGTGGCTTAGTGGTTAGCACATTCGCTCTCAGCGCTAGGGATTCCCAGTTCTAATCCCTATCTGGGTGGAGTTTCCATGTTCTCCCCTTATCCACGTGGGTTTCCTCCGGATTCTCCGGTTTCTACCCACAGTCCAAAAACATGGATTACGGTCAATTGAATTCTCCAAATTGCCCCATATTGAGTGTGTCTGTGTGAGTGAGTGTGTGCCCAGCTATAGATTGGTGCCCTGTCCTGGGTGTATTTGCCCAGCGCCCAGACGTTCTCCCCTGGATGGGCCTGGGGAACCCCACCGCGACCGGAATAGAGGATAAAGCGGAAGATAATGGATGGATGGATGGATGGATGGAAATTAGTGTAGAAAAAGCTAGGAGTGTATGAGGTGAGTGTATGTCAGAGTGTCACGGCAATATTTTTTCTCAAAAGGGTCACATGAGGAACTAAAACCAGTGTGATTAGGGGAGTGCAATTACGCTAAAAACCATTAACAATAAAAGTATACAATGTAAACCCTGGTGTGATGTAGGCTTTCATTTAAATTACAAACAGAACTTGATAATGGAACCGATTTGTTTTATTTACCTTGTATGTTCATGATTAATTAGGGTAAGTCTTTAGATTACTATTACCAGATTATTATTACATTTATTACATTATTGTTAATAAAATCTTGAGCTCATTATATATGTTTTAAGACAAGAACCATGCTTGAAATGTAAGAAAATGTTAAAAGGCAAAGGGTAAAACTCAACAACTCAAAAGATTGACAGAGGGAAAAAAGGGGGAAAAGACTTAAAGAGATATCGTATCACATTTGTTTTCCTTTTTTTTTTTTTTTTTTTTTTTTGCAGCTTCAAAAGGTTTTGCATTTAGACTTAAAGTTAAAGCCTAAGCTGAAAGTCTGTAAAAAAGGATATTAACCAAGCAAGCAGTGAATAATCTAAGACAGTAAGTGATTAAGTGTTATGGAAGGGCAAGGATTTTAAGAGCTTTGCATGTTATCAGTAGCATTTTGAATAGAATGATATAAGACAGGAGAAGCCAGTGGAGGGAGCAGTGCTATAGACAAGTGTTTATAAAAGGGCAAAAGGAAGAACTAATGCGATTCATTTGGCATAAGTTTCTCATAATCAGTGTGAGTCATGATGAAGGCATGTCTGACGAATGTGGCCACTGGTTGATTATTTTTGAAAATAAAATAAGATTTTAACCACAATTATGTTCTTAAAATCTGTTAAATGAAGTAAGTATTCAATGCAAATAAATTTTCTCAACTGTTAACTCACTGTAAATACTATATTAGTTTTTTGTAATATTTCCCATAATTATTACACATGTACCAGTAGTGTTGGACTGAAGTGGTCTGAAATATTTACACTGCATTCTGTGAAAGTTCATAATAATTAAATACCCATTGTTTCAGCATTGCATTTCTATAAACTGGGCCAAATATTCACTGTCCTGACTCTATGAAACTCTGTCAGTGACTAAGATTATGATATCACAATGCATTTAAGGTGCAAAATCCTTTTTTGTGTATACCAGCCAACTTTAGAACCACAGCAGTTTAAAAAAACATATGTGGCCTACATCTGTTAGTTTCATCTCATGTATACTTGTAGTTTCCCCATTCTTGGTCTTTCACAGTTCAGGCCCATTTTGACTTTAAAGGGGCTTTCAGTACACAGCACAGGAGCCTTGAGAGTGGCACACTGAAATGGAACAGATCTTTCTTCAATACAACCCTGCTCTTACCAATTGACATGTTGAAAGTGTATTGAATTGAATGATTCATACAGCTAAGGCCAGATGTACTCAGAAAGCTTCAGGGTCCTTTTAGAGGTGTCACACATGGTTTTCTTTGATGTGAGTCTGTAGTGTCTTGAAAATAATATAAATAAATAAATAAATAAATATAGTTTATGGCAATTATGTAATACCTATAGAACATACACCTACATGGTAAACTTTTACCAAGAAAAAATATTTTATTCTTATTTATCTAAATAAACAACATTACAATATAGCCACTTGTTGGTTGGCAGGTATGCAATTATAACTATATGAACATATGGGTCTGTTGCAGGAATACAGACTGTTTTTTCAAAGTTTCTTTTTTGATGCAAAAGTGATAAGAAATTATAACAAACAACAGGTTTGATTTAGTTAATAAATAGTAACTGTCAAATCAAAATGTGCAGAGGTGTGTTCTCTGTAGAAGATGTGTTAATATTCCTTCACTTTGAAGAGAAATAAATATGGAATTGGTGACCAAATGTTTGCTTAAGGTGAAACATTTATTCACAGTTTCTAATGAAAATCATTGGTAGAGCAACAGATAATTATCAGGCCCTTTCTTGTAATTCATTCATTCATTCATTATCTTCCGCTTTATCCTATATTGGGGACGCGGGGGGGGTTCCCCATGCCCATCCATGGGAGAAACGTTTCAGGCGCTGGGCAGATACACCCAGGACAGGACGCCAATCCATCGCTGGGCACACACTCACTCACACAGACACACTCTATATGGGGTAATTTGGAGAACTCAATTGACTTGATCCATGTTTGTGGACTGTGGGAGGAAACCGGAGAACCCAGAGGAAACCCACGCGGACACGGGGAGAACATGGAAACTCCACCCAGATGGGGATTCGAAACGGGAATCCATAGCGCTGAGAGGCGAATGTGCTAACCACTAAGCCACCATGCCGCCCCTTTCTTGTAATTGCACCGCTTAATGTAATGTAGATTGACAGTCAAGTGTAGCAGTTTAACGTAATGCTGTTTCTTTTCAGATGAAAGTGCTCTGTGGTTAAAACAGTGCTGTGCGCCTAAGCACTAATATTTTCTGCATGTCATCATCAAACTAAACTAATTTTTCAGACGGAGTCTATTGAATGTTCACACACTGATTGGGAAAAGTTTATTCCTTCAAATCTAATGACCTCAGCACATAAGTAAGCACCATTGAGAAGCAGTATATTGGTGCTTCTCCTTTTGTTACGCTAAGTGGGTCTACTTTGAACTGCTCTCCAGAGTTGCAAGCTTACAGACTGTGGGAGGTGAGCCAATAACCAAGTAAATCCCACTATGATCACAGCTTTAGATTCTAAAGGTCAGTGTGAAATCAGACCTGATACTTTCATTTTTATATAAATGTGGTTATATAAAATGTATACTTCAGGTATTAAACTAATCTAATCTAATTTAACAAAATATTTCATTTAAAATTGTTTAAAAAAAAACACCTTATTGTGAACACTTATTTTAGAACTCTAGTCATGGTGCTTTTACATAACACAATTATAAAACAGTTGTACAAAGAATTGACATCACCAGCATAACACAGCATAACATGTGTTACCCATTTATGCAATAATGTTTTAAGTATTATAACAAGTTCTTTATATGAGACAGTCAGGCTCAGATGCACCCATGATTCGTTCCACCTGTGGATCCATCTGCCCAGTGCTGAGTAAAGATGAGCTTAAAGTTCCTGAGTGTCATTACAGGGACATTAATTCTACATATGTCAAATTTTTTAAGGGGGAAACAGTTTATCTCAGCCCTCTCATGTGTATTTTTAGTACACAGCCCCTTTTCCTGTCTCTGTGTGTATTTGCAGTTGTATAAAAGTGTACCATCTGAGGTATTGTACTATAGGGGTCACATTCTTATCCAATTTTTTGTGTGGCATGTAGAATGTGCACATTCCATGAGGTATTTTATTTTGCTTTCATTATGTTTATTTTAATACATCGTGTGCTTGAAAAAAATATACTTCATATTAATAATATTTATATTACCACGGGGCTATGATAGTGCAGCTCTGTAACCTTACAGTGAAAAGACAAAATTTCCTAAGTGTGCTTAAAATTGCTAGATGGACTCATATATACTTAGCAGCCAGTTAGTTAAGTACATATGCTTGCTTTTACACTTATTGTCTATTCTATCAGATGCTTCATATAGATGCGCCTTATAGTTCAGTAATTCCAAAATGTAATCATCTTTTTTCATATTTTTCTAGTTCCTTCTACTCTGATATTTAGTAGTTATGACTTCCAAAATGCATATTTATTTCGAGCAGTGGATAATACTCATGTAGTTGTGGTGTATTAATGTGTGGATAGAACTGAAATGTAAAGCAATCAGCCTCCTGTGGGCAGCATCCCTGGAGCATTGATAAGGGATTAGATGATGACTAACACAAACTGTGCAGCAACAAATGAGCTACTGTCTCTGAGTTTATGTATACCGTAGTGGAGCACTCTGAGAGCAAGGTTGTGTCTGCAAACACAACATACACTAACACACCACTGCATACTGAGAATTAGTCAACTCAGTAAAAGAAACTAACAAAAGTATGTAAAGAAGATTAGCTACAGTCTATATGTAGGCATACCAGTCCCAACCACCTGAGACAGAACCACAAGAGAGAAATAAAAGTTTAAAAGGTTTATTTAAGCATTACAAAGAAATATAAAAAGCAATATTAATTATTTTATGACACGTGCACACCAGCCAATACCTCAGACATACATGTGACTGCTACATACAGACACATATAGCAGGGGGCCACTGATTTACTACTGCACTGGTGTAATATTGTTTACCCCATGCACACACTATGGAAGATAAATAATAAAAAGCTAAAACAAAAGGGTGCTTGGCAATCTGGTCCAAAGCTGCTGCGCCGACCACGTCAACAATGGGGAGTCCTTGTCCTGCCAAGACCCTCCTCAAAGTGACCACCAGCAATTTGCTTTTCAACATTGCAGACAGACTGACTGTGCCTTGCCGATGGCCATCTAATACATGGACAGCATAGAATGGAATATAGTAGCTGTGCCCGATAAAATGTATGTGCTTGGAAAAGTGCTGTATTGACAAGAGTGAACCTCCATGCTGAATCACTTATTGGATGTGCAGCTTTATAGAATACCAGGTGCATCTGAGCCATCTCGTGCTTGAATCATGCACACTACAGAACGCGAGGTAAAAAGCCTCTAGCTATGTTCCAGGCATGGCTTTAAATAGCAATATTTATTTGTTTTTAATAATATGTGGTGTGATACACAAATTTCTTCATATCCTTTATTCCTTTTGTTCAGAAATATAAGAAATTCTGATAAAGTGTCTAAATTATGATGTTATTACCAAAGTCCTTCAATACCTAAATTACAATTGACTTATCTCATTATCGTCTTCTTTACTGTTGTGTGGTGTGTGTTTATGTTTGTTTTCAAAGGTTTAATTCATGTACCTGAATCTTTTCGTTTGTTTCTCTTGCTCCGCAATGCAGAAACACTCATTCTTCTCTCTAGACAACTCATCTAGAGGCCTCAGAGTGAGATATGCGCCACATGTAGCTGTCAGGCCGTGCTTATCAGAGTGTTGCACAGCTTGGCCTTGCCCAAAGGGGGGAGACTTCTGCTGCTGACTGCATGTGCAAATCCCTGCCGCCCTGTGTCACACCATATTACCCTATCTCTCTGTGGTGGTCCCTGACACGTAAGCTTCAGTCTCCCTGCCTCTCTTGCTCGCTCTCCAAGGCTGTTCTTATCTCTGCGTTTTACATGCAGAGGATGTCAGCAGACATTGTTAAAAGTAGTTGAGAGCATGGTTTTTAGACACATCCTTGTATTTGCATGATGTCTTGGTTCAGTGCTTCTTAATTATTATTTAAGAGCCTTTCTTCCCCGAAAACGGTCTCTTGTCGTTGTCTCTCCACAAACCTATTGTTGTTTGGATGCATTATTCATTTTGGCAAGTTTTATTTAATTTTACATCTACACAAGAAAGAACACCTTCGTTTGAAATGAAGGATTTGTACCAGTGTAATGAGGTGATGTGCCATCACTGCCAGGTGAACTGTTCTTTTTGAATAAAGGAAAGGGACAGTAGCAGCTGGAAAAGATCACTATCCTGAGATCACTATCTTGTATCTTGTTTCGGCTTGTCCCTATAGAAGTGTATTATGATCAAACATTTCACAAAACCTTAAATGATTTCTTAAAAAATGCAACTCATTATAAGCTTTGATCCACTATTTTTTTTCAGCTAACACACTCATCTTTCGTTGCCCTCTGGTCTAAATACCCTGGCACATGTACAGCGTCAATGTTTGTCCAAGTGAGCCACCAATTAGCACAATTCCTGTGATGTGCATAAGGCTTTAAAGAAATTCAAATTTTTTTCTATCCATATAGAAAATGTAAAAAGCCTTTGGATTTGCTGTGTGTGGCTGCAACTGGACATTATATTAATCAGTTTGCATTACATTGGCACTGACTCTAGATCTCAACAGAACATCTGTAATGCTCACTCTTTTTTATTTTGTATTTTGTTTTGATATTTTGATATTTATTATACCTTCTCCCTTCTCTATCCTACATTGCTCTTTTCCTTTCTTTATTTCTTTACTTCAGTGTACCTAATGTAAATAAGTATGTGAAGCGGACACATGTCAAAAATTCATGTTCAAGCATGCAGATTATCTAGCATGTGTACTGGTTGATCAAGCGTGGTTCTACTTTTTATAAGTAGGGCAAGTTGACTGACATTCCTCTTTGTGCAATATCGACTGATGTGGAAGATGTGTTGTTCTCTTTCTGTGATTGGGGGCCATCTCCAGGCAGAGCAGATTTCCACGTTTTATCTGGTTTTAAGACAAGATGCCATAAATAAGCAGGTGTTAAGACAGGATTAAGCCGACTACATCACATGAACATGATGGGAGCTTAAAGTAACACAATTGCATGTGATTTCAGACCTGCCAAGGGACCCTGTTACAGAAAATCGTTCATATTCATTAGTAAACTACAAGTAGATCTGTTATTTTGCTAGTGCTTTTATAAGAGAACTATTTGTTTGGTTTGTTGGCTAAGTGGAGCTGAGAGTAAAGCATTTAACTGTAGTGTATCCAAGCCTGTTGAGGATTGGTGTTGGGTGTTGTTGAGCTTTAGATACTATTTAACAGTGAAATGATACTTTGAACCTGTTAGCAATACCAAGTACCTTCTTCACTTCAGAAAACGCTCTGATCTTTTTTACAAAAACATTTTATGGATTAGATCATGTCTCACTTTGAATTCATTGTGATAAACAAGACTTCACAGTAGAATATAAATATAAAAATTTGGCCCAAGCACCTCTGAAGTTTTGGTTTAGGGCTTTGATGCCAGCACTAGACTCAGTTAATAGCATAAAAACAAAATTAATTTTATTCTACATCACAGGCTACAGATTTTCCAGCATATGAAATTAGTGTCTTGCAACTAATTCTGTTAACAAGAAACCATGGCACAATAACCAGTAATCAAAACTTTTCAAAGAGAGTTGGCAGAACAATATTGTATCCACAGGAAGGCTGGATTTGCAGTGTCTTTATTTGGGCTAATTCAGGAATTGGCATCAATACAGGCAGCGGGAGTCAAATATACATTGGCAGTGCAAACACAAAATTAGACATAATAACAAATGACACACTCTCAATGAGGTCCAAGACAAGATGAAAGAAAAATTAAGGAAATTATATTTACCAGTGGAAACAAGTACATCGATATGTTTTAGAAATTGGCAAGACTTTACAAAAATAACACAAAAAAATATGCGACAAACAATATAATTAGCAGTCATTTGTCCAAGATAAACAGACTGATAAAAGTGCTTAGGGTTGAAAGATGCCAAGATGGAAGACAACACATGGCATTTAAAAAATAAACATCTATGAAAATTTCTTGAAAGAAAACAAAACTGTGGCATTTGACAGAGTTGTGCTTGTTATTGGATTTGTCATGACATTCCAAAAGCGGGATGACAACTCCCATCATGTGTTTGTTAGAAAACAGTAGACAACATTGAAAAAAAGCTCAGCAGTTTGTTGTTTTGTTGGAGTAGAGTGATTGTATCTGGTGGCAGTGCATTCTGTCAGACATAATTGGGAAGGATGATGTTTTGGTAGTATCAGTCAAAAGGTTCTCAGCATTTTAAACACAGAGTGATTTAGGCTGATAATTTATTTTCTGTTTTTTTTTTTTTTTCATTTTTTTTAGGGTTTTCATTTCAGGATATGTATTGTGGCCAGACGTGTGTATATTACACACGTCCTAACATTCAGTCATCTTACAAGTGAAATGTGAATAAAAATTGCATTATTTTACTGCTTATATTTTTCTTATATATTTCTCTGGCATATTTATCCTTCAGATTAGAGTTAAGTAGGTCCAGAGAACATGTGAAATTAGAGGTCATATATTGACATTTTTATAAAGGTAATATAATTTGTTCAGCACAGTAATTGAACAGTTTGTGAACTGTGAAGTCTGTGAAGATTAACTTGGTTTCCATTTTAATGTTAAATTTATATATTTAAATTAATTAATTCATTATGGATTAATTTTGATTGCTTTTGGTGTAATCATCTGCATAGTCATAGTATTTTTATAGTTTGTAGTTTAGTGATGTTGGGCTGGATGAGCCACGGCCCACATAATAAGGTTTGAAATCTCTGTGCCTTGTCCGACATCCACTATCCACCCTCCACCTAAAAAAACACAAAATCTATTTCGGTAGAACATTGTGCACTTACATGGACAGACTTTGGTTTCAGCATTTCAGGATGTCAAACGCAAACTTTAAAAGGCTATTTGTTATTATCAGGCCATCTAAAGGGCCAGCTGTTTCCAATCATTGGACATCTTTGCAGTTAAAAATTATGATGTTACAATGCAATATACATCATTGTAAATGTCTAGTGACACTGTGAGAAGAAAATCTGTCTGTTGTCTTCATGTTGTGATAAGTAGTGATGCATCAAATCTTTTTTGGGGAAAAAAAATGAAGCCAAAACAAAACAAAAATATATTTGGCCAAACATGGTTTTTACAGTGTTTCAATCATTTTCCTACTTTGTTGACATTGCATACATGAAATTATTGATTTTCTAAGGAAAAAAATGTTATGTAATAAAATGTAATACTAAACATTTTAACATTCTAGTAGAATTAACAAAACATATTATGATTTTAATAAATTTGCAAAAGAATCCCCAACAATATATTTGTTGTCCCTCCAGTAAAAGGAAAAAAAATCAATTTGAATTAATAAAAACAAATTGACTGATGAAAGAATGTAACACATCTAAATACATCTATGCAGCTGACTTGTTTGCTGCTTTTCTAAAAAGCATTTTATTAAACCTTTTAATAAGAATATATTACTAAATTGTCACTATTTTCACTGTTTTCTTGATTGTCTTCAACTGATCTTGGCATTTGCCCTGATGCAGAATTGCAGTCACGACTTGTTAAAACCGAATAACTCACCACAATGGCATTTAGTTGTTTTGGCCCATCCATCCCCAATGTTAGAAATGGCATATTTGGTTCCAACCCAAGTGTTTGTACTCAACAGTGTACTCAACAGTGTACTCAACATCTGCAATGACATGCTGCTTATCTAAATTTCTGTATCATTGATTACCTAGTTTATTCTATTTGCACTGCTTGAGAATGCATCACATAAAACATGAAAAACACATTATATACAACTACTTATTGGTCTCTGTTTTGTAGTTTGTTTCATGGTAATGTGTTTTATGTAGTCATAAGTCATATAGTATTATTATAAAAAAAAAAAAAAAAAAAAAAAACTCAAGTTCAGTTTGACATTTTTGGGTCTATCTATCTATCCATCCATCCATCCATCCACCCATATATATAAAATGTAATCGTAGTAACTAAAAACCATAAATGAAAATGCAAGATTTCACTTCTTTTTTTTACTTCATTTACTCCTGACATTTCGATGTATTCTAGAATTAGAAGAAGCCTAAAGGAAAACATCATAGCAATGGCATTAAAGAGTCCTATAGTCCAATAGCAATCTAACTTCTGATTTAAACTGGGGTAATATAATTATGTCACATAAATCGAACCTCACTTTGGCCATCGTAGTGGATGTTGATGATTCTAATAGACATACTATATAGCAGTTTAGAAGTGTCACAGATGACATTATAGGTTCTCTCAGTGATGTTATGCTGCTACCTAGATTCCTTTGGCTCTTAGTTTTAGCTATATCTGGTTATCGTGACCACAGGGTGAATGCCAAATTTGATTTTAAAATCACAGCAGTGACTAACTGTAAATCACTGAGTGGAACTGATTTCCTTTGCTTCCAAAGTCATCACGATGAAGTTCTCAATAGGTTGATTAAGTGGCTTACAGCATTTTCAGCTCATTAGCCTACTCTGTATAGTATGTTATTTATAAATGACAATGAAGAGCTCATTGAATAAAATCAAATTATGTTCTATTATGCAACAATGACTGTGGTGGTCTGATGACCTGTTTCTTTATCTTTCACACTTTGAGTATTCAGAACACCATATGACCCTGATGCTTTGTTCAAACCATTAGTCATTGTATCAAGTTTACATGTAATTACATTTATTTATTTATGATTTTCAAGTGTAATTATACTAAATATCATTTCAAAATATAATAAAAATTTTGCTTTATGTTATGAAAACTTATATAAGCAGAATGAAGTATGCATTTTGTTGTTTCTTTAAGAAGAATTTAAAATTGAAACAATTGAATAGCAGCTTTACTGATCTGTAAGGCACACCATTGCATTGTACTTATAAACAACAGAGATCATTAAGGTTAGAAAGGCGACTCACTCTTATTCAAAAGGCTTGTTTTAAGCTACTAAAAACATGATTCTTTCCCCCCAATGATTAGAAACAATTAAAAACATAATTAGAACCACTCTACTTCATTTCCACTAAATCCTACACACTAGATCTAAATTGTTATAACTTCGTAAGTTACTTTGTAAATAGTTATAACTTTTGTAAAAAAAAAAAAAAAGTAAAATTAATAATAATAATAATGTTCTTTGCCATTTTTAGTTTCTGTCAACCGAAGTAATTTTTAGTTTCTGACTTCTAATTCAAGAACAACAAATGACTGAGTATACAGTTGAAGCTTAACATTTACCTTCAAAGATACTGACAACTTATAGTAATAATGTAATTTATTATAAATTTTGTTTATGCAAGCAACTTTGCCAAACATTTTTAGTTCTGTGAAAGAAAAAAATGTGAGAAGTGTTTGTGCATTTAAGAAATTTGAAAATTCCCCCCAAAAATCCCCCGTATCATGGGGTTAGGATTTCACATAATTTAAATTAACTGGATAATTTAAAATTTAAATTAACGTATCCTATATTAACTATTAAATATGTATATCAAGTTCAAGTTATTTACTTATATAGCGCTTTTTACAACAGTAAATTTTCACAAAGCAGCTTTACAGAATAAAAATCCTTTAAACCCCCAAAGAGCAAGCCGAAGCGACAGTGGCAAGAAAAAACTCCCTTTTATGTTGTTATTTAAGGAAGAAACCTTGAGAGGACCAAGACTCAGTGGGGGACTCATCATCCTTGAGCGGCCAGGCAGCAACAACAATGTAGGACAGATATTTAACAAATGGAAAAACTCTAACAACTGGAAAACTATATGTGGGTCCATTAAGGGAGTCCTGCAGGACCGCCAGTCCAATTAATATTCAGGTCCAATTAATATTCAGATATCATCTCTAAATTACTTATAGTAATTGATAAATCAGTGAATAAATATTATTTATATCGTGGTTTTAGTTGAATGTGCACTTTACACTACTACATGGACTGGGTTTTCTGTTTTTTTTTTGTTTGCTTTTCTGTTTTTGCATTTGTCTCTCTTTGTTTGAATTAATTCATTAGTCTTTTGTTAATTATTATCATTTGTTTTTGCCCTTCTTGTGTTTTCCTTATTGTGTCTGTAACACTGCCTCCTTCCCATTGTTTTCGCTTGATTGTCATTAGAAGTTGCGTCCGATTTGTGTTTGGAACTGTTCCACATTGTTTTGTGTTTACACATTATACTTTTTTGTACTTCACACATTACACATTATACTTTTTTGTATATCACAATACATTTTCACTACTGCACCTGCCCTTTTGGGTGCTTTTTTTTAAATTCTGCACTGGTGGCATATTGTGACAATCAGTTACGCAGTGTCAGAATAGATTAGTAATTTGCCTGATATTTAAATATGAAAATTAATTCTTCACTTCACAAGGCATAAGTATTTTTCGGCTAGATGTTTCACATTTTATCCCTCCACTAACAAATAACAAACTGAAGTTACTCTAGTGACTAGTGTCAATGAGAAAATGTCAATTTATTTACATATTCCAGACATTATTTTAATACCTGTATGCCCATACACCCATGACAATAACAAACAGACAGTGAATCCACTAAAAGAGTTATAATAAAATTATGTGCTATTTATCAAATTAATCTCAAGAAATTTTAATTTGCCAGTAGCAACAAGCAATCCCAATGGACTTTTTCATTGACAGATAAAACACATACTTAATTAAAGGTACATGTGGGATTGTACTCTGTTGTGAATTAATGTGTAAATCCAGCAATGATGGCAAACATTTTAATACTATTATTATTTATTTATTTATTTATTTATTTATTTATATTATTATTATCATAATCTTTTACTGGTACACCTTGGACCAGTACACCATTACTGGGCACACACTCATTCACACAAACACACACAGTATATAGGGGCAATTTAAATAGCGGCTATTTCCCTTGAATCTGTTTTTGGACTGTGGGAGTAAACCGGAGAACCTGGAGAAGTTCATGTGAACACATGAAGAACATGAAAACTCCACTCAGGTCAGAATTTGAACATGAATACCAGCGTGACATACTAACCACTATTGCATAATGTGGCCATATTTATTTAATATTTTATATTTGTATTATATTTATGGTGTGCAATAGCATCAGGGATTTACTATATAAGATTTCGGTTTAAAAAGACGTTACAAAGATAACGAACAAGAAACAACTTAGCTTCTTAATGTTTTTCTCAACTTAATGTTTAGAGTTTCTAAGCAGTGATTTGTGTCATTGTAAAATTGACATTGACTCTTGTTTAAACATGGGGAAGGTTAGCTGTCATGTTTGTGAAGGATGGAGGCGAGGCGGGTCGAGTTCCGAGTAGGTACCACTTTATTTGAGTCCAGGACAAGCCTCCTATGCACCACAGGAGCTTAAGAAAAAACCAACAACAAAAAAAAAACCTTGACGAAGTTGCGGAGTACGTGCAGCAGTCCCGATCGGCGTGCAGCGCTCCCGCCAGAACATAAAGCGCGGCAGCGACTCAAACAAAGGGACGGGGCGGAGTCCACGTGTCCGGGACCCGTCAGCTCCAGTGTAAAATCCACATGGACACAGGAAGAATGTGGAAACTCCACTTAGACTGGGATTCAAACCTAAATTCCCAGCTAAGAGGTGGTTGTGCTAACCATTAAACAACCATGCTGCCCTGTCTAGGTTTTATAGAGTATATAAGGTCCCTTGTTTTACATTTGGTTTCAGTATGTTCATATATACATTCTTTTTCATTTCCTTCAGATATAGTCTTGTTACAGTATTTGAGCTGACCATTTACATACACCTAACACATGTAAACCCAAAAGAAAAAGAAACTTTACTGCATGTAAGACCATAAATATTAAAGAGATCATATAGTAAGTAAGTAATTTGATAGGGCACGGGGGAACAGATAGAAAGAACAGTTAACTCACAAAAATTATCAAAATGTACCCCCTTGCAATAATTATATTAACATGTATATATTACCTATAGAGCAGGTACAGTGAAAATTAAGTCACTGCCCTAACAAGACACTTATTGCATGCAGCTAGTACCAACAGATTAACTTATTATGCACAGTCTGAAATTGCAATACTATATAATTAGGTTAGAGAAGAAGAGAATAGCAAAGGCTGAGTAATTTGCAGGATGACCCCAGACTGACACATTTTGATATTCAGACCAAGTACAGGTTCAGAGCAAAGGATAAGCAATACTGTGGTTTTACTTTCAGTGCTTCACTCAGCACACAAAAGGATTGTAGCATTGACTCAGTCACACCTCACTGATGCCTTCAGTTTGTGCTGGACCTTTGCCTGGTCTCTGAACTGCAGTTTGTATTTTTATACCTAACAACAAAAATAAAATTCTATTTATTGTTAACCTGGTTGTTTCTTTATTAATTCACCAGTAGCTAGTAGAGAGCCACATTAAGATAATGGTACATTTGAGTAGAAAAAAGAAGAAACAAAACCAATATATACATAGTTTTAGCATGCCTTCTACAATACAGTAATCAAAACATAGTATATTGAGGATTCAAATCTGGACCCCTGAGCAAGGCCTTTAACCCTTATTGCTCAAAGGGTGCTGTATGATAGCTGATTATGTGCTCTGACCCCAACCATCAAGTTGGTTCACTTGTAAATCACCTTGAATAAAGTGCTTGCAAAATGACCTAATGTATGCCTCAAACTATCAATTTCAACATGGCAATTTGAACAATAGCTAGCGGGGTGTCTATCACAAAGCACTGCCTACGTTCTATGAAGAAATATAGGCCTAACTAAAGAGTCTGTATATGCAACAAGGCCTACAAACCTGACTTACATTTGTTTTGGGAAAAGGTAAAAATTCCAGCAATTATGTGCAGCATATGAAAGTCTAATTAAAATGCTTTACTCAAATTATATAATTTAATAGCAACACTATCAAATACTAAACACATATATTCATGCTGCTTAATTAAGTTGTGAATAACATGTAGTCTACTGGGATGAACATTTTATGTAGTACATCGTAAAAATGGCATTATCAACACGAAATGGGTTCTACCCTTTTTAACACATATGTAATGTAATTCTGGTACTGGCTAAATGGTAGGTCTTGGACAAATCATACGCAGCTATCAAAATCACTTGCGTAGTATTGAAGCACAGAAATCAAATGTGAAATAAGAATTGCATTAATGCATGCAAGAAGTGGTGGCTGGTGCTAATAAAATTGAAGAAGGCGCAAACAAATGAACAAATTTAAAACAAAAAAAAAAAGCAAATCTTTTAGATTTATTTAAACATGGATTTTGTCCTTCTTTCCTTCTGGCCTGCAAATTTCTCAATAACATTAAAAGTCAGTCATCTCTGTGACTAGTGTTTTCTCTAAAGACAACATGTTCTTTCAACATGCTTTCAGCCTGTCCTGATCACTAGCCGTCCTCGATCACTTGCCTGTGCTGTATTTGTAAATTGGGATGATCAAGTCCAAGCTTTGTAAAAGCTTTTTTTTGTAAAGACAAAATGTTAAGGGTGAGTCGAACTAATGAATCGCACCTGAGATAATGAATCGATTCAGAAATTGTCCAATCACACGATGCCTAAATAAAATTAACCAATAGTAACACACTACCAATAGTGATGCACTAGAATGGGTGTGTCCGGGAATCAGCGCGCTGCGCCCTGTGGAAGGACCTAAATAACCAATTCGAAATCAGCATCACATCTCATGTTGCCAAAAGTTCGTGTGCCCACATACACCCTTATTAGACTGGCTCCCCGCACAGAGGACGTGTGCACAATGGGAGCAATTGCATGTATTTATTTATTATTTTAATAAATTCTAACATGTCTTTTAGACACGGCACGGTGACTTAGTGGTTAGCACGTTCGCCTCTCAGCACTAGGGATTCCCGGTTCGAATTCCCATCTGGTTGGAGTTTCCATGTTCTCCCCGTGTCTGCGTGGGTTTCCTCCGGGTTCTCCGGTTTCCTCCCACAGTCCATGGATCAAGTCAATTGAGTTCTCCAAATTGCCCCATAAAGAGTGTGTGTGCGTGCGTGTCTGTGTGAGTGAGTGTGTGCCCAGCGATAGATTGGCGCCCTGTCCAGGGTGATTGGCGCAATCTGCCCAGCGCCCGAAACGTTCTCACCTGGATGGGCATGGGGAACCCCACTGCGACCCTAATTTAGGATAAAGCGGAAGATAATGAATGAATGAATGATGAATGTCTTTCTCATGAAATATTTTGCAGTTAATTCAACAATTATAATGGCGGAGTCTGCACCCCTAGCGCCCCCCCATGGACCAGTCGCCACTGCATGCAAGAGATTTTGTGAGAAAAAAGTTGAATGCTTTAATGAGGCCTTGAAAAGTTGAAAAGACAATAAAGTCAGATACACAAGTCTGAGCAAATTATTTGAAAAATATGACAATGCAGTGAAGAAACAGTGGTCTACAGAGGCATTTTTAAAAATATACTTAAAATAATCAAAAGGGGCCCAGGGTTACCAAACAGGATTAAATAGCTTTGATAGCCCTGCAGTCATAATACGGGTAATATGTTTCTTTTATTATGTGCTTGTCAGTGGCAAAAACAAGAAGTTTAAATTAATGTAAATCAGTCGCTGATGTCTCAATTAGCTTCTAGTGAATTTTTATAAGAAGTTTATACATGTTGAATAACTATTAGTGATAATTTACACTATGCATTATTTTGTATAGGTTTTTTTTTTACAGCAGTGCAAGTGAAAGTGTTACATGCACAAGCCTGTATTCACATGCTAATTGATTAGTCAATATAGATACATGTAACCTCTTAAAACATCATGCAATCTGATATCTATTTATCTAGTAGTGTATAGATATGGATAAATTATACAAAGCCCTATTTAAGCATTCTACATATGACAGCCTTAGTAAAATACACTATAAAGATATTAGTATTTAACTGAAAACTGCTCCAGCTGAATTCTTTTCTGCCCATGTGTTACTGCACAGGTGTTTACTGGCAATGTCCTGGCTGTGATCCTAGACAAGCCCTCCAAACCGAGCCACCTGCTAATCCCCTCATCTCAAATCAGATAATTCACTTCTTATTTTGTGGTCTAATAACTGAATTCCTGACAGGTGCATTTGCCCTTTACTAGTTTATACTCAGATCTTTGTATGGACTGTCTAAATCCTTGTATAAATAAATCTACTTAACATTCATGGTGCAACTTGCACCACTCAAGAATTTTTCTCTTGCTTCACAGTACTCACATTGCCAGCTTCCCTAATGCAAAATGTGTTCCACACATAATGCTGTTATCTACCTTAACGGCTTTTTTTAGTCCTGCCCAGGATTCTGATATACTGCAGATATCAGCCCTATCAAATCACCATGTGGAGTCGAGCTCATCCATCAACCTAGGCTTTGATAGAAAAGCCTAGGACAAGCAAGAGTTGAGGTTGTTAGGTGTGCTGAGGGCACTAGGAGACATGTTAGATATGGAGAGAATAAAAGATTCCTGCGGTTCTCTGATCTTTCTTCAGATCACTGGAGCGACCCAGCCTACAACTTCATGTTACGTTTAAAAGTTATTCATCTTTTCATGGGTTTGTGATCACTTCTTAAAGCTCTAGTGACTTCCAGTGTTAAGCTACAAAGCCTTGGACTAACTTGTTACTGTAATTTCACATAAAACAACTGTCAGTTCCTGGTAGATTTTTTTGATCAGACAAATCTACAACTGGACTAAACATTTTCTACTTTGTCTATTGTCTATGTCATTAAATATAGTACATTAAATAACAGATATTTAAAAAACCTATACATTTTTTGTCATGTTTATACGTTTAAGCTTAATTTAAGTGCAATACATACTATAGGGCTACTTATAATAAATTTTTTGTAATTATGTTTTTTTAAAGAAATAAAAAGCCATAAATAAAAGGCCCATTTGCCATTAGACTTAATGTAGTATATAATTAAATCTTTTTAACTGTAACATGTAACTAAAAGGATTGTAGTACAGAATACAATGCAGAATGTATTCATTCAAGTTTAAGTTATTTATTTATATAGCGCTTTTTACAACAGTACATTGTCACAAAGCAGCTTTACAGAATGAAAAGCCTTTAAACCACCAAAGAGCAAGCCGAAGCGACAGTGGCAAGAAAAAACTCCCTGTTATGTTGTTATTTAAGGAATAAACCTTGGGAGGACCAAGACTCAGTGGGGGACTCTTCCTCCTTGAGCGGCCAGGCAACAACAACAGTGTAGGACAGTCATGTACAGATATTTAACAACTGGAAAACTATATGTGAGTTCATTAAGGGTGTCCTGCAGGACCGCCAGTCCAATTAATATTCAGGTTCCATCCAGTATTCGTCGGCAGAGCCATTGATGAAGGTCTGACTACACCTCCAGGAAGCCGGTCACACCTCAAAAGAAACAGACAGGCAGTTAGAGCTAATAATAAAGCACAGCATTTAATTAATAAGAGAATGAATGACACAGTGCAGCATGTGACTCCGGCATCACTGACTAGAGCAGCATAACTAAAAGAGGCAGATACTGCAGACTCTACATTGTTGAGATGGCTCCCCGGAACAGCATCATTTCAGCGCCACACTTTAGCAACGCCACACTTTGACAAGATCAGAACATTGGTTGTTAACACAGGTGAATTGATATCGATCTGTCAGGTAGGATTTAAACCACTGGAGTGCAGATCCTGTAATGCCCACAGTGTTTTCTAATCTATCAACTAAGATGTTATGGTCTATAGTGTCAAAGACTGCACTAAGATCTAATAATACAAGGAAAGAGATTTGGTTATTATCAGAGGACATTAATAAGTCATTAACGACTTTAATTAAGGCTGTCTCAGTGCTATGATGAGACCTAAAACTTGACTGAAAAACTTCATGAACGTTATTAGCTAGAAGATGGCGATTCAGCTGGTTGAACACATTTTTTTCTAGGATTTTAGAGACAAAAGGAAGGTTTGATATTGGTCTATAGTTGGACAGTATTAGAGGATCTAAATTAGGTTTTTTAAGTAATGGTTTGATGACTGCTCAATTCAGATTTTTGGGGACATAGCCTATTTTAAGTGATGAATTTATAATATTTATAAAAGGCTCTGTAATATTTGGTAGGAGGTCTTTAAGCAGGTTTGTAGGTATTGGGTCTAACATACAGGATGTTGTCTTTGATTGTGTAATTAATGATACAAGCTCTTTTGTGGATATGAGGTTAAAGGTATTTAACTCTTGTACTATATTATTTTCTCTACCACTATATTTTTCAGAAATCGTTGAGGGTTGATTATTGATTACGCTACATGGTGCATTAGATGATTTAAGTCTTATGTTTTCAATTTTATCACTAAAGAAATTCATAAAATCATTGCTGCTGAACTGTGAGTTAATCTGTGAATCTGATTCAGTAGCACTTCGAGTTAATTTGGCAATGGTACTAAAGAGGAATCTTTGGTTGTTTTTGTTGTTCTCTATTAGTTCAGAATAATATTTAGTCTTCGCTGCATTGAGTGCATGTTTGTACTTAGTCATACTGTCCTTCCATGCAACCCTAAATACCTCTAATTTAGTTTAGTTTTGTATATTCGTATAATACCTTATGTGAAATGTCTTGTGGGTGGTAATTCCATTTGTTTGTGTCGTTGAGATTTTTGTCAAGATACTAAGGTGTGTTTAAAGTGCAAAAGTTGTGCTTTAAAATGTACCTTCCACCATATGTAGTTTTAAAAGTTATTTTAAAAAAAATAATAAATTGTATATTTTATTTGTATAAATTGTATAAATGCAACATTAATCTAAGTTAATTAAATAGTAAAGTGTGTTCAGCTGTTGTGGCATTTAAAAGTGTTTTAATAATCTTGAATGTGGATGTTCTGATGATGGAATATTACAGATATAAATAATGCAAACCGCTTATTCCTATACTAAGTTAATGGGAGTGGTTACTCATACCCATCCAGGAGAGAATGTTTCAGTTGCTGGTCAGATACACCCAGGACAGAGTGCCAATCCATTGCTGGACACCGGGCTACTTTTGATGAATTAATAATTAGTGATCGACCGATATGGGTTTTTTAATCGCTGATGCCGATATTTAGACGACAGAAGTGGCCGACATATAAAGCCAATATTACCAGTTTTTATTTCAACTAATAAAGTAAAATAATAATAATAATAATAATAATAATAATAATAATAAACAAGACACAAAAGTAATCAGTTTATCACTGTCTACTCTACTTTTTGTAATACAGAGAGCAATATTAAAAACATACAACTTTAAATTACGCATTATTAATTAAAGTTTCAGTGTACCTAAACATTAACAAACAAATATTGTAGTTTGTAGTGTGAAAAAAAGTACTTATTTGAATATCTCAAGAAAAAAATGATTTAACTGAACTTTGAACTAGTTCAGAATTAAAATTGTGAACTTTGAACATGAAATGTTCACTTTGAGCATGTATGAACTGAACTCAGGTGAAAAGCTGTGAACTGGCACAACACTGCTTGTAAGCTAGCGTCAGTTAGTGCTAGCGATATGTAGCGTTAGCTAGCCAGTTTAACAAAATCGCCCTAATTATACAAACAGTAAACACTGTATATGTTACAAATAGCACCCTGGAACATTATTATAGCGTTAGCTAGCGCTAATTAGTATTAGTTGGCCAGTTTAGCTGTTCAAGAGGTTGCTAAGGTTACAGTTCCAAATAAAACTATTGGCATTTTCTCTCTAAATAACATAATCGCTCTAATTATGCAGACAGTAAACACTTTATACATTACAAAGAGCAGCCAGTAACAAATACTGAGAGTTGAAAGAGAAACTCATGAGGCGTAGCACAGTTTCAAAACACCAACGATCCATATTCCCTTAAGCATTGACTGACGTTCTGCCGGAAGAACACTAGGGGCCACTCTAAGCAAAAGTTATATCTGTATTCAGTCATTGAGCCAGAATGACGGAGCTGCCCACAGCGTTGCCTGTAGACCATTGCTTCTCAAATAGTGGGGCGCGCCCCCCTGGGGGGGCGCAGTGCGGTGCCTGGGGGGGCGCATGCTCTGTGATAACAAGATATCACAGAGCAATTGATATTAAGTGTACTGAACAAACCCTCAAGATACAACATGGAAAAATATTTAACAGAGATGAGGAGAGAAAGGCGGAGAGAGACGAAGATAACGAGAGCAACAAAAGTCAACCGAAAGCTAAAACGAGGAAACAATGTCGAAGCTTATGTAGTGCTTGGTTTTACTGTAACTGTAACTTCACTGTAACTGAGGTGGGAGACGAAGAAAGACCGGCGTGTCTTCTGTGTCTTAAAATGTTGGCAGCGGACAGCGTGAAGCCAAATAAATGAAGGTGTCACTTAAAGACATTACACCCCGATCATGCTGATAAACCGCTTGAGTTTTTAATCAAACAATCTAGCAATGGTAGATTGTTTTAAGTTTTGTTGTTTATTTAGTGTATATATATATATATATATATATATATATATATATATATATATATATATATATATATATATCACTCACCGGCCACTTTATTAGGTACACCATTCTAGTAACGGGTTGGACCCCCTTTTGCCTTCCGAACTGCCTCAATTCTTCGTGGCATAGATTCAACAAGGTGCTGGAAGCATTCCTCAGAGAGTTTGGTCCATATTGACATGATGGCATCACACAGTTGCCGCAGATTTGTCGGCTGCACATCCATGATGCGAATCCCCCGTTCCATCACATCCCAAAGATGCTCTATTGGATTGAGATCTGGTGACTGTGGAGGCCATTTGAGTACAGTGAACTCATTGTCATGTTCAAGAAACCAGTCTGAGATGATTCCAGCTTTATGACATGGCGCATTATCCTGCTGAAAGTAGCCATCAGATGTTGGATACATTGTGGTCATAAAGGGATGGACATGGTCAGCAACAATACTCAGGTAGGCTGTGGCGTTGCAACGATGTTCAATTGGTACCAAGGGGCCCAAAGAGTGCCAAGAAAATATTCCCCACACCATGACACCACCACCACCAGCCTGAACCGTTGATACAAGGCAGGATGGATCCATGCTTTCATGTTGTTGACGCCAAATTCTGACCCTACCATCCGAATGTCGCAGCAGAAATCGAGACTCATCAGACCAGGCAACGTTTTTCCAATCTTCTATTGTCCAATTTCGATGAGCTTGTGCAAATTGTAGCCTCAGTTTCCTGTTCTTAGCTGAAAGGAGTGGCACCCGGTGTGGTCTTCTGCTGCTGTAGCCCATCTGCCTCAAAGTTCGACGTACTGTGCGTTCAGAGATGTTCTTCTGCCTACCTTGGTTGTAACGGGTGGCTATTTGAGTCACTGTTGCCTTTCTATCAGCTCGAACCAGTCTGGCCATTCTCCTCTGACCTCTGGCATCAACAAGGCATTTCTGCCCACAGAACTGCCGCTCACTGGATGTTTTTTCTTTTTCAGACCATTCTCTGTAAACCCTAGAGATGGTTGTGCGTGAAAATCCCAGTAGATCAGCAGTTTCTGAAATACTCAGACCAGCCCTTCTGGCACCAACAACCATGCCACGTTCAAAGGCACTCAAATCACCTTTCTTCCCCATACTGATGCTCGGTTTTAAATGCAGGAGATTGTCTTGACCATGTCTACATGCCTAAATGCACTGAGTTGCCGCCATGTGATTGGCTGATTAGAAATTAAGTGTTAACGAGCAGTTGGACAGGTGTACCTAATAAAGTGGCCAGTGAGTATATATATATATATATATATATATATATATATATATATATATATATATATATATATATATATATATATATATATATATATATATATATATATATATATATATACACACACTAAGATACAGCATGGAAAAATATTTAACAGAGATGAGGAGAGAAAGGCGGAGAGAGACGAAGATAACGAGATATAGATATATATATATATATATATATATATATAGTTTGTGTGTGTAATTAATTTTCGTCATTTACATTATTAATAGAGGGCTGCACGGTGGCTTAGTGGTTAGCATGTTCGCCTCTCAGCACTAGGGATTCCCGGTTCGAATCCCAATCTGGGTGGAGTTTCCATGTGTCCGCGTGGGTTTCTCCAGTTTCCTCCCACAGTCCAAAAACATGGATTCAAGGTCAATTGAATTCTCCAAATTACCCCATATAGAGTGTGTGAGTGTGTGTCTGTTTGAGTGAGTGTGTGCCCAGCAATAGATTGGCACCCTGTCTGGGTATATCTGCCCAGTGCCCAAAATGTTCTCCCCTGGATGGGCATGGGCATGGGCATGGGGAACCCCCCCCCCCCCCCCCCCCGCGACCCCAATAGAGGAAAAAGCGGAAGATAATGGATAGATGGACATTATTAATAGATTCACCACCAAAGAATTTTCTTCTTTTTAATAAATACTGCACTTCTCAATATACATGTGTGTGTGTGTGTGTGTGTGTGTGTGTGTGTGTGTGTGTGTGTGTGTGTGTGTCGTTTTAAGGTGGAGGATTAAAAAAACAATTATACTTGGGGCAATCAAATAGGCCAGCCAATGCCCCTAAATAAAAGATAACCTGATATAAAAGGATGCAAATTAGTAAATTATCCAGAGATAAAGCAACAATTAAGTTTTTTATATGTGTTAAATTAAGATATAAAATTGTTAAAAAAATTATTGGCCAAAAACATCCTTGGCTGTTTATAGTTTTTCAGAACAGCAGGAGATTGTAAGCTACCCAGCAAAAAAGGGTTGGTAAATGGGATGAAGTCACACACACACACTTTGTTTGAACTGTCTGTTCAAACAAAATGTGTGAAATCATGTAAGAATGAAGGCTGGTTTGCTCCTCTCAAATGTTGGGCAAGTAAAGCAAAAGAAAGAAAAAGCAGAAAAATAATCACAAACTGAAAAATAATTATTGCCTGATTAAAAAACTTGAATGCAAATTGTTTTACAACGTTCCTTATTAATGATCAATAATTAATTTGAATGCTTTGAATGTACTTTGCCAAAACCAGTAGTCAATTATAAATTGTTAACAAGTACATTAACAATCTGGAGGTAACAATATAGGTTTTAAATTGACTACTTTTAAAATGAAATCCTAAAAATTACTGAACTGGACTAAAACACTTTTGAAGAGAAATCATTCTAAAGACATGAAAAAAGATCTGCCTTTAAAACTGGAGTTTCAGAGAGCATGAAAAAATAGTGACTTGTTCACATAAAATAAATGACACTTGCATTTGGCAATATTAAAAAATATATACATATAATAAACATTATATAGACAAGAATATTATGACACACCTCATTATCATTACATTAATTTCTTTGATCTGGCCTTTGATTGCCATATGTGCATTTGGTGTGGAAGAATTTTGAAGAAGAATGTCAACTGAACAATTTTGGGTGAACTGAAATGAAGAATCCAAACAAGGTGTCTAAACTCGCCAGGCCAGTATTTCAAAAACTTTAAGTTTTCTTATGCAGCAGAGTATACATATGAAAGCTTGATTAAAACATCCAGGGAAAGAGAATGTTAATGTGAACAGCTCATTGATAGAGCTGAGATGGATGGTAGCAAATGTACTGGCAAACAGGCAGTGCATAATCAAGCAAGCATGTGTCAAGCAAGTGGGAATCAATCACAGCTCTGGTACTGTACCTAATGTGTCAGAATGCACAACTGGTAGATCACGAAACAGTTAAAAACATGGCCTGGTTTGATGAATCCAGATTTCTGTTGCACTGTAATGTTTTGAGGGACAGAATAAGGCATACACAGCATAAAAAAGATATGTGGTATTGTGGTAATATTGCTAGTGAATGGAGGGACAGAGTATCTCAATACCACCATAAAATAAAAAATGAAATGTTATTTTTAACGCGGAGCTGCAATTAAGCACATGTTTGTGAATGAGAGATGGAGCCAGGGAATCTGCTTAGGTGATGATTCCACCTGAGTGTTGTTTGCCTTAATTGTCTGTGAGTCTTTTTGAAGTGATAAAGAGAGGTAAAATGAGGAGAGAGAATGAGCAGGAGTATTGGATGCAGAGTGGAAGCTGGCAAAAGTGAGGGGAAATTTTTACAAATATTGTCATCTCTGTGTTATGGATGTGCAACCATTATCTGACTGGGATAAAAACAGCAATGAAAACGGTGAAGCACACATTCAGCAAAAAAAAAAAGTATTAGGCAAAAAAGCGGTAAATGGCAAGGAGATAACAAATACGGTCACCATCTACATCACAAAAGACATGGTGCCATTCAAGCAGTTGATGAAGATGGCTTTAGAAAACTTTCAAACACTAGTTTGACTAAAGCTGCGATTTCTTTCAGTGTGCACGTGTTCATGCAGTTTGCTTCGCTCCCATGTTGTGTGCCACTTAGTGCCTATTATTACACTTATTTTATACAAAAAAACATATTAGTGACCTCTCCCACCCTGTGAGTCGGGATATAAAATATAAGACTATTTCAAATACTTTAAAATGTTGCAAAATATGGTTTAATATCGTTATCAACAAAGTTATTGACAATATCGAGATATCATTTTTTGTCAATAAGGCATAACCCAAATCTGTCTGCAGTTCCACACAGTAGACCAAACATGTGAAATCCATCCATCCATTATCTTCCGCTTTATCCTATATTAGGGTCGCGCGGGGGGGCAGAAAAACCCAGGACAGGGCACCAATCTATCGCTGGGCACACACTCACTCACACAGACACGCAAACAAACACACTCTATATGAGGCAGTTTGGAAAACTCAATTGACTTGACCCATGTTTTTGGACAGTGGGAAGAAATCGGAGAACCCCGAGGAAACCCATGCGGACATGGGGAGAACATGGAAACTCCACCCAGATGGGGATTCGAACCGGGAATCCTAGCGCAGAGAGGCGAACGTGCTAACCACTAAGCCACCATGCCGCCCATTATGTGAAATGTTACTCTAAATAAAATCTGTATTTGATGCTGGCAAATCCTATCTTTGCTCCTCCTTATGCCCATAAGCATAAGACTATACTTACCACAGTTTCCATAATTTTAGAATCTAGTGGAATTAAATGTATAATTGCTTTGGTTTTAAAGGCCTACTAGGTGCACTATTAAATGAGTATCTCCAGTGAAATTACTATTTCATCTATTTCTATTAAAATGATTCTGAGACTGATGCTTGAATCTGCTTATGCATTTAAAACAGGCCTCTTGATTAGTTTGCCTTTAAGGATTTTAACTATTTTCACAAAGCTGCTAGTTAACTATATAAGGTCAAATAAAACCTTGTTGATGTTGTGTAACATCAAGCCAAGGCAGCAGTTTTGCCAAATCAAAGTTTTTGGATGTGCTAGTGATATTATTCACTGTTACAGTGCAGGAGACTCCTATTGAAAAATGACCAGTCACTTGTGAAGTATAATCCAGGTCTTAGGCTTACTGCCTACAGCAATAGTGATTTTTTTGTGCTTCTTCAGTAGAATACAAGCACCTGCTTTTTTTATAGTCTTATAGTCCATTCTTGAGAGGCTTGCTTGACCTTAATGCCAGCATTGCATAGTCCTGCTGGATTTTGTTGCTGGGGCTGTATTGAACACACAACCATTTAAGCAGTGGTGAATAATCTCAAACTCTTTGCTTATTCTTAACTAACTTGTCAAATGCAGATGTATTAATCATTAATTCAAGGAAAAATGTCATTTGAGTAGTGTCAGCTTTCCCCGGATGTTAATTTTAATCCATGCAAATCAAAAAGCCAGTGGCAATTGAATTACCATAATTATTCATTAATATGCAAATGAGTACAGATGTTCAATGCGCAACAGATGTGCTCTTCATGTTGAACAACACAACAATATGATAAACTGCTGAACAGAGAGAATGTGAGACAGAGGAAGCAAAAGAACAGACATCATTTACTCCAATATGTCTTTCCATATGTATCTCCAGTTATCACTCAATGAAAAGCACATTACATTCAGAGCCGTCCCAAATCTGAGTGACAGGGCGGCACAAGGCTAGAACCTTACACAGACATAATGTGCCTTTTAAATAGAAGTACAAGAAAAAATGTTCCAAAACAATTACTCTAGAGAGAAATGTTTAATGAATCACGGCCCTAGAGCAGTAGCTGCAGGATTAGAGACTGACTCATGCCTTAGATGAAATGGAACCTAAAGCCTAACATTTAGCTATGACTGAGCTTAACTGCACTGATGTTTAACCAGAAAGTCATTGTCTTGTTCAACAAGAAATAGAATAAATTAAATGAAATTACATACATTTTGCGTGGTGAGGCAAAGGCTTACATACAAGTTGCATATGATGTAGCATAATGCTTTAAGTGGGTGTAGATTAGAATGATTTTGCTTTAGAATAATCACTACATTAGAATTTGTCATGCATATTTCCATCATATGCAATCCATTATAATTCAAGACATGACTATTGCATAATTTAAGCATAGCACACTTTTCCTTTTTTTTTATTCTTCCTTTAGTAGATCAATAATACTAGCTTTCCAGATCAGTAGCAGTTTTGCACGTCAGTGTTTTGGCCCCAAGGCTGATTGCACTGTCAATTCAACATGTTTCATGAAGTGTAAAAGCTACTTCAGAACATAAACTCCACTGATTCCTATCTGAAATCCAACAGGTGTGGGCATCATGTGTTTACACCATGTATTAAAAACATTTAAAATAATACACTGTATTGTCAAATGTATTTGTTTGTTTTTCGTAGCATGCAGTTGAACTTCAGTGACATCATTAAATATGATGTTCTAGTCTTTTCAGCTAGAATAGCTGTAACTCATCCAGGGACGCGTTCCACATGGTTAAGGACAGTTTGTGGAAATGTTTGACCATTCTTTTAAAAGTTCCTTTTGGAGGTCAGACACTAATGTTGGACAAAAGACTTGGCTCACAGTTTTTGCTGGAGTTTCTTTCACTGGAACTAAGGCAACAAGCTCAACTTTTGGGTAAGACCTACACAACCAAACATTTCTCTTGGCACAATGCAGTCAGACAAGTATTGTCTGGCACCCACCAAGCCCAATCTTGTCCATGGGCTTGCCAGACTGAGAAGTGTGGTCCATGATTCGCTCTATAGTCCAGTGGTGATGTGCTTTACACCACTGCAGCTGATGCTTTGCATTGTGCTTAGAGATGTAAGGCTTGCATGCAGCCGCTTAACAACAAAAAAACAAAAAAACACAAAGTTCTCTACATTCTTGAGCTAATCTGAAGGTTACAAAGTTTGGATGTCTGTAGGTGGCAGTCCTAAGATCTGGGCTCCTAAGAGCAAGCCATTATTTCACAAATGTATGCAGACCTGTCTGCATGCCTAGGTGCTTGGTTTTATTTTACACCTGTTGCCATAGAAGTAATTGGAAGTAAATTTAATTATTTCAAATTTGGATAAGTGAATACTATACATACATATAAATAAATGCATATATTACATTAATCACCAGTAAGTCATGATTGTCATCCCAAGTAGCTCTAAGCAGTTGAAGATGGAGGAACCATCTGAGTGAGATCTCTGGTTTTAGGCTGCTGTTAGGTGATTACTGTTAAGGCTGTCATAGGTTTGTGGTTAAGGAACCAGTTTTGCTACATAAAGGTCCCCGGTTCAATTCCCGGTACTATGGTTGAAGTGCCCTTTGGCAAGGCACCTAACCCCAATTGTTCCCCAGACACTGTATACAAGGCTCCTCCTGGCACAAATGCTCACTTAATAAGAGTGTGTGTGTGTGTGTGTGTGTGTGTGTGTGTATGTGTGTGTGTGTATGAGTGGACTGCACGGATGGGTTAAATGTGGAGGACAAATTTGTCTGTGTGTAAACCCAGTAGGCAAAATAGATCACTTAATTTCTCTTCAATGAGGGTTATGTGCCTTACACAAGGGCCCACATCGAGTTATAGATTTTTTTTTTGCTGACATACTCATGTAACTATGTTGAGGGCCTTGATATCAACGCAACACAGTATTAATTATAACAATAAAAACAAAAAAAAATGTGTTAATCACCTATAGCATTACACTTTGATTTAAGTATAGGTATCATGTGATCAAACATGAAATAATACAATGGCTGTACAATAAAAAATATACTTTACATTCTTCTTTTAAGATGTTTTGTGTCTAGTTTTTTTTAACCCACTTCTGAAAAAGTACACTTTTAAAATTGCAATAAAACTAAACTATGTAAATTAACTAATTACCAAAGCAACACAAAATAGTGTCAGTGTTTTGTAAAACAAATGTAATTTTATTTCATATGCCTGCAACACAATGTAAATAAACTGGGAGAAAGGCAGGTTAGCCATTGTCACACTCGTCTACCGTGGGCTAAGAGCGGCTGCGCAAATGAGGTGCGGAGCCGCAGGGCTCTAACGCGCAGAAGGGAGCCAGGCACGCAGGTAGCAGGAACACAGAATTTATTGTGGTGTAAAGACACCAAACACAGTACACAAAGGCGAGTGGACATAAAATTAAGACGCGCAACGAGGACGGGAAAACACAGGAAATAAATACACAAACACATCCTGAAACAGGTGCCTAGGGCACTTGTCACCTGTTTTGTGTTAGTTTTGTTCTGTTCTGTTAATTAACGTTCATTGGTTATCAGTTAGTTAATTAACGTCGTCTTGTCATTGGTTTGTTTTGTGCACATGGTCTTCCCGTTGTTTCTCGTTCTCGGGGCTGGTTGTATGTTTGATGTCACTAGTCTTTTTCGTACCTCATGTTTTTTGGTGCACTGCACCTTTAAATAAACCCGTTCTCTGCTACCTGCGTGCCTGGCTCCCTTCAGCGCGTGTAAACGCGTCGGCTCTGCGCTTCCTATGCGCAACCGCTTTAAGCGCTTTTCTAAATTTTTCTTTGCGGGGGCCGTGTACCATGTATAGGTATATTCTGCCCATACGAACCCTCCTCAACTCTGAGGAGTTCTGGACGGACGCTCCGGTCCAGCTTGTTAAACCCCCCGTGGCGAAATCCAGACGCAGAGCGCGCCGGCGCGGTGCCAAGACGCAGCGTGCGTGGGGCGCAGCTGCTGAGTGCGGTACGTGTGCTGCGGGGCAGTCACGTGACGCATCCGCGCCGGACCGCGCTGTGTCTGGATCGCGCTGCGAGGGGGCGGTACCAGAGCCGGCACTCAGGGGGGTAAATGTGGATACATGTGGCGTGAGCGTGGTGTGTCCCCCTGTCTCGTCTGTCTCGTGTGTCCAGTGTGTCTTCCCCATGTGAGTGATGTCTTTGTGTTTGGGCATTGCGGTGGGTGTGTACCTCTGCTGTGTGCAGGAGGGCGACCCCGAGGTGGAGGTTTACCCAGCGTGCGTGCCCGCCGAGGTCTGCCCAGCGTGCGTGCCCGCCAAGGTCCTGCCAGCGTGCGTGCCCGCCAAGGTCCTGCCAGTGTGTGAACCCGCTGAGGTCCAGCCAACATGCGTGCCCGCCAAGGTCCTGCCAGCATGCGTGCCCGCCAAGGTCCTGCCAGCGTGCGAACCCGCTGAGGTCCAGCCAGCGTGTGTGCCCGCCGAGGTCCTGCCAGAGCGCGAACCCGCTGAGGTCCAGCCAGCGTGTGTGCCCGCCGAGGTCCTGCCAGCGCGCGAACCCATCCCGAAGCCCAGGGGCGTCACGCCGCCCATCCCGAAGTCCAGGGGCGTCACGCCGCCCATCCCAAAGTCC
This sequence comes from Corydoras sp. C115, assembly GCA_019802505.1. Lineage (NCBI taxonomy): Eukaryota > Metazoa > Chordata > Actinopteri > Siluriformes > Callichthyidae > Corydoras > Corydoras sp. C115. The sequence continues at coordinate 4,917,978 of JAFMOC010000021.1, read as the reverse complement.
AGGGGCGTCACGCCGCCCATCCCGAAGCCCAGGGGGCCGCACGCCGCCCAGCCCGAGGTCCAGGGGCCGCACGCCGCCCAGCCCGAGGTCCAGGGGCCGCACGCCGCCCAGCCCGAGGTCCAGGGGCCGCACAAGCCCGACATCCAGGGGCCGCACGCCGCCCAGCCCGATCAGCAGGGGCCGCACGCCGGCCCCGCAGCCAGGGGGCGCACGCCGCACGCCCCGCAGCCAAGGGGCGTTTGCCTCGCCACGCCGCCAGGGGGCGTCCGCCTCGCCACGCCACCAGTAGGCGTCCTCCGGACCACGCCGCCCGTGGGCGTCCACCGGACCACGCAGCCAGAGGGCGTGGCCCACTCCTCGTCCGACGTGTGCGCCCGCCGGACCACGCAGCCAGAGGGTGTGGCCCACTCCTCGTCCTCCGAAGCCGTCCACTGGACCACGCAGCCAGAGGGCGTGGCCCACTCCTGATCCGCCGTGGGCGTCCACCTGACTTTGCAGCGAGAGGGCATTCGGCACGCCTCCCCCGCAGGGGGCCTTCCCCCCCACCCCCCCCGGGACTGTTATTTTTTTTTCTTAGTCGCGTCCCCCCGTTGCGCGACCACAGGGGCGGGGTTAATGTAACAGGTGCCTAGGGCACCTGTCACCTATTTTGTGTTTAGTTTCGTTCTGTTCTGTTAATTAACGATCATTGGTTATCAGTTAGTTAATTAACGTCGTCTTGTCATTGGTTTGTTTTGTGCACATGGTCTGGTGTAGTTTTGTATTTATTTCCGTTGTTTCTCGTTCTCGGGGCTTGTCGTGTGTTTGATGTCACTAGTCTTTTCGTACCTCATGTTTTTTGGTGCACTGCACCTTTAAATAAACCCGTTCTCTGCTACCTGTGTGCCTGGCTCCCTTCAGCGCGTGTAAACGCGGCGGCTCTGCGCTTCCTATGCGCAACCGCTTTATTCCGAGGTAGACTACCGTGACACATCCGACCACGTGCACCAAAACCACCAATGAAACAGAGAAGCTAATTAACTAAACCTAACCCAGAATGACAGCTAATTAACTAAACAGAAGGACACAGAAACACAGAAACCGAAAAACAGGTGCACTAGGCCCTTACGGTCGCGCAACGAGGGGACGCGACCAAGACACAAAAACAAACATAACAGTCCCGGGGGGGGGGTCCTCCAGCAGGTGCCCTCCGGTGGACGCCCTCTGCAGGGGAGGCGTGTCGAACGTCCTGTGGCTCCGTGTCGGGGTGGGTGCCCTCTGCGGGCGCAGCGTGGGGGGCACCGTCTGCGGACGCGGAGTTGCAGACGCCCTCTGGCTGTGAGGTCCGGTGGACGCCCTCGGCGGATCAAGAGTGGGTCACGCCCTCTAACTGCATGGTCCGGCAGGCGCCCTCTGGCTGCGTGGTCCGGTGGACGCCCACGTCGGACGAGGCGTTGGCCACGCCCCCTGGCTGCGTGCCAAGGCGGACGCCCCCTGGCTGCGGGCCGAGGCGGGCGCCCCCTGGCTGCGGGGCGAGGCGGGCGCCCCCAGGCTGCGGGGCGAGGCGAGCCGCTCCCCCGGCTTCGGGACGGTGGGCTCCGCATAACGGCGCACTCGCAGACACGTCGGAGCGCACGGCGAGTACGAGGCTATACGGCCCCCCCAAAGAAAAAAAAAAAAAAACCTACCTGGCTCTGGACTCCCCAAACGAATGGCGCGTCTTTCTGTCACACTCGTCTACCATGGGCACAGAAACCGAAAAACAAAAGAACGCAACAGAAAAAGCCATCATGCCGATTTATTTTAATTTTATCTGTTAATGGTTTTGGAATTAAAGATATTAATTGCTGCACTTTGCAGTAAATTTTTTTTTTGCTGTTGCTGTATTCATCTGCTTAACAGTCTATGGTTGATATTGTAAGATTTTTCTCCTAATGATGTACCACATATGTTCAGTACAAGACAGACCTGAACTGTAGGCAGACCAGTCAGGCACACACACACCATGTCTACACAGCCATTGTTATTGTAACTTGTGCAGACTGAAGCATGGGGTTGTAAATAGTCATGGAGTTCCCAGGAGACAATATCTTAGTGGTAGCATATGTTTTTCCAAAATACCAGTGCAAACCTCATTAATGGTGTGTATATAAATATGCACATATATGAAATTTGAAGCCCTTATTGATGTTGGTAGTATACCTGCATCACCTTGAGCTTGTAGTGTGCAGTGCAGGAGGTCTGTATCACCCAGCAACATGCTTGTTTATCCATACTCAGCCGTGCCTCAGGCAAGAGGCCATCTTTATGAGGAAAAAAAAGAAGCTATGTTTATACATCCACCGTAACACAGTTACAGAGAGTTAAGATTTTCATATTAGCAACTAGGCATGGAAAACACACACCACTTATGTGGGTGGCAGCTTAGTGCCAAAGCTTTTGGCAGAGACTTAGGCCACTCACATAGTGTAATCTATTTGGGGAGAGAGTTGGCTTGACGGTGGCTGTGGGGTGATGCAGTATGGCAAAAACAGTAGGATTGTGTAGCAGCAGGGAAGAAAGGTAATTCTGAAATGAGGGCTCCCGCTGTTGAGGGAAAATGTTTTTTTCGTTTTTTATGAGACAAACGACCCGTTTCACCACCATCATTCAACATACTCATGCGGAACAGAAATATCAGTCATTTAAACAGCAGCAGGTGCCACGTCAGCCATGTCAAATACAATTCTGTCCTTCCTGACACTTTAAATCACTTGTTTCATATAAGACTGATATCTCTTTAGTTGTAATGGATTCTGCTTATCTGAAAAGAGTTTATGTTATTTGCCATTACAGCGATAAAAAAAAAATGTTTGCTTTACGTTTTGAGTATCATGCAATTGAGAATTCTTTTTGGAAGCCAAATGTATCATTGTTGTAGACATGACATGAATATGAAAGGCTGGATATGATGATGCTTTGGTTAGGACACAGGGATTGGCTATGCAGGTGCTTAAGGCTGTTTGTGTGCTATTGTGTCGTCATGGCCATCGATCCACTGAGGACCTTTGTATTTCCTTCATGCTTCTCTGACCTTGCATCTTTTTGGTACTTCTCTCACTCAATATAGCATTCCTTTTTTCATTGTTTTGTCCATGATTTCTTTCTCCATGTTATTTCACTCTCTTTTGTATGGCTGTTTTTTCATCCATTATTACTATGAAACCTATAAAGTAACACATGGTCATTCTTCCTTTTGTACTGAGCTCAGGGGTGCAATTTTACAAGCATCTTTTTGCTTGTACATGTCAGGGTCAGGGGCAGTTGGAGCAGTCATGGATGTGCTTGCTTCTGGGCAAACTGGTCTTTGATTACACAAAATTCCTCTTTTATTCCAGACCTTACACTGGATGTGGGATTTGTGTCAGGCCAGGCCAGCTGTTAAGACTCTGGGAAAGATTAAAGAGGTTTTTTCACACTGAGACAGACTTTCAGATTAGTGAACATTCATCTATAATGTAAAAGGATCCACATTTTTTGTGCTGTTATTCACTCATTATGATTCTAGCAGAGTTAACATGCTGGCTGAATATTTAAAATATATCTCTACAGATGGTAGGTACTATTTTTATAGCCATTTAGCCCAGATTTTGATTTTCCAATTTTTCTTTGGTGGTGGTGCAATAGTTGTGAAACTAGAATTGCTAAACTAATAAATTAGTAAGATTTTAATGGCATAAAATATAAGAAACAATATAAGTAACGCACCAATGCCACATTTTGTCTTACAATTTCAAGTACTTACATTTGGTAATTTAAGTAATTACATTAATTATACAAACATTAAAGCTGTGCAATTGTTTTATTGATTATTTATTATTTTCTGAATGTTATTTATATCACATTTCCAGCATAGATAAAAATTCAGATATGGACCACTTTTGGCTGATATACAATTCTGCTATCTTACTTCCGACACAGTGCCTTTATTTGGTCCATGTTTGGCAGCCATACAACACTGCTACATACTTGAAGCCAAAAAATATCCACATATAAAAACTTATATGGTCCACATGTTCCAATGGGTCATATCTGGTAAATACCTTGCAGTGCTATGTAAGTCACATCTCGCTGTTGTATGGTGTTTGTATGGCCCACGTATTACAAATAGGTGCAGTTCACCCAAGTGCCATCAATCTACAGTGTTTTACTAGTGGGCCAGATGAAAATGGGTTATGTGGGATGGATGTGTAATGCTCACCTACCTCGAACAAAAGCGGCTGCGCAGATGAAGCGGATGAAGGGAGCCAGGCACGCAGATAGCAGAATAATGGAATTTATTAAAGGTGTAGGGACACCAAAAAACAAGAGGTACAGAATGCGAGCAAACATAAAACTAACAACGTGCACGGAGGAAGGGGAACACTGGAAATAAATAGATACATACACCCGACCACGTGCACAAAGCAAACCAATGAAAAGAAAGAGTTAATTAACTTAACTGACGACCCTGAACAAAAGTTAATTAACTCAATGAGAAACAGGTGCCCACAGGATCTTGGACTGAATTATGCTTTTAAACAACTTGTAGTCTGTATCCCAAACAGTGACTATAAGTTCCACACAATGTACAAATATAGCACTGAGAACTTTGTTTAAAACCTTTACAGAGGTACCACTACTACTGAAGTCCAGCCACCTAATTTGATTCTAAAATGCCATTCTTTTCACCAAAATTGTGGTGATCTGAATTAACTTTCTGTCAGCTAGATTCAATCTCGGCACTTTTTCATTGACCTCTCATCAACAAGGTGTTTCTGTCTGTGATACTGCTTATTATAAGTAAGTATAATATTATAAGTAAGTCTTATTGAGTGCTTATTGAAATCCAATGAGTTCAGTAGTTGAGAGAAAAACTCAGTATTCTAATGATTAATGTGAACATGATCTGAAGCTGCTGGCAGGCATCACCACAGTATTGACTAATTATATAATTGTGTGGCAGACTGTCACAGTATAGCAGTGCGTAGTGCTCTTGCTTTATAGCAAAAAGGTCCTGAGTTTATTTCAGTGTGGGCAGACAGGGTTCAAAGGGTGGCTCAGGAGCTACAGTGTCTAATAACTTATAAGTCAGGTAAATTAAAAATAATAAATTGCCCTAGAACTGATGACATGTCTAATTAACTTTCTCTGAGTGACCGTTAGGATAGGATCAAGTATCCCTGATTAATCCCAAAGAATAATGTGTTTAGAAATACAATTAATAAATTGTAGAACATTGTAAGTTGGCAAGTGCGTCTTATAAAGTGCGTAGTGAGGGTAAAGTTTATATTTAAAATTCTGTCTGCAGTTTGCAGAATCAAAATGAAACCTAAAGTGTATGCAAGCTTGAAACTTCAAGCAACCTCATAAATAAAACAAGTAGCTCTTTTGTGGAAATGTGTAGTCTAATTGCACCTGAGCAAAGGTGAAAAAAGCTTAGTATATCTGTCCTACAGTGCTGAATATTTACACCAGGTCTACTTCAATGTATGCGAAGTACCCTTGTCATCACTTTTTACTTGCCCCATCTGTACACTGCTGTAATTACTGACATTATTGTAATAGTGACAGGATTGTAATCACCGGCTCTGAGTAGGTCTGCTCTTCTGCCCTGGAGAATTTTATTACACACCATTCCTAATCAATCATGACCATCTCGCTTCTTTGCCTCTCTCTGTTGACTCAGTCCAAAGTGGCTTTTGAAGTGGATGAGGTCAATGGCTGCCACTGCACTGGAAATTGATTAAATTACAACAGTATATTTTGGACAAGTTGGCCAGAGTGTTTTAAGGAACAAGATTCAGTGGCCTGAGTTATAAGTCAAAGGCAGCACTGACTGAGCTGCTCTGTTTGCTTGTTCACAAGGTAGAACGAGACACAAAGCATGCTGTCTGTTGAACTGTTGGTTAAAAGTGCTGAGAAAAAGCCTAGTACTGAGGTAACTTTTAGATGGGTTAATAACAGTGTCAATTCTCTAAAATTAGCTTTTGACTAACAAAAAAATTAAATAATAATAATAATAATAATAATAATAATTATTATTATTATTACAGGCGGCACGGTGGCTTAGTGGTTAGCACGTTCGCCTCTCAGCGCTAGGGATTCCCGGTTCGAATCCCCATCTGGGTGGAGTTTCCATGTTCTCCCCGTGTCTGCGTGGGTTTCCTCCGGGTTCTCCGGTTTCCTCCCACAGTCCAAAGACATGGATCAAGTTAATTGAATTCTCAAAATTGCCCCATATAGAGTGTGTCTGTGTGAGTGAGTGTGTGCCCAGCGATGGATTGGCGCCCTGTCCTGGGTCTATCTGCCCAGCGCCCGAGACGTTCTCCCCTGGATGGGCATGGGGAACCCCACCGCGACCCTAATAGAGGATAAAGCGGGAGATAATGGATGGATGGATTATTATTACATTTTTATTTTTATTATTATTATTCATTCATTCATTCATTATCTCCCGCTTTATCCTCTATTAGGGTCGAGGTGGGGTTCCCCATGCCTATCCAGGGGAGAACGTTTCGGGCGCTGGGCAGATACACCCAGGACAGGGCGCCAATCTATGGCTGGGCACCCACTCACTCACACATACACACTCTATATGGGGCAATTTTTTGGAGAATCAATTGATTTGATCCATGTTTTTGGACTGTGGAAGGAAACCGGAGAACCCGGAGGAAACCCACGCAGACACGGGGAGAACATGGAAACTCCACCCAGATGGGTATTCGAACCGGGAATCCCTAGTGCTGAGAGGCGAACATGCTAACCACTAAGCCACCGTGCCGCGTCTAAAAGACATGTTAGAATTTATTAAAATAATAAATAAATACATGCAATTGCTCCCATTGTGCAAACGTCCTATGTACGGGGCGCCAGTCTAATAAGGGTGTATGTGGTTAGCACGTTCGCCTCTCAACACTAGGGATTCCCGGTTCGAATCACCATCTGGGTGGAGTTTCCATGTTCTCCCCGTGTCCGCGTGGGTTTCCTCCGGGTTCCCAGGTTTCCTCCCACCGTCCAAAAACATGGATCAAGTCAATTGAGTTCTCCAAATTGCCTCATATAGAGTGTGTTTGTGTGCATGTCTGTCTGTGTGTGTGTGTGCCCAGCAATAGATTGGCGCCCTGTCCTGGGTGCATCTTCCCAGCGCCCGAAACGTTCTCCCCTGGATGGGCATGGGGAACCCCCCCGCGACCCTAACATAGGATAAAGCGTAAGATAACATTTATTCATGCAATTACCTAATCAGTCTCATGGCAGAAGGCTTTTACTCATGTATTGATACGATGTAAAATGTATTGGCTTCAGATTGGTGGTGCAGTTTACTGGATTTTATGCATTTATGTAATACGCTTCACTCTGGTGCTTATTTGACATCCATACTGTTGGCTATTTAACTTTTTTCATTTTGCCTTTGTTTGTGTTTGCATCATATTTAACTTTGGTAACCTATCACAATATTGTTCTATTTAGTTCTGTTTTCATGACCTACTGTCTGTTTTGTATTGCTATCTTGAGATGTTCTGTGCCTGCTGGTTAATTCAGTTGTTCTATACCATTTATTTTGCGCTTTTATATTAATAAGTCTATATATATTTTATATAAATATATATATTTCATATTCCTGTTTTATATTTTGGTTCTTGCTTGCTCCCTGTTTCCCCCAAAAGGTCAGCTAAGGACCTTTAAGGCTTTTAAACCCCTATCTCTGCTTTTCTCCTAGAGCAGCTAGGTTGAGGGCATCTGAAAGGTGATCATACTGCCCTTTCTTTTAGGGGGGTTGTTGACAATTAGGCGTCTATGAGTCTCATTTACTAGGTCTGATGTCTCAGTTCCTGGAATGGACATGCTGAACATGCACATTTTAGGGGCATATGTTTGGTTCAGGTCAGGCTGACAACCTGACTTTAACCGTCATTCGTCTATTCAATCCTCACCTACCCCCAGTCACCACGCACTCATATTTACTGAACTTTGAGCTGATGTTCTGTTTGTATTCCTTCAGTAGTAGTATCAAATCTAAAAGTGAAAATAAAGTGTTCAGTATGGATGGAGATCAAGTGATCAAGTGCAAATATACAGTTTTTAAATGTCCTGTTGTTTTATTTGTTCTTCCGGCCCAAAACAGTAGTATTGTAGAGCCTGATGGCCCTCGGAACAAAAGATCTCCTCAGTCTTTCTGTGGAGCAGTTCAGTGACAACAGCCTGCCACTGAACGTGCTCTCTTTATGCTCTGTTGTCTGAACTGGGGTAGTCCTCGTCCCACCTTATCCTCATGTTTCAGGTTCAGACTGTTTTTGACACAGACATTGCCTGATTTGATTTTATTAGGGTCTCCTGCATCCATATGTCTCATCATTGTGCCTGGTGAAATGACAGAATTCAATGCCAAGTATAAAGCTTAGCCTAAGTACCCAGAGGATCCAATCATAGCTTTTAGATAGCAAGGTTGACTTCTAGGGAATATACCCAGTGAATTAAGAAAGAAATGCAGTCTTCTTGGCTGTACGAACACTACTGGAGTCCCATGATGGCTTTTCTACATTTGCTCAGGCATGTCTCTCTTTCTCTGTCTTCCCTCCCGCTCAATGAACCAGAACAGTTTAACATGGACAGACTAGTGAATGTAAAACTCCCAAAAGAGACAAAGAGTTACCACAGTTTTCTAGAGTTTTATACATTCTTTTAATCATCCTTATTGAAGTTGCTCTAGCGGAACCTGTTTTTATGCTTCATCAAGGCTTTTTTCACCCTGCATGTACATATACTTGTATTTTAATTTGAGGAGACTCACTTATCCACTGCTAAAAAAATCATTGCATATAAGCAGGTTGTGGTAGGTTGTCGCTAAGGTGGGGCGGAACCAAAGGAGATGGGTGATAATCTCCACACCTGCCAGGGGTTCTTCTGATGATCAGTGTGCAGCTTTTGTAAGCCAGAGAAAGATCTACAGCTAGGAAAGAAATCTGAGCAGTGAAAATATCATGGCATGATGGCAGCTATATCAGCCAGCAGTTGTATTTATTTTAGTATGTGAATAAAGCCCTGTGCCAAAGCCAAAGTTCCTGTGCTTACTAAATCCCGTCTCTGGTCCTTATTGTGACACAGGATTTTGCCTTTATTGCAGCAACTCCAGCCATTTTGTGGAAGCCAATTTTTTTTTTCATTTGTCTCCAATTGCCACCATGATGTGCCCCACTACTACCATACTTTGTAAACCTTTTACCATTCAGCATCTGTCTCCATAAGAGACTCTGTACCGAACTTCACTACAGTCGCACCATCCCTGTCTATAGTTGCATTAACTCAGCTAATGATTGCCTTTTACACCCAGGGTTATTATTACACTACTCTGTATTTTTTCTGTATTTCTATAAGTGCTTCTATAAGTGCTTCTATTTAGTATGCATGGCACTTATAGTATTTCTATAAGTGCCATGCATACTAAAACGTTAACTCTCCATCTTATCTCATCCCCCCCTCATTATTGTAGTTCTGCCTTGGCAACAGTGGTTCGATCTTTTCACCTCCTATCTGAACACCAAAATCTTGAATATGGCATTACCAAAGAAAAACAGCTCTTAATGTTGAACCCCTTTGACTAAATTCTGGAACTTGAAGCTGAGACTTGATAGATTTACATTCAGCAGTCATAAACATAAACTATAATTATAACTGATTCAGAAAAAAAAGTTTTAATAAGACTCTTTTTAAAATGTTAAATTATTTGGAAAATTAATGTTGATAGAGAGCTTTAGTAAGAAGTTTCGAAGTTAAAAAGAAGGACTTGGTGAAGGTTTATCATAGATTTTTACCTTATCGCTGTTTTTCAGTAGGTTTAAGACTTTATATCGAACACATGGTCCTTATCTCTGTGAATGTTTTGTAAATATAAAAAAAAATCATACTCAACACTCCACAAAACTGGGACACAATGCATTGTTTCATCACTTTTCTGTTTAGTAGGACTTTTTTTGTGGAATAGATGAATTCCAAATCATCTAGTAGATAAATTGTGGCAAAATTTTAGCTGCATAAAATTCTGCCACTGTTACTTTTTTCTCAATTCACTGTACATTTTTAGTATAGTGGGCAAATCTAGGATCAGTAAAGCCAGTCACCTTGATGGGAGCATTTGTAAAGCAAATTTGATCTTTGTTGACTCAAAAGACAACCAACACATCTTTCTTGTTCTTAATGATAGTACAAATTTAGTAGTAGATAAAATTCCTTTGGCTATGTTCGGATGGATTCATTTGCTTATTTTGATGGTTCACATTAGACAAGAGACCTGTAACTACATGTAATGTAAATACGTGTGTCTTCTGAATTGGTATGAATGTGCACATGGATATGTTTCGAACCAGACGTGTGACTTTAAAATATGGCACATTCGATTCCAACTCGGTCAAATTGAAGCCCGATTAGGCCATGTATGCTGCACATTTTTGTTCTGGTGGCTGAAACAATTTGTCAGTTGGACATGATCAGGTCAAGAAAGAAAAAGAAATCCAGATGGTAACTTTTGCTGTACAGACGTGTTTGAATACAAGATGTTGAATCTGAACTCTGACTCTGCCGACTTGTAATAAAAAAGCACTAAGCACACTAGCAACAAGTCACATGAATTTCAAGCTGACCTTTCTTATTCAAGTCACAAGTTAGAAATCCATTCCCCCACAGAATAAAGGGTTCAAGCCATTGCTCACAGTGGCCCACAGTGGTTACTTGGTGCACTTTATTTTAACTTTTCAATTGATACTACAACACCTTTTGCACAGAGTCAAGGCTGCTAAAACACAAATGCTGTATTCTTTTGAGTACAGTTTATTATGAAATAAGTTTCAAGCCTAAACAATCACAGTGCACCAGAACATTCGGTTCATTTAAAATGATCACTGACAAATTTCACTGATCAGCACATTTTCCATAGATTATTTTAGTTGCCAAATTCCCCTCCAGTCAGTTTTGATCAGTTTGTGTTTTGAATAAAATGCAGACTGAATTTTTTATCCAGCACACAGCCTTACACTAAGAGTTGCTGTGAATAAAGATGAGCAGTATAATGCACGTGAAACATGCAGTGAAACAATCAACACCACAGCTTCATGCCAAACTTCATAACTTGTGCTTAGACTGTATCTAATCTGGGAGAGATTTGGGTTGATATTTGGAAGGAATGAGGACCGGAGTCAGGAGTTCACACCAACAAATGGGCTTCATTGCTGACAAACATGTAAACGTGCTGTGTCCAACGTCCTACTTTATAATTTTAGCTCATTATTTTTTGTGTTTTTTTTTATTATTATAATTTGTAATGTGTATCTGTGTATGAGAGGCAGAGCCAAGGAATCATGTGATGTGATGGATTCCACCTGGGACATGTTAGCATTAGTCTGTGTGTCTTGTTCATGATTTAAAAACAGAAAAGGCTGAGAGAGGGAGGAGAGTGTTTTGACTGCAGCACGAGAGTCAATGGCATTTTTGTCGAGCCTTGTTCATTAGATTTCATTACATTTATCAGTTTCATCAACCAGCCTAAATGCTAAACTTTTTTAATTATTAATGATCATGTTTTGGGTCTGGCACTTCCAGTGTATAATCAGTGCATCACTGTTTAACATTGTTACATACTTAAAACAATAATACTTTATGTGCACTCATGTACTATAACTATATAGAACAACACTTTGCTACACACAGGGCTCTTTGTATGTTGCTCATGGGAAAAAACTTTCTTTAAGTGCTATTTGAGAATATTTCTTGAACTCTGTAGGCAATTTCCAAGAACACATGGGTTTGGTGTACGAAATAGCACATAAAGGCAAATTAATTGCTCCGGTAAAAAAAAAAAAAAAAAAAAAAAAAAAAAAAAGATTGAATCTTTTGAAAGGGAAAGTGTTTGAAAATCAATAGTGTGTTAAGATATATTGATGCCCCTCTCTCTCTTTCTCTAGTTTGTAAATGCTTCCAAATGGCATTTCAGTCACATTTCAGTATATGACAAATTTACCTCTTTATCACATATTATTTAAATAATTTTGTATTACATTTAATTTTTTTTTATTTGGATTTGACTAACACTCAAGACTAAGTTAGCAAATGTATACAATTTTTTATATTATACAAAAAACAGGTCAGGTTAAGCATAGTAATTCTGGAGAGCAATGTGGATCTAATTAAGTTTTATTGCAGGTTGTGTCAACACTTTTTCTTCACAGTCTATTTACTTTACAATTTGCCATTTTTTTTAAATCTTTCACTCAGTTATAGGCTCTACAAAAATAAGTTCCCACGTCCATTCAATTAAGGCCTCCATAATTATGGCATTTCGTCAGTGTTCATGAGTGTCTTTTGAAGACTACTGAGGTGATAAATGAGGAAACAGTAAATCGCTCAGGCATGTGTATCCTTTATATTTAGTTACACAACCATACAAATTAAATTTAAATACATCTATTTTGTCTCATACAAAATTACAATGATAATTTTTAATTTATTAATTACTTATTAAATTATTTTTTTAATGTGAGTGATTTAAGTGCAAAATACTATGTATGCTAAAAGTCGTAGAGTCGCACTTCCATATAAGTGATGTCTGAAGTCTACTAAATTGTTCCTCAAATGAGTAAACTACACACATGGTGGAGCAATAATTTGCCACAGTGTAGAACTACAGGCATCAACATTCAGAGAGTGTGCTAAGCTTGAATTGGTGATGTAGCAGCATGTAATGCATTAAATAAGACTTTAATTTGTGCTTTAAAAAGAAGTAGCAGCCATCATGCTACTTAGGCTAGCAAATCACATCAGATCTTCCATTACTCATCCATTAAGTCTTGATCCAAAAGCAGTTTAACACTTCTAATTATCACTAAGTGAGCATCCTAAAAGGAGTGTTGTAAGATATTCAAATAATTGCTGTCATATGGACTATAAATCATAAGTAAAAAGCTGATGTCAATGCCATTAAAACAATTATTTACAAGTAATTACAAATAGACACATAAAAAATTTAAATTTAACACATAAAAAATTAAACAGCACTACTGCAAGTCACAGATTTAATTTTTTTAACTTAATCTTTTTATTTTATTTTTTTTTCGCCAAAATTGCTCTGATTGCAGTTGTTTGTTTCTTCAAGCATGTACTTTTCAGTGATACCTCTCCAAAATTAGCAAAGTAATATTATCAGAGAACACCTTAAGCCTTCTGTTTTTTTATCTGCTAAGTCTAAAAGCAACAGCTAAATGTACTGAAGACTTATTCATCCGTGCTTTTCGCAGTAACTTTTTACTGACACTGGCAGTAATTAGGATCAAGATCAATAACCTGATCCAGCCCCTGACTCATTGAGCTGCTTTGGACTCTGTGAGCCCTGTGTAACAGAAAGTTGTAATGTAGAGAACTACTGTAACTTGCTTTCTGCAATAGTTGCTGCACAAATTGACTGCAAATACTGAGCTGAGCTAACGTTTAGGTTTTCAAATTGTGACTGTAGTTCTAAGGAACAATGAGACAAAGCCCTTTGCCCTATATCACAGATCGGGGCTGCCAGATAGTAACTGTCAGCTCTCTAGCGAGTGAGAAAGAGTGAAGGGCATTGTGTGTTCATGTGTGTGTGTTTGTCTCAAACAGTAGTCGCTCTTACACACAATCTCTTAGTAAGGCCAGAATTAACAGGCTGCACGGTACTCCGGAAATTGATTCCCTCTCTCCTCTCTCCACTTGCCCTTCGCCTCTTTTGGACCCACCAGACTGTGTTTTTTTTTTTTTTTTTTTTTTTTTGCCTCACTTCATTAACTCATCTTGCTCAGTTCACACCTCTTGGAAACTGTCCTAGCTGTCATGTCAACATCTCCTGTTGATGTGTTTTAAGTTAATAGTGAGAGAAATCTCATTTTCCATCCCAAAAAAGCAGAACAAAGCACTTCTGTCCCACAAGTCAATTGGCAAATATATTTGGTAAGTGCTGTTTCAGGAAAAAAAAAAGAATCAGAGAAAAACAGATTTTTGTGGGGAACAACAGTTTATTGACAAGATGACATGACGATGTAAACCAATAGAACATTAAAACAATACTTTCAGGTTCCTTACTGTATCAAATCTTTTTGCTTTATTTTATATTTATACAAAAAAATTAGGATTGTGCTAAATTAAAATGAGCAGTGTTACGTTAGCTTAGCTTTTTGTAAGCTTTTTTTCTTACATAAAAAATATCTATCAATGAACAAATAATTCTAAATATATTAATACCAAACTTTACAATAGTGCATTAGCCTTTAATCCAAACTAAAATACAGACTTTATAGTCAGAGTGCATTTATATTTTGCAAATCTTTAAAACTTAACATTAAGAAATGAAATACATTCTTCAGTCTTTAACTATATTGCAGCAACATTCGCTACATTTTTAAAACTTTAAATATTAAATATATTTTTCAACTTATTTTATCTCAGAGTGATGTTGCGACAAACAGGCTCACACATTTATCGTATTTCCACCGCGATTTTATGTTACACTCCTTGTAAACAGTTGTGTTCATGTCGAGCCCTCTCTCTCTCTCTCTCTGGTTAAAAGCCAAATGCCGGTAGGTCATTTGTCACTGATGGTAGGGAGTTACTGGACATCGGAGTGGTGGTGCACGTGCTCGTCTCCCCGTCCCCATAGTGAAGGACATGGTCGGATATAAAGTCGGGCACCCTAACACACAAGACAGTTTAGGGACCAGATATGATAGTCATGCGTAGTAATATATGTGCGAGAGAAGCGCTAGTAAACGAAAGTTTAAACCAAGGTTCGACCAGGCTTATTTAAAGGCTTGTGTGCCACTATTCACTATTCACGCTATTAACTCCAACGCGAACTGTGTAGCTAGAGGTAAAATAAGCCTCTTGCCATATTATACAGTTACGCCTTGTTTTCCTTTAAAGATTAATGAATTTTGGGTCATTTTTAAACATTTTTGTTCTAAAAGTGTGCCATGATTTTTTTTAACTTCTTCTGTATATATATTTAAAATGCTTGTTCCAAGGGCATGGATATAATTACAGAAACTGTCCCTTAAGCTGAGCTCATGTAGCACAGCTGTATGCAGGTAATTTCCATTATATGTTAAAATGAATGACCTTAAAGGGGAAGTCGGAATGCTGATTGCTTTCGTTTTCCGACCAAGCTTTAATTATTGAATTAATTGGCCATCGCAAAATACTGCCTCTGGTTATATGGTAACTGCATGTAGCTTTGACCTGGCATACGTGGTGTAAGAACTACAAAAAGTAGACGAGTTTGTTAGCTATGGCATTTTAGCAACCAAAATGATGTTAAAAAGCACCGGATAAAACGTGAAATACGTATAATTTTAGTTTAGCTGATTGCTGATAAAAATGACAAAGATAGCAAATATGCTTTCTAAAATACTCAATCCTTTTTTTTCTTTAATTAAATGAAATATTTGAATTCTAAAGCATGTATTTTTGTAATGTTTTTGTTTACCCTACAGTAAAGGCTATGAAAGATAAGAATCATTAATCTTTAAATTATTCTGTGACAAATATGTTAATAAATGTTTGCTTGTTGATGGGTTAATGATGATAAATGATAATAATAAACCATGCAGGGAAAGCCTTTAATAGCTGAACACGTACACATGCACCCAGTGTATAGTATATAATTGCTTTGATTGTGTGTGTTTCTTTATGCAGGCATTTCCAAAAGTAATCTATCACACTGGAAGAATTTGTAATATGTGTTAAACTGGAAAGATTGGAATGGGGGATTTCTTAATGATACTGTAACAGTGACCTCTACAAGATTGTATCGGTGCCAGTTTTGGCAGTATATCTGTGTGTGTGTGTGTGTGTGTGTGTCTGGAAAAAGGGAGGGTGTTACAGGAAGCTGGAGGTGCATATGTGAAGGAGAAAATCTGACAGTTGCAGGCCTCCTTAGGCAACAGTGGGAGAGCCAGTGGAGGTACTGGGTTATTAATAAAATGGGCACAGTAACAGCATTTTGCATGTAGTAATAATAAAGTAATAGCTAACGGCAAATTCAATTCAATTAGCCTCATTCCTATATGGAATTGTCAGGAAGTAGTTTTACAGAAATCTAACACATTAACAAAAAATTAACCATGAATTACATACATTTGCTTACAAGTTCAATAGCACATACGAGGTCAACAAAAGGCAACAAGCAATATGCCATAATACACAAAGGATGAACTCAATAAGAGAGTAAGAATTGTTTTGTAATGAGAACCTCTGTAAATTGTCATAGTTTGTGCTTTTTTATGCACACATTTCAAATAGTTAGTAAGTTTTAGTTTTATATGTTCCATCAGATTGCTCACCCACTGGAGTATGAATAAGCAGAAAGTTTGCATGAGTAAAATTCACAGAAGAAGTTAGGCATAAATGGATGTTTGCCACATATCCTAAATTCTCTCCATGTAGTTAGTGTAGGACTTAAGGTAATGAAATATTACAGTACTTTTTACCAACCTATGAATGTGTAATTCAATTTTTATCAGGGTTGAGTCAGCTGATGAGCTGACCCAATGAGTGAGCTCCATTACAAATTGAGACAACATTAGCATTTTTTTCTTAATAAAGTCAGGATGGAACAAACATTCTCTTGCAATGCTAGGTGATGGTTGGAGCCATTATCAAATGTGGATTTTCATCAAAAATAATTTTGTAAATATTTACTCCATTTTGTGTTTAATCAGCAATTATATTAGCTTGTTTCCACACTTTACATTTCAGATCAGCGTGTGTGTAATGTTTGATTTTTTTAAAATCCACTCTGTTATCTACTTGTCAATATAATTGTCACTAGGTAAATGTCAGATTCATGTTTTCATACATATTCATGTTAGGTCAGCTACAGGCTAAGATGTTTTTGCATGTTTAGCTTCCATAGAATAAACATGAAATAACTGAAGGTTAGATTTCTGTCTTTTTTATAATCTTTCCAAATATTAACAGTTGTGTTGTACTATCATGGTTGTAGGTACCAGATTAATAGTTCATGTAGTTGGTGTTTAATCTGACATGGCAAGAACAACCTAAGTTAAACAACACACAACATATTACACTGTCATTATTTATTTACTAAAATAAAGTCAGATGTGGAAAAAAGCAAACCATGTGAATCGTTTCATAAGCTGCATATTACCACTGGCCTTCCCTGTTTCTCAGATTTTCTTTTGTTGTTTTTTGGTTCTTTTCATTTTGTTATTAATTGCTTGCATGTAATTGCTTTCAGTAACCTTAATTAAAATATTTTTATTGAAATTAGTTGTATTTAGTTATTTCAATTGTTATATGTATTTTTTTCTGAGACAAACCTGTGATACCCAAATGAACTTTATAGGGGATTAGTCCTGCACCCGTTTCCTTATTTTTGTTCTATTTTTACACACAAATTGGAGAACTAGGATTACAACATGCTTCATTGGAGTTAATGGGAGGAATTAAATGGAGCCTTCTGCTGCTGCTTTTTAAAAACAGCAGCATAACTGGTAAATCAGTCTAGCATGAAAACCTTTTAACTCAAATAGTATAAGCTTAATTTTAATGAATTATTTTTTTTATTGTTTTTCATCACTGCATTAAATATTCATGTTCGTGATTTAATTAGTCATAAATAAGTCACCTTTCATGCATTTTAGTAGGCACTGTTATTTATAACCTGACACACCATGTGCAGTGAAAACTCACTCAGTTTTTGTTGACTCCAGATATCACCGAATTTGGTGTTCACCGATTTTCTTTTCAGAAATTGTGTCTTTTTCATCAATTGTTCCGCATTTAATTGGTCTGCTCACTTGACATGCACAAATCTAATTGTCCCTATTGGGTATTTCAGATTGATTGCTGAAATCAGACACATGTACAAAAAGTTGCCATCCATGATAAGTTCTAATGGGGTAAAAATAAGAGCAATAAAAAAGGCTAATGTAGTAAAAGACACTAATGCTCTACAAAAAAAAGATTAAAGATGTCGACATGTTATAATTAATTTAAGTCAATTAAAAAAAGTTAAGTGATCAGAAATGTGAATGTCTTTCTGTTATTTTTTAAAAGTTGACTCATTTACTATTACATTAATATTTTATATTCTTTTTTTATTAAAAGGACATAAAATGCTGCATATTAAATTGTATTCTCTATAAAATGCATTTTTGGGATGTATTTTGGAGTCTCTAGAACAAATTAATGGATTTACAGTATTCATCATTTTCGGATTTCACCGATTGTGTGTGGACTGATTAGAAACAAAAACAGAGGTTCCACCGTAGAGGTTCTGTTGTCCCAGTACTTAAAAGATGTGAATATATTTGCTTGGAATAATTTATTAATATGAATAAAAACAAATTGATGGCAGCGATTTTCAGCAGCAGCTGTCCAAGGCAAAACTTTATGTAGCTTACAATTAATGGTGGTCATTGCAGCTGCTACTGGCAGGGTGTGGTGAGTTAAAAGTGATTTGATTTGTGTATTGAAAATCTATCTGCTAAATAACAGCTGTTACAAATCACTAATCTTTACCAGGCTCATTGAGCCTGTCTGGAAAATGGTGGATATTTTGAGTAATGCTGTAAAACCTGCACTGTTAAGCACACTGAGTAATGAGAAGTTTAAAAGCACCTTGCGTGTAATAGTGAATGACATCTTGCAGGTGAAACACAGAAGATGACAGAAATGCTGAGCCCGGTTATGTTGTCAGCGCATCGCTGAACTTTCTGCATTGTCTGCCGTTGTTCAGTTGACCTTTGGTCCATTTATACTCTATGGAGTTGTCTACAATGATCCACTAAGTGCAGGTTAAAATAATGAAATACAAATCTATATTTAAAGAAACACAAACACAGTCTGACAATATGTTTGTGTTTGTGTATGTGTTTGTTTATGTGTTTGTTTATGTGTGTGTGTTTGTTTGTGTGCATGCATCTTGTGGATTTAGGATTTGGCACATTTTATAGTTGGACTGCACTAAAAGAGTCCAAAATTGTGCTTTGCTACACATACATCTCTAAGGGACTTAACTTGAAGAAAGGTTAGCTTTGAAGTAAATTGCTTATATTCTCTGGAACAAATAATATGGCTTATGGAATATGTGTGTAAAAATAGGCCAACCAGTATTGTAAATAGGATATTTAAAAGGGTAGTTAATGGTCATAATAATTTAAATGTCAAAAAATTGAATCAAGGTATTTATGTGCAGTGGCTTTAGTAAAGGGTCTAATAATTGTGCAGGATTTAGCAAGAAAATAATATACAGACCAGATCTGGTGAAAACTGGGACATTGTGTAAAATGTATTAAAATAAAAAAATGTTTTACTGACCAACCTTAATATCCTGATTGTTTTCTCTGAACAACCTTATTGTATTAAAAAATAAAAACAATAAATATCAGTGAAACTCTTAACAAGTTGAATTGTATGTAAAAGATTCAGTATTTATAAGTAAACATGTTTAGTGGTTCAACAGTTCATGCCAGATTTCATGAACAATTTGTCAAGTTTTTAACACACTATAATTTATTTATTTTTTTTAAGGTAATTAATTTGTATAGTATTTTCACAATAGTGCATTGTCTTGAAGCAACCTTACATTTTCCATTCAAATCATTACTTATGTTTTAACTGTTTCTTAACTAATGAAATAATCGAAATAATATAGTTTATCAAAAAAAGTGCTTAATTTGTTTTCAAGTACAAAAATCCGAAACCTTTAGATGAATAGTTTACATTTACATTTAGTCATTTAGCAGACATTTTTATCCATAGCGACATACAAATGAGAGAACAGTTACAGTGTAGCATTCTTAAACCTGATCATTATCCAATATGATTTCAAGTCTATTCTAACTTTTTTCAGTGCTTCTAAAAAATGTGTTGTTTCTTGAAAATGCTGAATGTCTTACCATTATAGACAGAGTTGGGAAGATCATTCCTCCATTTAGTCCAATTCCCCAGGAAGAAAAAGCATAATTTAAGGATGTATATGATTATTTAAAGATGTTCTAAATAGGAATATCATGCTCACAGTAATGTACATTGGCTGCAAAATTTTCAGTTGGTTTAGAGCTTCTATTTGATTTAAAACATTTTAATAAATCTTTGAATGACAAACCAGTGGGCAGAGTAAAAATTATAATTTAAGTATGCAAGTGAATTTAACTTTGCACCTTCTCACCGTTTATAATGCAAATTAAATGTGCTGGTTGGAATTCTGGTAGCTAAATGAAAAGAACTGTAGAATAAAGTCTTTATCTCATACACTACAAGTTCTAAAGGGTAAAATAATATATTTGAAAGTCTCTGCCATTCCTCAAGAACAGAGAGACCTGCCATGTTGCTCTGAACAACAGGGGAGCTGGCATTTGACCTGGAACTTTTTTATTCAGTTCATACCTTATTTGTTATCGTGTAAAAAAATAAAAAGGACAGCAAAATGTAATACTCCCTAAGCAATGAATGTCAGCAGCATTGCAAAACCAATTAACCTCTGTATTTCAGCTGGGAGAGTAGGCATTTCTCAAAAAGTTAAAGTGCAGTTTAATGTGGTTTATTTAAACCTTGAGAAAATCTCTTCAATTCATTACATGTCTTACATATATTCCTCATGAGGACGTAATCCTGTACCACTGCTAACAGTGAGATGCTAGATCTGAAGCCTATAGACTAATGGGAGATGTTCTCATGGTTATATGAGATTAATTGGCTTTAAAAAGTCAAAAAGATTATGTGGATACAAAAGACAGTGCTTATCAGCTTAATTATTGGGTTTATCTGTGAAAGAGTACCCATGCTTACACAATGCAGACTGTAGAGCAGACACATAGACTAACATCCATACACAAATTCACATCTTATGGGCAATATATTAGATCCAGTTGACCTATTACCATGTATTTGGACTGTAGTAAAAACAGAAGTTAATTTAATAAACCTACACAATTTGCAAGTTTACCCAAAAATAATCTGGTCCTCCCTGCTAGGATTCGATTCCAGGACCTTTTAATCATAAGAAGAATCTGTGCTACCCTATTTGAATGCTTTGAAACATTACTATATATAAATATATGGATGCATGAATGGATGTATAGATAGCCATCATGTCCTGAAATGCCATAAAATTTGATAGTTATTTAAAATGACAGGCCTCAATCTGCATGTTCTATATATCAAAGTAGTTTCTTAGATACAGAGTGCATGCACTTAACTGACCTGCTCTCCCTTTTATTAAAAATGAATGGGCCATCAAAATCAATGAAGCTCCAAATATTTGATAACTTTAGACAGTTAACTAACAATTCTGGATAGCAGTTTACAGAATGTCTGTTTGTTTTGTTTTTTTTAGATTAAATGTTATATAAATTAAGTTTCAGTCATTCATCCATCCATTATCATCTGCTTAGTCCTCTACTAAGGTCGCGGGGGGGGGGGGGGTTCCATCCAGGAGAGAACATTTTGGGCGCTGGGCACACACACACTCACACAGACACACACACACACACACACAAACACACTCTATATGGGGTAATTTGGAGAATTCAGTTGACCTTGATCCATGTTTTTGGACTGTGGGAGGAAACTGGAGAAAATCCACGCAGACACGGGGAGAATATGGAAACTCCACCCAGATGGGGATTTGAACCAGGAATCCCTAGTGCTGAGAGACGAACGTGCTAACCACTAAGCCACCATGCTGCCCTGTTTCAGTCAATTTCATCATATTTGTTAAGCTGTTAAGAGTGCTTGAGAAATAATTCCAAATCAATTGCTGATCTTGTAGTAAGCACAACTGGTAACCTAACAGACAACTGGCCCATCCTGTCAAAAGTGTAGTTACGTAGACAGTTATGTATTTACAGTGTGTCTGGGGTTGACATTTTATCTTATCAGAATTCTGGCCAGGGTTTAGAATAATATACTTGGAAATGCAAATCACATGGTCATTTGAGTACACTGTCTTTGTCTGTGCAGGTTAATTAGAAAGCTATGCAGTTGATTGCTTGGTGACCGGATAAACATGATAGAGTAATGAATCAAGGAAGGTTACACCATGAGTGATCAGACCCAATCAAGAAGTAAAAGTGGGTGTCTGCTTTAGAGGTTTTGAAGAATTTACATTTTTTCTATCCACATTAAACAGACACCCTACATTTTCAAATTACAATAGATCCTGCAACTTTTTTATAGGTTCTATATAGAATAACTAAAATAATCTAATTTAAGAAAAATGATAGGACAACATAGCTCATCGCATATCATAACCATATGTTATTGTATACATTTTTATAATTGTAATATGCTAGCCCGAGGAGCTGCATCACAATTATTTGCAGTATGTTGGTGAAAGATATAAAAAATAATGCATAACAAAACAAAAGTAGAATTACAGATATATTGACAGCAACATGGTGTATAGACTATATCCATTGACAAAACTGTCAAATATAATATACCAGCCACTTTAACATTAACTAAGTCACTAGAATATAGTGCAAATATAGTGAAATTTAGGTATTATTGTTCAATAAGTTGTTCCTTTCTATTTCACAAATGTCCACCTATCTTAAAATTTCTGCCCATGTGCCTCTGATTTCCAGTGTCATAAAATCACTAATTAGATTAATGACTTAGGTTTAGGTAATAAGACTTAGATTAAGTTAATAAGAGCTGGCCTCAAGTTCAATTTATGTCAACGTTGTTGGGTTGAGGTTTGAACTCTGTCTATGCCACTGTGCAGCTGTGCAGCGCCATCATGGCTGATTGATGGTTTTAACTGTTTATAGTGACACTAGAACTGTTAACAAAGTATAAGACTGAAATAAAACTTTCTTATTAGATGACTACATAGCTGCTACAATTTATTTTAACTACACCTAAATAAGTGATGTAGTGACACGAAATATCACAAAAAATTTCTTGCTGTTTCAACATTCATGATAATTTAAGTGGAATTAAATAGAATATCCTTTTTAAGCAATGCTTAAATAAGCTTCTGTATGAATTAACTTAAATAGGTAAACCACTTTTACTTGTAGATGAGCTGTATGTATTTAACCCAATTTATATAAATCTTTCCTGTTGACATGAGAACTAATATTACATTTGGTCATTTAGCAGATGCTTTTATCCAAGGCGATTTACAAAGAGAGCACAGGGTTGGCCACAGCATCATGGATCAATGAGGGTTAAGAGCCTTGCTCAAGGACCCACATTGGTAACTTTAGTGGAGAGGATTTTAACCAAGAACCTTCAGATTGAACCTTCAGCCCAACACCCTAACCACTGATCTACCATGCCCTTCTTGCTGTTAGCAAAAGAGGCATAGTTTCTCAATTTTAAACACTGATCAAAGGCTTCAGCAGACTGACTATATATACTAACCTTTATACAATTGTCAAGATTGTGCAACTTTTAATTTTACTAAATGTAGATAAGCCATCGTGCTCAGGCAGAAAAAAATAGTTTGATTTAGGTGTAAGGGTTGGATTTTTATTTATTATTACTTTAATTTTTATTTATGTGTTTTACACAGTTGTCATATATTAATTTTTTAAATAGTCTGCTGGGTGAAGATTGTAACTATGACTATGAACCCAGATTAAAGTTGAATTTAAGGAATTACAAAATTATTGATAAATTGGAGGCTTTGATATAGTTGTGATGGAGTACGATTTTTTTTAGGACATTAAACTGCAAATATTACATTTTTAGTATCCACATTATCAAAATTTTGCCCTAGGGTTTAAATATGCATGAGGTACAAAAGGTGGACAGCCATTCCTAGTAATACTAGATACTTTCATAGACACACATATGAATATTTAACAGACAGAGCAGAACTGAAATTCCTTGCCTTTCATGCCAGTATGTGAGCCCTCCTGGGTGTTTTTCGTGTGTATGTGTGTATGCATGTGTGTGTGTGTGTGTGTGTGTGTGTGTGTGTGTGTGTGTGTGTGTGTGTGTGTGTGTGTGTGTGTGTGTGTGTGAGTGTGTGTGTGTGTGTGTGTATGTGTGTGTGTGTTTATGTTGTTTTGTGCCTTTGTAACCTTCTGCCTTAAAGGATACCCTGGTTCCCTTGTGACTGCACTAGCATAGGAAATAATGGTAGATAAGGCTTCCACTCATCCATATAAACCTTCCAGCTTCACACTGGGGAAGCTACAATTCTGGTGAGAGTGTGTGTTTGTGTGTGTGTGTGTGTGTGTGTGTGTGTGTGTGTGTGTGTGTGTGTGTATGTGTAAGAGTAAATGTTTATGTACCATGTATCTATGTATTACCACTTGTCTTTATTTTTGGGTATTTTTCTGTTGTATGTAGTTTTTATTGGTTTGGCAATACTGTAACAACTCAAGCCGACATGCATGTAAAGCTGATTACAGCTAAATATATATATATATATATATATATATATATATATATATATATATATATATATATATATATATATATATATATATATATATATATATATATATATAACTGAAAAGAGAGAGATAACACACAAATATAGACAAAATCATTTATTGTATCAAATCAATCAAATTGTATAAATCATAGTCGTAAGCTTATATTTTTTTCTAAATGCGCACCACAGTATGATATAATACAATACATTGTACTTGCTGATATGCCAGGGGGTATTTTGCTTGTCTGGGCTAGTATTAAAGCAAAATGCTGTTTATGTGTGTATATCCAGCCTATTAACTTTTTCAGGATGAGTTGTTTTGTGCCAGAGACTTTTTATATAAGGGGTTTGGTTATAGTGTGTAGCTTTAGGCAGAACATCATTTTGTAATGCAGTTGTGCTATGATTTAAAATGCTATTTTTATCACCTGTCTCTCTAAGCTCTATTTCAACAAGAATGTCTCCAACACTAAAATGGTTAAGGCAGTGGACTATAATCATGTCCAACTCGTTTCTATAATGCCCTGTAAGATTATGTGCATTAAGGAATACATTTAAAAAGCTTTTGCATGTTTGGCAAGTACACTTTCAATATGCTTACTGCGTTCTAATATCTTTAAACTTGTACATGAAAAGCTGGGGTAAAATAAATTCCCTACATACAAAAAAGTTTAGGCAGCTGTCACCAGTGAACATAGTGAAAGAGATTAAGAGACTTGAACTCCAAAGAATTCATTTTGCCAAAATCCCCACAAAACAACTGCTGCCAAAAACAGAAAAATAATAAAAGAGAATAATATAACCATAATACTTGAAAGTCAGCAACAAAAGTTGGCATAACAGGTGATAAAGTCGTTTGTAGATCCCTTAAATATAAAAGAGAAAAGTGATTCCAAAGAAGCGGAGGATCCGTGCTGGAGAGATATACACACACATGCATGCAAAAACAGGTAAGTAACTGAGAGCAAAAAAAAGGACCTCAATATGGAAGAGCTGGTGTGGCATTATAAAGGAAAAATGGGAGACAAGTGAGTAAGAACTCAGGTGACACAGTGGGAAGACCTAGAGGAAGAAACCAAATCATACGAATGAATGTAGGAAGGTGCAGTTGTGACAGCAGCACTGAATCTATTGCTGTTTAAAATATAAATATTGGCCAACAACCAACTGCAGTGTAGTAATTTTTATGGTTATTGATATATATTTATAAAACCTAAATAAGGCGCTAATTATGTAGATAATACAAGAGCAAATGAGTACAGCAACAGATGATAACAGGTGCTAATGTTTTGTTTGTATCTCTCGTTTACCTATTTTTTCATGAGCCATCTGGCTTTTTTTGTGGCTTCCCATAAAATGAATAGAAGCTCTGTGTATAGCACAGAAACTTATAAGTTTGTGGATCGCATTTTTTGGAGACTGTAATGCTGTTAAAATGTTTTATGTACAACACTCTCCTAATATTTGGCATTAGCCTTTATATGTATACATTATTTATAATCAAACATGTCTTTTGACTTGTTTCTGCTGCTTTGTTTTGTTTGTTTGGCTCTTCTTTTGCTTCTCACTTTTCTATGCATTTACTGTAAATCATCTTTGCGATCCATAGTTCAACTTTATTTAGTTTCTTTTTCTAAAAACATAAAAACAGTACACATGCATTAAATAAACTGTTATATAAATGGACAGTATGCAGTTAGTTAAATTTTAGCATTGTTATAATAGTAGAAATCATTGGTCTGTAGTTAAACTATTTGAGATGAATAAAATATGTGCAATAATAAGAAACTCCCTGAAACTCCATGTGTCCTGAATCTTTTTATATTATTATGAACTGTAGATGGTGAAGACCTATTTTCATTTCAAACGTCACTGCTTTTGAACAAACTGACATATTTCTTACAAAGTTTGACACAAAGTAATGAACCATCAACTTTATGAGCTTTTTGTATATGTACCTTTTATTCTCAGTTATAATGACCTTACCTAGGGCGGCACGGTGGCTTAGTGGTTAGCACGTTCGCCTCTCAGCACTAGGGATTCCCGGTTCGAATCCCCATCTGGGTGGAGTTTCCATGTTCTCCCCGTGTCCGCGTGGGTTTCCTCCGGGTTCTCCGGTTTCCTCCCACAGTCCAAAAACATGGATCAAGTCAATTGAGTTCTCCAAATTGCCCCATATAGAGTGTGTCTGTGTGAGTGAGTGTGTGCCCAGCGATAGATTGGCGCCCTGTCCTGGGATTATCTGCCCAGTGCCCGAAACGTTCTCCCCTGGATGGGCATGGGGAACCCCACCACGACCCTAATAGAGGATAAAGCAGAAGATAATGAATGAATAATGACCTTACCTGTTAAACAGTTAAAGTACTAATTGTGAATCTATTCAGAACAATGCAGTTATAATCAGTTTATTCTTATTTAGCTATTTTTTATAGTTTTATTTTTGCAACTTTTATGTTGCAGCTATCAATTGCTACATTTGTATTTAGTCGAAAGGCATTTTTTTGCTAAAAAATGCCTCTGAAAATGCCGCTGTCCAGCTTCACCACATTTAGTCACATCTCAGTTAGAATATGGTTGCACCCCCTTGATCTGCTGCAATGTTGTCTTCTGAAGTCATAGGTTTATTCATCAAAAAGGTTCTCTGGTGAGGAAAAAGACGGGAGATTGTGGTAGATGTAGGTTTAACTTTAGCTTAGCCCATAATCTGTCACTCTTTCTGTCTTTTGTTAACAGTCTCTCAGCAGGAGTGCATTTCCGTCAGCAATGCTGAATCACTAGTTCAGTACAGTATTCTAACCGTTAAATACTGTTTCCAATGAAGTCTGACATCTCTTCCAACACTCATAACAATGAAAAAGCTAAGAAACATACGCAAAATATATACATTTGGAGAGTTACAGAACATCACATTGTCATCATCTCAATTGCTAGTAGTTATTGTAAAAGATCTAGTAATTGTACTTTATCTTAAAAAAAAATCTTTTAAATGTTGAATGTTCCTTTTACAAATTTTCAGCTACGTTTTTACTCTTTTGTTATTTCACATTAAGTGTCTTTATAAACCTTGAAACCTTTTGCAACTGTAGGGTCCTTGTCATGATAGCACTAACAGGCAAAATCCCTAAGCAGACCTGTTTTTACTTAGAAAGACCAATATCATCAGGTAGTGAAAGTGAAAGGCAGTTATTTATTTGTGTGTTCTCCAAGGTAAATTGAGGTAAGAGTAAGTTGAAATCTAATTCTATGTAAGTTTATTTACCTATCTACTATTTGTTTTTGTAGAGGTAATTATTTATACTGCATCTGCACTAATACTGTGTAATATATAGTCATGACCCCCACAGGACCACAAAAGAGAAAATATTATTTGGATAGCATATTATTCTAAAAACTGCATGTGAAACTGATATGGAGGTGACATGTTTGTGTGTATGTTGTTCTGGTCCAAGTGGATCAGACACAGCAGTGCTAAACACTGTGTTTACACAATGTGAATGCTATTAGACACATCTAACTTAATGTGCCAGATGCCAACAGGTGATTCACACACTCTTTTCTTTAATAAGCTGAAATGAGGAGAAGAGTGAATTTCGAAGGAATTAAATTCCACCACATAGTCCCACTTAAATTTCTAATGTAAAGTTAGATCTTTATAATTAAATAAAATGGAAAAAAAAAATAGTAATAGTAAGTAGTTATTATTATTATTATTATTATTATTATTATTATTATTATTATTATTATTATTATTGTTATTATTATTATTATTATTATTTATTTATTTATTTATTTATTTATTTTTTTTTTTTACTTAATTTTATTTATTTTTATTAAAATTAGTATTGTTATAGTGGACTTTTAACATTTGGTGTTTTAACTTTTTTTTAATTCACCAACAGTCAGACAAAAATCTAAATGACTAATTTAAAAGTATTGACTATATAGTGGTTAAAATTGTTATAATTAGAAAATCAGCTCATCAAAAAGAAAATCAAAACTATTGAGTGCCTGGTGTCCTGACTGTATGGGATGTATTATTACAAATTAAAATAAGTGTATTGCACATTCACATTGTTTGGGCTTTACTTTCTTACTAGGTTCACACAATGGTAAAATATTATGTTTTAGGGGTAGAGTCTCTACGGAATTCATGGAAGTCTTTATGTGATAAAACAATGTGTGTGGGTGTGTGTGTATGTGTGTGTATGTTTGAAAGAATGGGATTACGCTGTCCAGATGGCAGGAATAGGGAGGGCAGGCCATCATTGCCAGTTGGGACAAAAGCACAGCAGAGCAGATGGAGTGTGAGAAGATCATAAAACCATATTGCTGTTGTTTTATAACTCTAATAGCTTTTTATATTGATGCCTACAAACCCTAAAGCTTATTAATACTGACACAGTCTACTGCTACAGAGCTTCTGCAAGCTGCCTTCAGTTTAGTTTTACTAGGATTATCTAATAATTGCATTATGAATAACCCATTTGTGTATGTAGCATTGTATGTGCTTAAAGGCAGATTTCCTTGCGGTTTAGCCATGTTTTAATAGATGGATTTATAATTCCTGTTTAATACTAATAAGCCGATCATTCTGCAGGGTCTATAGTGTTCTATTTACAAAAATTAAACATGGATGAAAACTCATTTCATCTTATTATTTACACTTAGTTCTCTACTAGGGCTGTGTGTATTTGTGGGGGGGGGGGGGTCTCCATGTCCATGAAGAACGTTTTGGGTCCTGGGCAGATATACCCAGGACAGGGTGCCAATCCATTGTTGGCCACATCACACACACACA
The DNA here is from genome assembly GCA_019802505.1 of Corydoras sp. C115. Lineage (NCBI taxonomy): Eukaryota > Metazoa > Chordata > Actinopteri > Siluriformes > Callichthyidae > Corydoras > Corydoras sp. C115. Next base: position 4,888,750 of record JAFMOC010000021.1, on the reverse strand, counting down.
GACGCTCACATATATTTAGATCAGCCAATTTGCCTTAAATCCATATTTTTGGGCAGTGCAAAAAACTAGGAGAAAATCCACAGGGACACGGTTAGAACATGGAAACTGGATCTGGATTCGAACCTGGATCCCCAGTGCTTAGAGGCGAGTGTGCTAACCACTACGCCACTGTGCCACCCTAGGTGGAAACTATTATACACAAAATAACCTACACCTAATCATACTTATAAGAATTTTTTTCTTTTTAAGTCTAAGAACCTTAATAAGATCAAAAAATAATGTGAAATTCTATGTTGATAGTCATATCAGAGGTCTTCCTCTACATTGACCAGTTTAGGCCACTAATTAATTTTTTTTCTTCTCAACTCAGCAGGTATTGTTGCCAGACACTTTAACGACAGACTTGGATTTGACAGAACTATTAAGGTGACTCGGGTTTCAGACTGGCCATCAAGACTTGACTGATTTATTGAATAGACTGCATCCTCTGATAGTGTTGTGTTGAAAGTCACTTAGATTTTGGTTCTTTTCATTCTTCTGTCACATCTATCCATGTATACTGGCTGTGCGTTTGACTTTATATACCTTTAAGCAGTCGATGTGGCTGAAAAAGCAAAGTTCATTGAACAGTGCTCGTAGCAGCACTTAAATGCACTATATGGACAAAAGTATCAGAACACCTCCATATGACACATATAGAGCTTTTATGATCTTTTTTCTAATTATAAATCTTTTTGGAATGTTCCACACTGAATGAAATTAAATTGTACCTCAATATTTTTGTTCATATATTTGTCTATATAATGCAGGGCTGCTGTGACTGGTTCAGGTAATCAATTACATCAAAACAGAAAATGACTTCAGTAATTTAAGTTAATAAACCTTAAAAATATTTTAATAATATTTAATTGTAATCTCATTGTAATGTAGACAATTCTGATTTTTTTTTTTTAAATAAAATGCTCTTCTTCAAAAACACTATGAAGTTGCTGTGTATGTCAAGTTTTTGGTTTCCTGCCACTGGTTGATTCATCTTTATTCAATTCTGCTGTTTTGAAAAGAGGTGGCAGAATTAATTAGTGTTTTGTAAATGTTTCCACATTCTGTTAATTTTACTTACCTGTTCTTGGCTGTAACATGTCTAACATCTGCTCTTTATTTAGGTTACCGATTTAGTAATATTGATATTTTTCTTTATCCATCACTCTTTCTATCTGTCTGTCAGTTTATAGCTATAATAATTAGTAATGTATGGTCCTTTGGCAACATGATGGGCAAGCATTTGTAACGTAGAGTCAGTGTGAATTCTTGGAGTTTAGTTTTACATGCTTTACGGATTCTTAGTCATATAAGAGATTCTTGGTGCCAACACTAACATTTTGGGTGGTTATTTAGAGGGAGCAGAGTGAAACAACAGTTATAATAATAAAAAGACAGATTAACAGTAACATTCCGCTTCCCTCAAGCTCTGCTTCATATTTTCTGAGCCCCAATGTATGCCATGCAGGACAAAAAAAAAACTGTACTTGCTTTATCCCAATGTTAAATCACTGTTTGGGAACTCAGATCATGATCTTGTGCACCTGAGGTCTAATTATAAACCACTTGTGCTAAGGTGACCTGTGTGACTTTGTCAAATACTAATTGACTCACAAACTGTGTAGTAGATTACATAACCATTAGTGTAGCTCAAGTCCTGTCAAGTCAAAGTACTTTATTGCTACAGTTTCAATGCTACAGTATATTAAGAACTTAAAAAGGATTGAAACGGTGCTACTATCAGACCCACAGAGTAACAATATGCATTAAATATCACAAAATCTAAAATATATTACTTAAATTAGGTTAAAACACTTAAAAATATATAAACATCCCTATTGACATGCAAGACAAAAGTAAATGCTGTGCTAGCCAAGAATGTGTGCTGTTTTGGGTCACTGGTGATCTAAAAGACCTGTTAAGCAAAAAGAGGCGAGTCTTCAGGGTTGAGCACAAGCAGAGAAAGAGAAATTTTCAGAGGGAGATGAAGGTGAGAATAAAAGAGTGTAATATAGAATAGGAAAATAGTGACTTAAGAGTAGTAAAGGTAAAAAGGTGTGGAATTGGTTGAGGATGATGCCTAGATATCAGCAGGCAAAAAATGCTGGATACGTGCAAATTATCGTAACATTTTCTTTAGTGGGTTTTATAGTGGGCAATCTCTGCATAATAGCCTTTTCTGTGTCCTCCACCCCAAATATTTCACACCATTCTTCCTTATTATGAATTTTGCATCAGAGCTTATGCGGTTAGATGGGAGTTACAGACTTCACACACAAAAAAGCAGTGAGCCCAGATGGTGTCAGCTCTAGGACTAGAGATCTGTGCAGAGCAGATGTGCAGCGTTTTTCAGAATGTTTAAAGTCTCAGCAAGACACCAAGAACTTCAAAACCAAATTACTAGAAACCTGTAGTCCTGGTGTCACATATGAATTCAGTGGAAAGGCTTATCCTTGCTCATCTGAGGCTTTAGATGGGAAGGAGCACAGCTTTATTTGTCATAATACACAGGCTAGTTAACTTGAAATATTCTCTTTCACAATAAGACGATGACATACACAGAGACAGAAACACAGTCTATTGGCTTCTCTCTTACCCAACAGCTCAAACTTTACTTATACAAACTTTTATCTTCACTGCTTACTGCAAACACAGACAATTATTTACACAAGAGACCAGCAGGTACATCTCTTTACCTGACAGGATTTCTCAACACTACCTCGTGTTCATGAATGACATTCACTTTATCCATTTTGTTACACAGGTTCTTGATTTTTCCTTTTTCCTTTAACACAATCAGTTCTCTCCTGTTGAAGAACAAGCTGAGAGCAGCATAGGTAGACTCCTACCTGAACGTAGGACCTTTGTACATGCAACTACAAAACTGTCAGAGCAAAACGTGATCAAAGCCAGATATAGTTCCCGATGAGGCTGATGTCCTTGTTGCTATGAGTTGTCTATGAGTGTCTAGTGCCATCTTGTATACGATTGTGACCTGGGCTAAAGGTTTTACCGCCAAGGACACCAATAGTCTCAATAATATAATCTGGAGAGCTAGCTCTATCTTGGGGTGCAATTGTACACTGATCATGGCATCAGACAGGTGACTCCTGGTAAAAGTATGTACAGTCTCGAAGAATCCATAATACACTGCAGAGAAAGAGGTGTACATTTAGTGTTCTTGTCCTACTGCAGGAAAAAATGTATTCACATGTTCTGCAGTCATCAGTACAACTCTGACCTTTAATTTATGCAATCATCAGTATGCAATCATCATTATACTACAACGCAATTGATACATATGTATCAATTTATATATATATATATTTTTATATAATAAGTATATTTATATTTTAATGGCACCTTCTAATCAACATGTCTTTTTAACAGGCACTACTGCGTCCACTCACACGTATAAACTGTGCACCTATATAACCTCAGTCAATGCAAGTTTGTAAACTTTACAATTTTTTTATAGAATCTCAATATTTTATATTTCCTTTGTAAATGGTTATTTTTATATATTTTCAGTGTTTTTTTATTTGTAAAACTGTCTGTGTGTTATCTGTATGTAAGCTGCTGGAACATTGTAATTTCCCTTTGGGGATTAATAAAGAACTGTGTTATTTTTTAAGTACATCTTTAAAGACTTTTAAAAGGTTCCACTCATTCTGAAATTAAACCTGATAAACGCGGGCCTTGTAATCCTGGAATATGCCAGTTTCACCAAGAAAGAAATATCTATTGCTGTAATGACCTGGATATTCAAAACATTCAGGTACCTAAATTTTTTTTATAAAAATTTAATATTCATATTAAATTTAATATTTAAATTAATATTTAATATTAATTAAATTAAAAATTTATAATGAAATTTATTATTTAATTATTGCCAAATAATCTTGCTGAGCTGCAGTTTAAGCAACCAAAGTATCCTGGATCAAATTATGGTTATTTTTGGGCAATGTTTATTATTATACTATTAATGATAATAACTCCCAGTGACTTAAACAGTTGCCTGATGATTATATTTGTCACATGCTGCCTCCGAGTGGCAGTAAGGCAAAGAAGACTGCCTGGATCATACTAAAAGGAGGTTTTGATACTCTCTACCCCTGCCAAAAGAGGACTGTTGATATGACAGAGATGGCTTTGCTTAATCCAGTTGTAATCCACACACTTTAATTACTGCAGACATTTTTTGAAGTTTCATGGAAAATTCAGCTGAGCACACAAAAGTTCTTGAAGGGGAAAACAAGACTATTCTCTGTAGGTAAAAGGACAATTCTTACCTATCTTGCTTTGATCATTTGTTTGTGCTTTTCTATGTAATTTATTCACATTGGTATATAATGTAATTACAGTGTCATGGTGTGTTTTGAGCAGAATGGATAAATTAAAAAAATATATTAATAAGCTGCCTACAGAAAACACAAACACATATGTGCTACAGATTAAAGGGGGTTATTTGACGGAAATGATGTGGAATCAAATATGAATAATTAAAAAAAGATTATGAAAAATTCATTATCACCCAACAGATTTGAAGGTCATGAGCACAGGAGTAGATTCATGTTAACATGCCTACAATCAAAGAATGATTTACCCTTTCTTTGTACCATCAATAATTACAAAGAAACAACTTCCAGCAAATCTTCCACACAGGTTATTTATTTATTTTTTAATCGTTATAGTGTACTGTTTTTTTTTTACACTTAAGCAACAAAGTTTCTTCATAAACACAAAGTTTTACCTTTAAATTAGCAATGTGGTTTTCTTTTGGGAATCAAGGCTGGAATCAAGGCTGCCTTATTATGGCATATACAGAATTAGACATTTCTCATCATTAAAATATATTTATTTTTTGCTTTCAGATGCTAGATAGATGTGTGGGGCATGTGGATGTGTGACACTGGGAAAATTGGGTCATTTGTAATTGAGTCAGAAATAAACAAGTTAACCCTAGCCATTATCATATAGTCATTTTGATGGTCAGTTTATGCACTCTCACATATTTTATAGCTACAATTTGCTATTTTAACCTGACTTAACCTGATTTATTATTTTTTTAATAAAAGTTTAAACAAGTGCTACTCTTCTGACATCTAACTCTCTGCAGTCTTACCAGCTCATGGCCATCATGACAACAATTAAGCTATTGAAACAAGTCTGGGACAAAATGATTCAGAAGTTTTAAACAGTCATAATGGGATGCCTGCACAATCTTTGAACACTCCCTGAAGCATTATTGAATTAATTTGTTCATCTAAGGACAGAAACTAAAGAGTGTGAGACAAAGAAGCAAACAAGAGGCCAAAGTGAATATTAATAGAGCTGGAATAAATAGAACTGTAACTGAGAAAGAAAGACAAGACACAAGACACCTGTTTTTTAAACATTCCATGGAGCTGGGTTTACATTATATTTACATTTAGTCATTAAGCAAATTATTTTATCCAAAGTGACTGTCTGTGATTTTACATTTAAATGGTGAAGCATTGAAGGAATTGTCCAACAGAGTACATTAAGTGTTAAGTTGTACCAGTGCAACACCCCAACACACCACTACCATGATGGTGTCATAGCAATGCCAAAAACAATCCACCACCTACATAATTCCTGTTTTGTGGGTCTTGACCAGTGTAAAAAGGCATAGGACTATAGTCTGTAATTGTACAACTACAAAATGCATCTATTTGATAAGTGGAGCTTATTAAATGACACTGTATATAGAAACAAAGAATTACCTAAAACTTACACCTATGACCATAGTTAAAGTAATGTAAATTTAGGTAAATCTACAGATGAATAAATGAGATAAGTTTGGCTTGGCTTATTTAACAAATACACACATTTTTATATCAGCATGCAGAGAAATAACATTCCCAGCTTGAATGCAAACATACCTGTGATGGCTAAAAAGAACATAGAAACAATTCACTCATTTACCATGTCAGCCACAAGCAGACACTTGCGTACCTAATACATTTACTCTTCCCTATGGATTTTTTATCATGAAAATCCCCTGGATCTGTGCTGAGCCCACATAATTCATTCTACATTGAATCAATGAATATTAATCTCTATTTTTATGAGAGCAAAGCTTAGAGTGAGCCACTTTAAATCATGACCTGAGGGAGTACTGTTCAGAGGTAGGACTGCACATTTTTATTGATGTTTTAATTAAAACAATATCATGACCTGTTAGTGCAAGTTACCTTACATCTTATGTAGCAAAACTTGATGTTAGATTTTACAACTAGATTTTCAAGGTTGTTTTAAGTCATTAGTCTGTGCAGAAGAGCATCCTGCATTGACTTTTTTACCTCATGACAACAATCATCTCAGAAGTGCAACCCAGGCTATCTAGGACATTGCTTTATTTTGTAGAAATGGCTTCAGTGCATTCTCCTTAGTGCGTGAATGGCAAAGAGTGCTTTGAAGTAAAATTTGGTTTTCTGCATACAGAATACCTCATGTTTGATAAGCTCCGCATGTTGCAGAAAGTGAGCTGCCACTTCTAATGTCTTTCTAGTAAAATCAATCATGCAATGAAATTTTCTCCATTTGGACTTAAGGAATTTTAAAATTATAAATAAAAAGTAGATATCAATTTGCCTCATGACAATATGCAATAAGCCTTTGTCATCAGATCATTTGTTTTGGAGTTGGATGGAACATGTGCCTTCATAGCCATAGTTTAGGAAGCAAACAGATTATGATTTTAATTTTGATATTTAGCCCACTTTATTATGAAGTTCACACACTTGCAACAGTATCTTTTAAATAGAAGCAAAGTAAATAAGTTCCTTGTGTATATTTTCATACCCTCTATACTTGCACATTTATAATCACAAGCCCTGGCCTTCTCATCCTTTTTCTTTTTCTTTTAGCTGGTTACTATTCTCCGTCTCTCCTGTGGACTATCAGTCCAACAAACTGCATGTTCTTTATCAACCCATCCATAAACCTCTTTGGCCTTTAAACCTCAGTTTAAACCTCAGTACTGAAGTTATACTGTTGTACTATGGTTGTAGGCAGCCTCCTATGAGCACTGATAAGAGATTAAATGTTTAAAAAATCTTTGAAGCAGCAAATGCGCTACTGTATTCTACTTTTGTTTACAAGGTGGAACAGTAAGTTAGATGTAAAAGATAAGGTGTTTGAAAGAGTTTATAGTCTGTTATGGTTTAATTGTGCCAGTACAACATACAGTACACACCACCACTTTAGTGTCACCACCATCAAAACAAAACATATTCTGTAATCGTCTTGACCATTAAAAAATAGAGCAAAAGGAAATAACAAAGTATACAGAGAAAAGGGTGGACTACAGCCTACAACTGTAGCATAGGTAACTATAAAAGGGCATCTGTATGTTAAGTGGAACAGATAAAATTGACAATGATGTGAAATAATCGTAAGAGGTGCCTAGGGCACCTCTCACCTGTTTTGTGTTTTAGTCTTGTTTAGTCTCGTTAATTAACGTTCCGTGGGTATTTATTTAGTTAATTAACGTCATCTTGTTATTGGTTTGTGTTGTGCACGTGGTCGGGTGTCGTTTGTATTTAGTTTCATTGTTTCTTGTCATCAGGGCTGGTTGTGTTTGATGTCACCGTGGTCATTGACGTACCTCTTGTTTTGTGGTGCACTGCACCTTTAATAAATTCTGTTCCCGCTACCTGCGTGGCTGGCTCCCTTCAGCGCGTGTTTACGCAGCGGTTGCGCGTCCGATGCGCTTCCGCTTCTGCCCGAGGTAGACTACCGTGACAATAATCACAAGATCATTTCAACCTGTTTAAGTTTTGATACAACTTTTAAAATGCTGCAAGTTTAACTTAGCAAGTATTCATAATATGTCTGCTGTAAAAACGAACATTCTGTTTATGTACGGATTGAAATGGCATGGGTCTATTTAAAGCCCATTATGGGTTATACTTTTGGGGATTTAACAAATATCAGTAATTTGCAATACTTTCTGCTACTATAATAATATAACTGTGTAAATCAATTTATGCTGCCTTTCAAAAGCAATAAAACTACAGTGAAAAGAATTTGCTGTACTGCATCAGATACTGCATCATTGTTCAGAATGAAATGTGATGAACCTCTACAGCTTCGCGTTGTTTTTTTTTTTTTTTTGACCTTTTACCAAAGGAGACATAATCAGTTTCTCTGTAATCTGTTGAGCTAGATTCCACTAGATTGAAAATAAATTGCACTGGCCTCGAGCCTTGCTTTCATGTGGGCTGCTGTTGCTCTTGATTTTGCCAGTGTTACTTTAAGAAGAGCATATGTCTTGTGTCCCTGAGTTTAATTGGCTTTTTGTGTGAGGCCGTAAAACTATCTCCAAATTGGAACAACTTGCACTGGGTTTGAATTTCAGAGTAACTACCTGAAAAATAACCCTGGATGAAGTGTCCACTCAACTTAGCACAAATTAAGCAGTGAGCTTAGCTTCTTCACCTCTGGAGCTGTCTTTCCTAGATTCGTTTATATGTGATCAATATATGAACTTGGGTATTAGGGAAACCCTTTTTGTGCTTCCTTGGATACTTCTGGATGACCCGATCATGACCCTGCGCTGTGGTCTCAGGTTGTTTACCTGTTGCTGAGCATTTGCATGTGTAAAATAACATGAGTAAATCAACATTATTATTGAATCAATAAATGTATTTCACATTCTAGTAATAAGAGACTAACATTATTGGCATTAAGCACAGTAGTGGTTTTCAGCTAAGACCTTAAAAAAAAAAAAAAAAAAAAAAAAAATATATATATATATATATATATATATATATATATATATATATATATATATATATATATATATATATATATATATTTTTGAAATGTCTTTGTTTTCGTTATATATATAGCCTTTTGTCAAATAAAATTCAAATTTCTGTTAATATATTTTTTTAAATGATGTGTGCGCTTTAACAATATAAAATATATAACAAAATATTTTAAAAAAATCTTTTTTAAAAACCACGCTTATAGCGCCATCTTGTGGTGAAATTTTAACTGATTCGACTATCAATGGACTATCGAATCAGCTTCGACTATGAAAATCCTTAGTTGAAGACACCCCTATATATATATATATATATATATATATATATATATATATATATATATATATATATATATATATATATATATATATATTTCAGCCAGATAGAAAAAATGATTCCTAAAAATAAGTAATTGTGTAATAAGAATTCAGTATTCGTCTTTTGCAAAAAATCTTATTGGGATAGTTTTGATTGCTGAATAGGTAACAGAAAAGTCACAGTTTTAGTGTAGTAAGTCACAGAATGATTTGGGCTTTGCATTAAAAAGGCAAAATGTTAGTCTGTTAGGTGGTCATAGTAATATTTACAACACAGATGAACAAAGAATAGGGAAACAAACGAAAGATTAGAAAGCCAGGATAGGTGTAAGTGCTAACCACCTAGATTAAGTTCAAGTTTATTTATTACTATAACACTTTTTACAATAGCACATTGTCTTAAAGCAAAATTAAAGTGTTTTGAACCTGAACCTCTTAAAGAACAAGCCTAGATAACAAAGGAACTTTAAACAGGGGTGTAGCTCTCTCTGATTTAAAGATGACAGCACAACTATTCTTGCCAAACTGATAAGGTTTATTCTTGAGCTTGTACCTTAACTTTGTACATAACCTTACACCCAACCGTATGAACTATAACATAAATCACATAAACAAATTTACAATGAGTAATTTCTACATTGTTAACTATTAGTCTTAAGAATGACCCTTTGCTTGTTTAACCACACTAATTTACATCTTGACAATTACATATCAATTCACCTTAATACTAGAAAAGGTAATAAACTTTATGTAAACCCAAATAGTATACAAACAGAACACAAACCTCATTGGCTGCATTAAATATCAAAGAGAGCATATGGCTTCATGCTTGTTGCTCCTTGACTCCTTAAGAAACGCTTTATCCCTTAAAGCTAACTTTAGAACCTTTGAAGCCTTGCAACCTTAGAAACTAACATTCTTAATGTCCTTAAAGACACAGAAACCATAAAATTAAATACAAATATAAACTGCTCAGTTACAAGGGGATCATGCTAAATACTAGTGATATGTAATACAGAAAGGGTAAACAAGTCAAAGTGTAATTGTAAACCACTGAATTTGTGGTAAGTAAGCTAACCAAAATTATACAAGAACTACTAGCACTGGTACCAGAAAAACCTACAAGAACTAAAAAATGGAAAATAGTCTACTTGCAAGTACAAGTAGTATGTAAACCATCTAAAGAATGTTGGAGCAGAGTAAGAAAAAGTACTAAGCAGAAACACTACATAAAGTAACTGCAGAATCAGTGATGTATTATGCACCAGTGCTACATAAACTGCTTAGAGAATGGAGAGGAAAGAAATGTGCTAAGTGCAAGTGGTATGTAAACCATCTAGAGAGTAAGAGAGAGTGGAGTATAAGAAAGCACTAGGCACAATATTACATAAACAGCCAAGCATATTTTAGAAGAATTTTAAAGAATATAAATCAAGGTATACATTTTTTTTCTGGTGCATTACCTAGCCAAAGAATGAGGGACAATGATTCATAGCACATTAATGCAAACATAACATCTGTTTTAGAATCATACATTTAGGTTGAAGTTTTCTGTATCTGCATGTATAACTTAATTGACTTTTAGGAAAAGTGTTATTTGTTTGCTCAAAACGTTCACCTTGATAGTAGTTAATAGAATAAAATATTAAAATAAGGCAACAAAATAATAAGGATTTAAAGCACACTGATCTCTACTTACCTGCCTTGCAAAGGCAAGGAACCTTACCTTGGTTCTTACTTTTAATAACCCAACCATGCATTTTGAACAATTGTATGGGTTCAAATAAAAAATTAAACAGTGTGTGGAAGGTCCTTTTCTGCCCCAGCCTTGCATGGTATCCCAGTGCACCAAGCAAGGCCCATTAAAACATGCTTGACTGAGTTTGATGTGGGAGAACTTGACAGAGACCTGACCTTAACTCCACAGAACAGGACAAACTAGAATAGACATCATGACCTAGATCCTCTTGTCAACATCAGTGTGTAACCTCACTGATGTTGACCTTCTAGATGAAAGGGCAACAGTTATCACAGACAGGCCAATTTTTTTTTCTGTATGCCTACACAGAATTGTGGGGGCTGTTATGGCTACAGAGTTTTGGGTGTAACTTTGGTGTAAATTTGATGTTAATGTAAAAGCTACTGTAGCTGTAATATCTAGGTCTTCTAATACATTTGTCTATATAGTATAGCATTAACAATGATTTTGAGAAACAATATCCTAAAAGCTCAAGGGTCCTCTGCTATCAGAATGATTGTAAATGCAGCTCTTAGAACATGTCGATGTAAGTGATACTCCTGTAATATCCCAACAAACAGATTTGTTGCTCATATTACCCCTGTGCAGGTCCTTTGCAACGTTCAATAACAGCTTCCCAATTGTGTATTCTGTTGCTTTTCCTCTTTTGCAAGCTAGATTGGTTGATTAAGCAGGAGAAGAGACTTTCCCCTCTGTGAATTGTATTGTCTTTTCCATCTTGCACTCTTCATCTTGAGTGTGCTTGCAGAGCAATACTTATTCATGCAAACCATGAAGCTCAGCCAGCAGAGACAAAGAAGTCTTTGTAACTGCACTGCAATTCCTGTTGGGCTACTCCAGGCCAATTACAGTGAGGTGATGTGGCAACACGGAGCAGGAGATTTAAATGTCTAATCTGTATGTTTGGAATTCATAAGCAGATCCCCATCTGTCTGTGTGATAATGAATAATTACGTGTATGTTTGCTTAATAAACGCTGTTTGAACCTGATACCGAATGGACTCCCTATTCCGCCCAATTACATTGTCAGAGTGTGCCACCTATTATTGAAGACAAATAAACATTGAAATTGACTAAGCAAACTTCCTTTAATGCAGGAAATTACAGAAGCTATTGGGAAGACAGAACAAAGATGTGCCAGGGGGGGGGGCTGGATGTCATCTGCAGAATTCAAAACCGCTTCATTTGCATTCCAGGTTTAGGCAAATTATAGTTTTCTTTCTGAAATGGCTGTCATTACATACTGGGGACATGGATGAACTAGATAATAGATGGAATTGTCTTGTCAATCAAGCTGCAATTTCAGGGTTTTATAGTAGTTTAACAACATTGCTATGGAAGTTTGTATTCCTTTTCATTGTAAGGTTAGTGTTGCAGTATAGCGCATGCTATATATTTTATTGATGTAGTTAAAAAATGGGCAATTAGCATCTGTGCAAAGCCAGACACATGACTGATGCAAAGTATTAGGCTGTGAGTCCAATAAAAGTGTGACTTTGCGTTTAATAAGAGTATTCATTGAAGCATATTGATTCTACTCCTTTTGGTTGTATGCAGATGAAAGGAGTGCTCATTAAAAAAATAATCATCCTTGGTAAATACATTTTTGATGATTTCTTGGTTATTTACATATGTTTAGGTTTGTGGACCTGTACAGTGTGTTGACAAGTCTAGACATTACCTCAGTTATAACAAGGGCAGAAAAAGAACCTGTGTAGGTTCATAACTGAATACTAATAATGCTCATTTAGAAGTCCAGACACCCTGTCATGTTCAGATCGCCTCATTCAGATGCATAAATGTCAAGTTGTTTCCTTCTCTTTTTTTCAAAACCCCAAACCAGCACCAACTAATAAATGACCTTCATAGATGCTTCTGTTAAATGGCATATATAAATATGTGTGCAACAATGCATTGGATTTCCATATAAGCCATTAGGATGTGAATGGTTTTGCTTTTGAAATGATGTAGAAAGCTGCATAGACATAGCAGATTTCTAACCGTTGTAGGCAGACACATATTAGCATCATGCTGTATGGCAATGTTGTTCACTCTTATCACTTTGCTTTTTTAAAAAGCGTAATGTTGTTTATTCCTGTTAGTGGTAACTAAAAAGAGTACACAATGTATAAAACATAAATTAGCCTCATTTGCACTACTCATTAACTTATGGCATTAATGTACACTATGAGGCCTTTAGACGAACGAAAGCCTAATCAGAGGCTTTTACCCATTTTAATTTAGTTAAATTTTCTGATATGCTGATTTTTTTTATACTAATTAATATGCATGAACAGAGAAGATGCTCGGCCGTCCTTAGTTTAGCCAATCTGCACATTTACTCTTTATTCTCGTTAGTTCTAAGTGAAGATACATTTAAAAAAAAAAGAATCAATATCAGTTGTATTAATTACCTGTCTTTATTTTATTTTCCTCTCCACTGTAATATCAAATATTAAATGTAAACCACTTGTATGAGGATGTCAATGAGAGGGAACAGGCCCATTATATTTAGTTTTGTTTTATCTTTTTGTTTACTTTGTAAAGTTATAGTTTTCAGATGTGTTTGGATGAATTTGGAGATGCAAAACTAAGTACTTTTCACCACTAAAAGAATGACTGGCCATGTGGGACAATAACATTGTTTAGTGCTATGCAGCCTCTGCTTCAGAACCAGTTTACTAAAATTACAAGTGGTTGGATCTTCCAGTACATTATAAGGAAAGGACTTGTGCCAGTGGTTTTGCTTGGCAGATGATGGCACTTAAGCAGAACTGAAGTAGCACTTTCAATTTAGCTCCACTGTAACAGGTAAGACTGCCCTCCGGACAGCAATCAGACCCTGATAACAGAGCTAATATCTCAGTAACACACACTGGGATTTCGATGTGGGGTTGGCTTAAAGGTACTTATTCTGCTTGAGCTACTCTTTCTGATTAAATCTTTTTATGGTTTAATCATTCACTGTAAATGATGATCATCCCTGTCCCTATTTTATGCTGATGTACAATGGTAAGTAAGTACTCTCACCTCATATAGGGAAAATGCCGTCCTGGGAAAGATGTGAAATGGCCAATTTGGTTGTTAGACCTCAAGTCGAGGATACTAAAGCTTATCATACTTATGCAGGAGCTTTTTTAACTTATTTTCACAGTCAGCATATCCATCCCTGGATTCAGTTTCTTTGTAGACTATATGTTAATAATTGTTTATTTGTTTTTTTTTTACTTTACATTTAATTACATATTTTCACATAATTTAATCTGTAAAGTACTTCTATTATTAAAAAAATAAATAAAAATACTGATAGTTCACAACAGAACTATAGTTCTTACATTTATTTGGTGCAATACTGTATACTTCACTGCACTTTATAGATTCATGGGCTTGGCACCAGAAGTTATGCTGTGTATTCACAGCATTATATTATATTTTTGTAAACTGCCTGTTCGGCAGTGCATCAGATCAATCATTAATGATGACTTCTTTTTTTTTTTTTCATTTTGCAGAAAGTCATTTTACTCTATTTGTTAAAGCATTTAGTTATGATCCAGGGTGGCACTGTGGCTTAGTGGTTAGCACGTACACCTCTCAGCGCTAGGGATTCCTGGTTCGAATCCCAATCTGGGTGGAGTTTCTATGTTCTCCCCGTGTCCGGTCGGTTTCCTCCCACAGTCCAAAAACATGGATCAAGGTCAAATGGATTCTCCAAATTACTCCATATAGAGTGTGTCGGTCTGTCCCAGTGATAGATTGGCGCCCTGTCCTGGGTCTATCTGCCCAGCGCCCGAAACCTCCCCTGGATGGGCATGAAGAACCCCCCGCGAACCTAGTAGAGGATAAAGCGGAAGATAATGGATGGATGGATAGTTATGATCCATATTGTGTGTTGCAAATGTTTCTTTGTTGTTCTGTGACATGGCCACTAGATTGTGTCGCTAATTGTGATAGAACCAGTGTTCCTTGATTTTGATTTGTTAATTAAAGTCATATGATGAAGCATAGCACTCAATACAGCCATTTTGGAGTCACCACGTTTGCCATGAAGTGGAAATTCATTTTTGTTAAACCTCATATTTCATGCCTTTGGACCCTCTCTGTGAGTAGAAGTTTGTGAATAATAATTAATTCTATACATTTTAGGCTCTAGTCATCCTCTGTGGACACTGTATAGCACATTTCGTTGTTTATATATTAACCATGCGTGATGTTATCAAAGTAAAATACCCCATTAAAAACATTCTGTAATTGTTATTTGCAGTTGCACAAGATTTGGGTCTGAAACCAGTAAACACTGAAGACAAGGACTTGCCTTTGGTTCAGCTATTTTATTTATTTCCAGTTTTAAATCTGTCAAGTTGTGTTGGGCTGCGCAATAAGTAAAACAACCCGTTGTTTACACCATTATTAGACAATGTTTGGCCAAACATAACACTTATGTTTGTGAATGTCATTTCCTCTGAAAAGAAACAGAAACAATGCATTTCTAATGCACATAGTATGCACAATAAGTTTTAATTGCAAAGTGGCATGAACAGTGGTGCTTTGAAGCAATTCTGTTTATAATACTGGTGCTTAAAACTCCATTGAGCAACAACTGGACTGAAACTCGTCTAGATCACCTGCTGGCACTGTGGCTGCCGACTGAACTGAGTACTATGCTTTTTTAAATGCTTTTTTGTTGATGTTGATGTTAAAAATGCTTTCCTGTGTTTCCAATGATACATCCATGTACAATCCACTCTCCTGAATCCCCCAATTAATTTCATATATATTCTAGATGAAAGGATAGGGAATCAAAACTATTTTCATTGGCATTAAAAATATCACTCCACTTATTGTGCATGCTATTAGTTCTACTTAACCTTTATTTATTTATTCATTTTTTTGGTTATATATGTGCATAACTTTAATGTAACTAGTTACTACATTATCATGTCTGTTGACATACATACACATATTTGCTTTAATATATTGTTTCAATTAATAGTATTATGTGTAATTAATTATAATTATATCAGCAATAAAACATAGTAGTTTTTTTGTGTCATTTCTGCGACACAAAGTTATTCTGTTGGCAAAGCTTGTGTTATTATAGACACACAGATTTATTTATTTATTTATTTATTTATTTAGTATATTATGACATTCCTAGTTGCAGCCATCTTCCTGTTGCATTGATGTGGATTATTTAAATAGCTGCATAAAAAAACACACACACAGCAGATCTGTTGATAGCACAGACATGTTGGACGCTTTTATAAAAGAGCCTTTTAGTTTGAAATGAAAAATCACATATTAAAAGCCTAATAATCTAAAAGAAGATAATTGCATTTTGCAGGCGTTAAAGCAAATACTTAGCTTGAAACAGTTGTCAAAGGTGAGGGAAGTGAACAGATAAAACTAGGAGTGAGAAGGAAGAAAAATGGGGCCCATTACTTTCTTTATACTAATGAAAGATTGGTATCACTATTATTCTGTGTTGAGTTTGTGTTAAAAGTAAGGAAGGGTTGAGGATACTACTTAAGTTAAACTTTTCTGAATTACTTTTCTTTAAAGAACTAATAAAAATATTTGGTAAGACTCACTTGTGTCAGTGCCTTACATTTTCAGTTTTAAGCAGATATACTTTATATGTAACATATAAAATATGAATATAACATAAACCTTCGTCGTTTAACGTACGATTGTTTACAGGATAAGGTTTTATTTGTAACTCAAAGTTTGCATTTTTTCTTAGGCACAATTAAACTTGGATTATAAACACTGCTGCTTCCAACTTTAGAGTTTAATATTCAGTTTGGTTATAATGGTCTTTTCTTCCAATTCCAAAAGCAATTTAGATTGGAAGTGCACCTATTAATGGGTTTCAGAGGGGAAAAAAAGTTCTAAATCACATAAGCAATTGAGTTTTCCATAGCCATTTCTTTGGCTGGAACAGAGCAGTGGAGTCAAAACCAACCAACATGCACAATGCAATAATGGGGAGCGGGGATGTCTTCCGTTCATTCTATTTAATAGTAGTAGTAGTAGTATTAATGTACTACACACTACTTTTGAGGGCATTAAATGTACTCTACATCATTCTCTTATGAAATGTTTATATTTACACAAGTCAAGAAAAGTAAAAATAATGATTTGATGGGTGATTTCTTAGTATCAGGAAAGTAAAAGCGTTTTACGTTTAGAGTACATGAAAGCCTCATCAATCATCAAATGTGCTAAAGATAATACAGCTATACTTTTGAGAAATTATTTTAATAAAAAAATATGTTAAAATGATATTTTAAACATAGTTTTTTAAAACATGTGCTTTAAAACATTTAGGTGTGAATTATGCTTTGTGATGCAAGACTTGCATGTAGCTTCTTAGCCATGGAATCCCATGATATAAAGGTCCTGGTGCATAGATTTTGTTCTAGAGTTGGTGCCAGACTGGGTTTAAAACTGCTCAGCATCTTTGCTCTGTAATTGTTTTTGGGCTGCCAAGATGTGCTGTGTCTAAATGTCAGTTTATGTGTAATCGGTTGCTTCTTATGCCCCCCCCACCACTTCACAATTATATACATCAATAGATACAGTAGGTTTCCCCTCTGCACAATAGCTTTAACCACTTACACTGGTCACCTACTATTGGTGTTGCTGATCAAACCAGATAAAGGTGTTGGCAGATCTTGAGCTGCTTTGTGGTGGTTGTAATGAGTATATGAATCTCCACAGAGTCCAGAAGAGTAAGTGATGGTGTGGATTTGAATAGGGAACATGCACACACAGACTTTTGCCCTTAGTTATATAACACATACACAGGTATGAATGGATGGATCGATGGATGTATTTGGCCTCCATCACTAATTAATTAATTATGTATAATTTTAAGTGTTCAAATATATGGAGAACCAAGAAAAAGAGAAATAGCTTTAAAATGCCAAGATTCACATGAGGAAATTTGATGGGTATGATTTTATTTGTGTTGATTGACACATCAATAAGCATAAAATGATGTACACTATGGGTTGTTTGTTTTGAAGTGCCTCACTACGCCTAGAACAACTTGAAAATGAGATCCACTGCACAGCATACAAATACCATTATAATATTTTGCTAAATTCCCTTTAGGGTGAGAGACACAAAAGCAATCGGCAAAACGAGTAACACAGTAAACAGCCTGTATCCGGTGAATCTTTGTTTTGTGTTTTTACATTATTGACAACATTTTTCGTCACTTAAATATATATAATGCAAAATTCCTTCCTTCTAACCTAAATTCTTATTTAATGTAAATAAATACTTATTTTCAGCAATATAAATATATAAAATTATGGAAAGTAGTTGTTTTATTAAAGGGGCGGTAAACTGTGACCATGGATTGTGCACTGTGGAGGTTGAAAAATGCTGGTTTCAGCGTTTTCAACATGACATGTCTGCAGGATTGTGCTTTCAGCACTAGGAGGATGAGTTGAACACCTCAAGAGTAAAAAAGCTCTACAGACTTTACTAGACCACTTTTCTCTTGCAGACCCTAGATTTTTTGTCTATTTAAAACTTGTGAATTGGTGCCAATGCTGTGCAAGATTAAGCCAGGGATGTTTATATACCAGGCAGGGAGCTCGTTCAAGCATTGGGGTGTTTTAAATCAGGCATGAAATTAATTTTTCAAATTCCTTTCAGCAGAGGTGCATCTAATAAGAACAATATGCATTATGCTTTAGATCTATCTGTCCCAGAGCAATGCAGCAGGTTCTTTGGTGATGGTGCACAGTATATCTCTGTCACCTCGCACTGCTGTCCTTGAAGTCAGTGAACCGTTCAATCAAAACATGAAATGCATTAACATGAAAAAGGAGATGTTCTATATCTACCTCAACATTTGCAGGTCCCAGTGTTTTCCAAGGTTAGATTCTGACATGATTTTCTTTCAATGCCATTTGGCTTGAAATAAAATAATATTGTTTAGTCAATTTTAATGTTTTATTTCTTCATTTGTTTTCAGGCTCATTGTTATATAACACACATTTTGTGTATTGTACATTACAAAAACTCTTACTAATAGCTACAGGGTTAACACCATGGGCAAGTTAACCTCTCTCTCGCTCATTAGTTATCAGTCCCTCAGCTTACCATTCTGAGAGGCTCTTTCAAACACTAAAATCACCTGTAAGTTTTGATTTACTGCTTTAATTAGTTTTGTGTACTGGTGGCCAGCTGGGTTGTTTCTTTCCAAGTCACTGGGTTACTTTTTGAAGTGAGCCACTTTACTTATTTTCTAGACATTATGTCATTTTAATGAGTCTGATAAATTGTATACGGTGCTCAATATGTAAATATGAAATTCTAATTATACAGAGCTTGAGTTTAAAATTGATTTTCTTTTTATTTATTTATTTTTTCCCCCTGAAAACACAGAGTGCAGGCTCATCAACCCAGACAGTGCTCTCAATAATGCAGAAGTTAATTCAAACCAATAAGTACTGGATTGAAAAAGTATTAAAATCGTTAATTGAATGCATATTGTAATTGGGACTGAAGCCGTAAGCCTAACTCAGCACAACAAGCGTCATGATGGAGATCAACTCTGGCAGCAGTTAAAATCATTGTGAGAGGTATTGAATGTTTGGCACTTTAAAAATATGACCTATTTAGCAAAGACAGGGCTGAAGGTTTTATTTTTGTGTGTGTGGTGTGTGTGTGTGTGTGTGTGTGTGTGGGGGGGGTATTAGCTTCATATCTACAGGTATGTTATTTTACTCTCCTGTATAGTTTGGCATTTCTGAAAAATATTTTAAGTCAATAAATCCTCTCCAGTGAACATTCATTCATTCATTCATTATCTTCCGCTCTATCCTATATTAGGGTTGCGGGGGGGTTCCCCATGCCCATCCAGGGGAGAACGTTTCGGGCGCTGGGCAGATACACCCAGGTCAGGGCGCCAATCTATCGCCTGAGACGTTCTCCCCTGGATGGGCATGGGAAACCCCACCTCGACCCTAATATAGGATAAAGCGGAAGATAATGAATGAATGAATGAATGAAAGTTTGTGAATCAATAAATAGCCTTGGTAGACTCCTTTGTGACTGAACTTTAGGTTTCACATGTTAAGATTTATTGTTAAAAAGCATAAACCAAAATGAAACCAGGAAGCTGCATACCAGAGCAAACTAAGACATTTTGAGGCTGAGAAGAAAATGGAAGTTCTGATATCAACAGTCTTTACCGAAATAAATGCCAAAGTGTAAAGGATAAAATGATCTGCTAATGATCTAAAACCTACAGCATCACCTGTGATCATATATAAATGATAACAGTATGATATGTTGCAGACACTGTCCTCTGCTGGATTTGGATAACAGTACGAACCTTGCATTTGCTTAATGATCTATGATAAACTTTTATTTAAAAGGTGTTCCTGGTCAATCCTTGCTTTGCTTATTTCTTCTTAAATTAATTTTCAAATGAATATTTGCTTGTTGATCTATACTTTTATGCATTCATCTATCTATGTTCACACTTTAAAGCTTGTATTAACATTCTACATAAATTATATGTTTATGTAGTTGGATAGTGGCATGATTTGGAGCTTCAACAGATGCACTATATGAACAGACATATTTTACAACTTCGATGAGATTTAAAAGTTTGTAATTTGTTTTGTGTTAAGTAAAAATGTATACAACTACCACATCTGTATTTTCTGTACTTATCTTACAATATACACTTGCTTAGAAAAACTAAAACCAATTAAACTGTCAAACACGCAGGCCTTAATGTATATACCAAATCTGTTGGTGCATCTACAATCTGCCTTTATTTTTATATTCAAAAAGTAAAAATTATTTGAAACAAGGTTTTTACTTTTATGTAAACTAATGTTATATATGTAGTATATTTTTTATGATAATTTTCTGATGGTGATTTTACATTTACATAGCTCTTATTTGAAGCTGTAGGCTGGTATGTCGCATTGGATGCTGGTACTTATGAGAAAGAACAACAAGGGACAAATATGAGTTTGGAAAGTTAAATTTATTATTGAAAAAAACATAATAATAGCAATATAATACTATCCATCCATCCATTATTTTCCACTTTATCCTCTACTAGGGTCACAGGGGGGTTTCCCATGCCCATCGAGAATGTTTTTGGCACTGGCCAGATACACCCAGGGCACACACTCACTCACACAGACACACACAAACACACGCTCTATATGGGCCAATTTGGAGAATTCAATTGACCTTGATCCATGTGTTTGGACTGTGGGAGAAAACCGGAGAACACGGAGGAAACCCACGCGGACATGGGGAGAACATGGAAAATCCACCCAGATTGGGATTTGAACCTGGAATCCCTAGCGCTGAAAGGTGAATGTGCTAATCACTAAGCCACCGTGCCGCCCATAATGATATTATATTTGACAATATATGATATTACCTTCAACACACATCAAGTGGTGCACCACTTCTACAACTGCCCACTATGTAGTGTTTACATTGGAGAGTGCGACACAAAATGAATATTTGGGTTGAGGCCCAGTTCACCCTAACTACTCAAATGTACTGCCACCTGCTGGGATTATTGCTCAACTGCACCAGCTGACCGCAGGCACGACCTAGCACCCTGGGTCAGCACACAGCGCTAAAAACGCTCTAGCCAAAGTTAGCAGTTACATAGACTTTAGTTTAGTTACATAGTACAGGGAATTATGTAATGAATACGTTTAAGTTGAATTTTATATGCACCAAATGTTTGATATTAAAATGTTTATGGGTCCTCATCAAAGAATATTTTACCTGTTTTAGAAAAATCCCGCAAACAGATCTGTTACAACAGCAAGTATAATCATAATATCTTGTGTCAAAATGTCTGAAAAGTTACACATGCTGTTGATTTATGAGTAATATTATCCTGAACTATTTGAAAAAAAAAGAAAAATGTAACAATAGACATAACCCTATATGCAGTTTTAACTCACAATTCTTTTTTCTCTTTTATTTTAGGTAAGTAAATTGAGTCTGCATGGTACAGATAAATTGGAGAGCATGAACGGATACCTCTGTGAATCAGTCTAAAGGCTAAGTAAATTTTGACTTATGCTGCTAATACAGGTCTCTCATATACTGCATTTTTTTATAAAGTTGTCAGACACTATGACCTGTTCATCTAAAGTCTTTCGATTAAAGTAGTTTATCTTCAGTCTCAGGTGCATGTCGGTTTTACTATGTCTGAATGGCTAAAGTATTTTGGAATGCTCTAGAGAGGCTGTACAAATTGCTTCATTAATTATTAGTAGATTGGAATTGTGCTCATCAAGGGGGATTTATGATCAGCTAATGGTCTACTCTACTGGAAAGTCTAGCTTAAGCGTCTGGCAACCCAGTGGCACTGTGAAAGGAATACATCACCCAGACAGGTCGGCAGTAAAGTGTTATTAAGGAAGGGCCAACTGTTGAGGCCGTACCGGCCTACCATCCACCCATCCGTCTCTTATTGTCTAATAGAGAGCAAATAGTCCATCAGTTTTTCATCAGGGAAAGGCCCACTGTTCTTGTCACTCTGATTATATCTCAGAGGCTGGGGTTGCGTGGTCATGGCAATTATCCCAACGCAGGCAAAATTAGTTCACTGAAAACCCAGTCTCCCGTTGCTGTAGATTACTGTAGATATTGGGAAAACATGATAAAAGGGATCATTTTACAAAGGCACTGCTCGGCTAATGTATTATAGCACCTTCATCATGTTTTCTCCATAATTCAGAATGACAGGTCTGTGTTATTGATTTAAACAATTAAAATGTGCTGCTTGAATAGCAAAATTTAAATGGAAACATTATTTTAGTGCCAGACTAATTTGGTTGTCTAGTTAGCAAAACAGCTTACTGTGAGGCGACCACTATCCAATGTACAGTCATTAAAAAAGCAAGTACACCCTCATTTGATTTAAATGACTTATGCATTAGGACATGATAAACACATGATTCTCAAAAGTACAAAATTTTTGTAAACAGAAATTAAATGTTATTAATTATTTAACAAACAAATTGATTAGAATTCAAAAGAGTATATGCAGTTCACTTTTAGGGGGGTGACAAAGAAGGATTCTCTAGACATGGCAAAATGGAGGAAAAAGATCCACTTTGGAATAACCAGGATTGACAAGAAGTTTATGGCCGAGTTCGGGTCCGGAGCTTTTAGGTACATGTTAATACAATGCCATAAAGAAAATATATTCGAGAATCAGATTTTCAATCTAAGAAATGTTACAAGACGTAACATTTACCAACACATTAAAGTTCATAATTTTTGAGTGAGAAAGATTAGTTTTAGGTTTAAAACATGTAATACAAATGGCAGTCCTCCCAGAGTATCAGTATCTATCTATGTCAAATGTGCAAAATATGTAGAAGGATTGCCATTAAATAGTCAATAAATTATTTACAAGGAACGTGACTGATAGCAACACTGCTTCTCCGATCACAGTACCCAATTAAATCTGATGTTATTGGTCAGTGACAGGTTTGTTTAATGCCGAGTTGCAATGTGTATAAAGCTCAATTTAAGCAGGAGTGTTTGAAAACTGTAACCAAGCATATTCATCAATGTCTGATGTTCAATTTGTGTTATCTTACCCATGGACAGAATTTAGGACTGGTGATGGAAAGGACTTGTATTCTAAAACCAAAGCACAGAAAAAAAAATCTGTTTTCTATTTTCTATTTATCAACAAAAAGTTCAAAAGTTTAAAGTGGTAAAGTTTTGGTTTTTAAAATAGAGGTATAATCCTTGTTGCAAGGAGCATCTTCCTTTCATTCTGCAAAATTGAGAGTCCTCATGGCATCACGCTTGCCCTCGGCTTCGCTGCTACAAACTGGTCAATATAATTCAGGGTTTCAAGGGCATAAAGTGCACTCTCTCTCCTGTGGACTTAACAACAGATAGACTGACCATACAGCACACACCTCAATCAGTAAAGCGACGGGCTGTGGGACTGAATCAGAGAGTCAGCACGAGAAGCTCCACATGCTTGGCAAGACCATAAACACTTTAGCATCTGCTAAACATTGACATGCTGTTTTTTTTATTCCGATTCATATGCCTAGGCAGTCATTGAATCTCTCACAGATTTTCACCTTTTCTGCTCTCTGTAGCCTGCTCTGCTCAATCCCTAGTGTCCGTTTTCAATAACTGTTTTCTCATTTAATTCTCCAGAGCTGCCCCTCTTATCCTCACATGATAGCAAGGCTTCCATTCAGCTGTTTATAATGCAAATTTTTTATTTGTGAACCATATGAGAAGCTTTAAATCGAAATGCTTAGAATGAAAGAAAATAGCCTAATTAATGCAAAAGAAAGTTGAAGCTGTTTTTGAGGGACTGCATGTGCTGTTTAAATTGCATCATGCCTTCGATACAATGTTTACACTAAATGGTTAAAATGGATTTTGAGATTTTTCTTTTGTCAAGTGTGTAATTAAATGGAATACAATAATATTGAATTTGTTTTGGTTAGATACCCTGTCAGACCATGGGAAGAAAAATGCACCAGGCTTTGTGGCAACAGCTGTTTCAAAGAGTTTGGAAAGAAATACTATGGTTTAAATTTGTGTTCTTTGTTATTTTGATTCCTGCCTCATCGTGTGCTTCTATGATTGACATAATTTATTGGTGTGCTTTTCACTGGTTGTGTGTTGCTCATTCTGCACCTGTTATATCATGATTGATTAGACGTTCCAATTCAGCTTTTATTGTAGATGTATCTATTAAGCACAATAATGTCTGAACACAAATATAGATTGAAAAATATCTTGTGTAATTCTACATGATTTTTTAAGCAATTCATGTTTCTGTTGGTAAACATACACACACCCTGTAATTTTCAAGCAAATAGATGATTACTCACTTTTTTTATACCAGGCATTTACAATTACTTGGTGCATATTAAAAAAAAAAAAAATTATCAAACATATCATGCTATTTATTGTTAATATTTAATTAACAATAGTTAGTTTATTTTTAAACTATTTTAAAACTATTTTTTAAACTATTTTAAAATTTTGTTATGTTACCGGTGCCTGGGGCACCTGTTCCTCGTTTGGGTTCTTCATTATCTCAGTTGGGTGATTGGTTTGTTTTGTGCACGTGATTATTTGGTTTGTTATTTAGTTTCAATTTTCCAGTATTTCGGGGCACGTCTTTGTTTTGTGGTTATCTTACCCAATGCTAGTTTGTTCGTTTGTTTCCCCCCTTTCTGTTGGTGTTCCTACACCATTTTTAATAAATTCGGTTTTGGATTTTATCCCGGTGTTTTTCTGGACTCTCCTTCCGCGTTGAACCACGGTGCGGCGCTGCGCACTTTCTCCGCGCAGGTCGTACTCGTGGGAGCGTTTCCGTGGACCGACGTACGCTGTATTCCCCGCGTAGTCGGTGCCCGGGAAGCGCTCACTAGGCGCGAAGAACGGACATTTCTAACAAGTTAAATGTGTAATTTATATATGTCTGCTTTTTATATTAATACTTAAATAAAGTACATGGAAAGTAGGTGCAGTTCAATTAAAAAAAGGCTGTTTTATAGAACAAAGAACTAACGCTGGTACATACACCCACACTTTAGGTACACCCCCACTCACTTACCATACTTTATATTCTACAATTATAAACTATTGTCTAGATGTTTTTTTCATAGTTTACTCTTTCAGCATTGTGGCTGATTTGCAACAATTTGCCTAGTAGCTGTAAGTGATTGTGTCATACAAATGCTTGATATTGCTATAATTGTGACATAGTGGTGGTACAATGCTCATTGCATTTGCATTACAACATGTTCTGGGTTGGAGTTCCAGGTAGGGCAGATAATGTTCCTTTGTAGACTTTGCATGTTCTTTCCATGTCTGCATGGGGTTTTATCCCACAGTTTAAACATGCTAGAAAGTAAATTGGTAATACGAATTGATACAATTTTCATTCTGCCCAGTTTTCATGCCCAGTGAGTGCTATGATGACTTCAGCATCCCCTGTGACCTTGTTCAAAATATGTGAATTAGAAATAAATATTTCTGAACTGAATATTTCTGGAGTATATTTACAATATTTTTGCAGCATTGGCAGCATGTTTTAGAACAAAGACAGACAGAATAGTTGCCTTTAGGTACACTTATCCAAAGTAGACAAAGGCAAATAACTGGACATGGTCCTTTCTCCTTAAGAAGTTAAGAATCAAATTAAAAGAATATACAGAACATGTACTGTAAATGCTTAAGCAAAAAAAGTGCTGGATTTGTCTGCTTTAATTTTAGTCGTGACCCATGACTTAAACTGTGATCAAAGTATAATGATTGCTGACCTCCAGCTTTTGTGTGGCGTATTCATAGCCAAGTCATATTTCCTTTTTTCAGTGATCTGTGTCAACATTTCCTGTAGACACAACTGTTTCAAATGTCTTCATAAAACAACTGATTAAAAAAAAACTGCGTCCTGGACAAAGAATGAGGTGTAGTCATTTTAAGACTAGGAACCTGACCTTGTCTAATCCCTTATTATTGTTCTGGATGAATGAACCCAAACTCAAGGTCATATTTTAATCTAGTCGAAAGATTTTCTAGAATATTGCAGTATAAGGACTAAATAGACCCATAGATGGGATGTTTATTCATCAAATACATGTGCAAAATGTGTTCGTGCTACTTTGTTACTGTTCATCTGTTTGTTTCCGATTTTACAGCTGTTTTCTCACTCACACATCCCTTTGTGATTTCAGTAGGGACCCCACATAAAGCACATTGTGCGTGTTTGTTGTTTTTCCTCTGATTTCACACACCTGATCCAATCCATAGAGTAATTATTGTCTAATTCTGTGAATTAAATCAGATGAGGCATAGCTGCAAAAATGAGCAAAATCTAACAATAGGGACTGAGATGCTGTGCAACATTGTTTATTTTATTTTATTTTTTATTTATTCTTCACTTTGGTAATGCTCTGTTTAGCTGTCTGAAACGGTTCTGCCGCCTGGAATAGTGGCTACATAAGTAGCAGGGTGTAGAGCATAAAATCAACTTTTGATGCAGCATACACCTAAAGGCACAAGGATTATCTGCTGTGATCCACACTTTATAGCTTTCCATAGCTTTCCAAAAATAAATAAATAATAATATTAGTAACAGAAATGGTTTGCAAAATGTCAATCACAAACAGCATCACTGAAAAGGCAAAAAGACAGCATTTGATTCATTTATAAGCAGTTTATTCAGGAGCTCAAGTTCTATGTAGTGTACTGGCTTAGGTCCATAGAAATGTTTTGAAAAAGCTCTTAATCATTTGCACTATCAATTTAAAAGAGTTGTGGATAGTGCAGGTTAGGACAATATTTCATAGTTTCAATATCTGGTAAATAGCCTTTTATATATCTAATTACCGTTATCATGATCTGAAATTTTTATATTGATTGATGCATGAATCGAAACCACAACCTGTAATTGTATAATTGCATTTACAGAAATCCATCAGTGAAATAATAATCATCATGTATTACATAACATGTAATGGCTATAATTTATACACATAATGACCAAAGTATGAGCTATTAATTTTGGGCTACAGTAGTGTAATGATGAGCTTCTCGCAGGCAAGAACACTGTTATACAACAATTTATATTACAATCTATATTACAAATGCAAATTATTATACAGTGAATGATTAAAATAAATATTACATCAAACTAAAAAATAAATAAAAAGCAATTGCTAAATTATTTTGCAACACATTACTAAAACAATTACAATAATTCATAACACAAAGAAGCTGATTCTATTATTGGAGTTTTAAATTAAAGTGTTTTAATGATTTAATTTATCTTCAGTAGGCACTGAATCTCGTTGTGGTTTGGTGCTAGGTCCCTGAAAAAAAAAAAAAATCTTCATGTACAAGTCTTATATAAATCCTAAATGGTTTATCTTTTTTATAAATCTTATTTTATACATTTTATGTATCATTATAAGAAGTAAGGGTGGCACGGTGTCTTAGTGGTTAGCACGTTCGCCTCTCAGCGCTGGGGATTCCCGGTTCGAATCCCCATCTGGGTGGAGTTTCCATGTTCTCCCCGTGTCTGCGTGGGTTTCCTCCGGGTTCTCCGGTTTCCTCCCACAGTCCAAAAACATGGATCAAGTCAATTGAATTCTCAAAATTGCCCCATATAGAGTGTGTCTGTGTGAGTGAGTGTGTGCCCAGCGATGGATTGGCGCCCTGTCCTGGGCCTATCTGCCCACCGCCCGAGACATTCTCCCCTGGATGGGCATGGGGAACCCCACCGCGACCCTAATAGAGGATAAAGCGGGAGATAATGAATGAATGAATATAAGAAGTAAGATTTATTGTCATTTTATATGCAATTCAGAAACATCAAAAATATTCACTTAATTAGAAAATCTTGTACTGTTACTGCTTCAGAGGTTGGATCGTTTCTTGAAGTATCATCGTGTTCGTTTAACATTAAATGATAATACAATAATAAAAACAACAAATATGTTTATCATCATCTTATAAATAATGCCATTTGTATGTTCCCTATACAAATTCACATTGTTTTTTTAAGTATCATGATATTTGGCGTTCTTACTCTTCGGGACCCTGCAAAGGTTTATATAGTCTTTGCAACCACCAAGAAGAGGTATCAGGCTGCAGGACAAGGCAAAGTATGATACCTTTTGAAAACTTCTAAATTATGCACAGTACTACATCAGAGTAGTTTATTATGCACACTTCAAGAGTAAGTGTTACTTACATGTTCACTTAGTTTTAAGTTGCCATAGTTTTTCTATGTCATTACAAAATAGGTTCCCCATCAGGATGCCACTTTTTGTGTCTTCCTATCCTCAAATATAGCATTGCATATGAGTTTTGAATCGATACCAAAGTCTAAATCGCATGAATTTAAAACTATGTTGACACTCTTAAGTGCACAGCTGTTGCTGAAAGTTCGACATGTGAGTGGCTTTAAGTGGTTTAGCTTATTTAAATCTTTTTCACTTACAGGCTACTTTGTGCTTTGAGGTTCTAGCAAATGGGTTGGGACTGCAAATGATGCTGAGAGTAAAGCAGCTGGTTGTGTGGTTTTTTTTTTTTGTTTTTTTTTTTTTTTTTTTAGGTCAAAGGCAGTACCGCAGTGTTCTGTGTCACTTGGAATTCAAGTGATTAAATCAGCATTTCTTAAACTGTGTGACACAGAGGCAGGTCAGGGGAGGCGCATCTGACTAGAAATTGTGTGGAACCAGAAAGTGAGGAACCAATGTTTTAATGTCAGAATCTTTTATTTACGGTAGCACAGTCTTTTGAAATGAAGAGTTAAGACAAAATATGTCAAAATATTTTACACAGACATTCCATCCAATTTCCATCCATTCCACCAAAGAGGTATTTCATAGTTATATACTTAAAGTGATAAAATGTACTCTTTTTAAAATGTAATTGCCAAAAAAAGTAATTTGTTACTTTTATCTGTTTTGCAAAGTGTTTGTGATTTTAAGCTGTTTTAAAGTTTACTGATTAAAGGAGCAGTTTACTGACAAAAAGTTGTTTAAATAAAGTCAAGTACAATATAAATCATACTCAAGTCTGTTTTTCGTCAGCATTTTGTTGTGGGGGAAAATGCAGAAAAAAAGTTTGAGATTCGGAATTGGAATACTTTAATTGCTCCCATTTGCTAACTTAAATATATATACAAAAGTAAAAAATTAACAATAAATACAGTAAAAAAAAAATATATATATATATATATATATATATAATTATTTAAATTATATTAAAAATTAAAAATGTATTGCACTGTGAGTGAGGTCAAAGTGTAATATTGCTTATTTGAATCATAATTTATCATAATTACAATATTGCACATAAAAGTTGTATTATTGAGTGAGAAGTTAAACTGTTTGGTTATACAGTTTGATGGCCAAAGGCCTGTGATGCTCTGTGGTGCATTTGGGTGGAATAATTCTTAGAGTGAATGTGCTCCTGTGTCTGACCAGTGTGTCGTGCAGTGGGTCTCTGACACTGCCATCAGCGAGTCAGTTGATTAAACATTTACTTTATCTAAATATGGCAACAATAGCATAATATATTGTTTCGACATTGTCTTTGGAAGTTACACATGCATATTTGTCATATTGCAGGATAAGAAATGTCTCTGTTCATTGCCTGGATCCTGTGGCGAGACCAAAAAACTTAATTTATTCACAGATAATTAATCAAATCAGCCTCTGTCTCTTCAGTTTTGAATTATTGGAAAATATTCTTAAGCTCTTATATTTGCAAATTGAGTCTGCATAAAGTACTAAATAAAAAGAATGCCAGCAATTATAACAAAATGTATTTGGGGAAATTTTGGGGAAATAATACATTGCAATGATTTAGGTGTTCTTTGTTTGCTATACTGGATAATGTTCATATTTATAAAGCTTTAAAATAAAGTAAAATGCAGGTTGTTGTCTTTCAGTGAATGCAAAACATGTTTAGCATAAATGTGTCCCAAAGGTGTGTTTAAAAGCATATTCTTACTTAGTTTAACCAATTATTAATCAACAGTCCTGTGTCCAGTGAGAGCCGAATTACAACCAGACAACCTTGAGGTCTCTTCATCAGAGTTTTGGATTGCAACAGCAATCAATTTCAAATTACTGTACTCATTCAGCGAACTAATAAAGTTCCACTTAATCACATCTGCTAACTGCCCACTAATTTTAGTGAGATGAACACTTTCACAGTTAGCTTACTAATGTTTCTACAAAGTGTTGTAAAAACTAAAAGTAAAGCAGGAATATCTGGAAGAATCATGAGAATTGCAGCTAAAGTATTTTACCTTTCACGCTAACAAAACAGCATGCTTCATTTCCTACCATATGCAACATGAAATAATGCCTTGCTTGATTGATAATAATTATGCATTTAATTAGCACCTAATCGAGTACATTCTCCTCTTATACTGGCAGATATTGTTAAATCAGAGGATGTGTCCTACTGACTGATTTCCCCACAGCAAGACAGAGAAAGTAAAACTACCCTCCGACCTTTTCTTGCAGCATTATCATTCACCTGGCAGAAGCTGCCAAACAGACTGGGCTCTCTTATCATAATGGGCTCCTATGCACCTAATCATTTTCCATTAAGTTGAGTTTATAAAGGCAGGGGAAAAAGAGCTCTATAGATCTGCGTGACAGAAATGTTTTTCGCATTAAATGTTCTGTTTTGATAGTACAGGCTGGAAAGTTGACTAATCAGCATGAGTGCTAACTGAACCATAGATAGAAATATGATCGTCATTTCATTGATGACACTATGCCTTTGTTTTTCACTGTAGTACTCTTGTATATGTTTCGATTGTAATGGCAGAAAATTAGATTTTATATTTGCTTTATTTATTTGTTTATTTCTTTCTGTTTTCTCCTAATGCTGCCGTTAACACTGTTCTGTCATGATTGTTATTACACCTATCAACTATGTGAATTATCGAAATCTCATAAGGGTCCAGTCTGTAATGTTGTTGCTCTTATTAGATCATAAGCATTAAAGGCAACATTTAGAAACTGAACCGCTTTGCATTTTTATGCAAGACCTCTGCATTAAGTGACATTTTATTTTTTTTACATTTTGGAAAATTGAATGAGTTTATAAAGCAAGGATAAACCCTGTGATTCTTTTTTTTGTCTCTGGGTACTTTGTGTGAATCTAGGCCAGAAAAGCAGACTCAGGGCTGATAAATGTCAACGCTGTATTACAGCAGTGGCATACACAGAAATGAAAAAAAAATGTTGATTGTCGAGCTGCTTTCATTATTCCATCTTGTGTCCCCTGTTATCTGGTTTTAATAGCACTGAAATGCCACTTCATCGACTGTGTGGAATTGTGTCCCTGTGTGTAATTAGTTCCGTAGTTTTGTACACTCTGTATGTGGTAGTCTTGGGAAACATTTTTAAGTAGATTGTATTGCCACTTTATTTGCACTTTACCATTCTGTGTGCAAGAGGGTTTTAGGGCCTGAGGCAATCATGGCCCTAAAACCCTAAAAAGTTATTATTTTTGTACATACCGGTGTTCATGTTTAGGCTGGTCTGTGTGTGTACCTGGTAACATTTACCATAACATAGGCCTTGGTTGATCAGAATAGTGATGGACAACTCTTATTATGTGTGTTAGGCTTTATATTTAATAAGTCTGTAATTAAAGAACAGCCTGTTTGTTTAATAAGTCCGTAAATAAAATTTACGTCTTGATTTAAATACTTCACCATGCAGTGGTAAATATAATAACAACAAATAATAGTAATAGACAAGATGATGTTATAACGAGACATTGACTCTGCTTGCTTCTAAATGAACTATGGTGTCATATAAAGTATGTGCTCTTTAGTATAGGTTCATCATAAAATCTGTACAAATAACTTTAACTTAATGGGTTAACATCAAGCAACTAACAATGGAAATTACAAAAAATTAATACTGATATAAATTCTTCATAGCATAACCTCTTTTTTGCTATTATTTGCTCATTTTTTGCTCTTTTTTGTTTATATATATATATATATATATATATATATATATATATATATATATATATATATATATATATATATATATATATATATATATATATATATAAAGATTTTTTTCCTCCACTGTGTGTGTGTGTGTGTGTGTGTGTGTGTGTGTGTGTGTGTATATATATATATATATATATATATATATATATATATATATATATATATATATATATATATATATATACAGGAAATAAGTATTTGATCCCCCACTGACTTTAAAAGTTTTAATACAAAAAAATAAATGAAACGTCTCATAATTTTATGCGTCTCATAATTTTTTATCATATTTTAACAGTGCCACATAGAATATCAAAAGAAAAATGGAGAAAATTACATGAAATGAGAAATAAAAAGTTATTTGCATTTCATTGAGGGAAATAAGTATTTGATCCCCTAGTAAAACATCATTTAATACTTGGTGGCAAAACCCTTGTTGGCAAGCACAGCAGTGAGACTTTTCTTATAGTTTTTTATAAGGCTTGCACACACTTCAGGAGTAATTTTGGCCCACTCCTCTCTGCAAATCACTTCCAAATCCTTAAGGTTTTTAAGCATGCATTTGGAAACGCGAAGTTTCTCCCCATAGATTTTCGATGGGACTGAGGTCAGGAGACTGGCTAGGCCATTCCATGACCTTGATATGCTTCTTATGGAGCCACTCCTTTGTTTCCTTGGCTGTATGTTTTGGGTCGTTGTTGTGCTGAAAGACCCATCCACGATCCATTTTCAGTGCCCTGGTGGAGGCAAGGAGGTTGTCACCCAGGATTTTGCGATACATAGCCCCGTTCATCTTCCCGTCAATGCGGTGAAGTTTGCCTGTGCCCTTTGAAGTTTGTCTGTGGGGGAAAAACACCCCCAAAACATAATACTTCCACCACCATGCTTGACGGTGGGTATGGTATTCTTAGGGTCATATTCTGTATTTTTGAGAATAGCTCAATTTTCATCTTATCTGACCACAGCACCTTCTCCCAGTCTCTCTCGGAGTCATTAATATGTTCATTGGCAAACTTGAGGCGGGCCTGGATGTGAGCCTTCTTGAGCAGAGGAACCTTGCGTGCACTGCAGGATTTTAAACCATTACGTCTCAGTGTATTACCAATGTTTTTTTTTGGAAACTGTGGTCCTAGCTTCCTGGAGATCATTACTCAGCTCCTCCTGTGTAGTTCTTGGCTGATTTTTCTCATGATCAATGAGACTCCACGAGGTAATATCTTGCATGGAGCTCCAGGCCTGGGTCGATTGACAGTAATGTTGTACTTCTTCCACTTCTGAATAATTACACAAACAGTTGTCACCTTCTCATCCAGCTTCTTAATTATGGCTTTGTAGCCCATTCCAGCCTTGTGTGGTTCAACTATTTTGTCCCTGGCATCTTTAGACAACTCTTTATTCTTGCCCATGGTGGAGATTTTGGAGTGTCACTGAGACTGTTGACAGGTGGCCTTTTTTACAGGTGACTATTGCTGCGACAGGTGTCTCTCATCCAGGTAAAGACTTCACTGTGATTAGGGTGATCAGTGGTCTGTGGGAGCCAGCATTAGTCATGGTTTTACTATCAAATACTTTTATCAAATATTTATTTCCCTCAATGAAATGCAAATTATTTTTTATTTCTCATTTCATGAAATTTTCTCCATTTTTCATTTGATATTGTATGTGGCACTGTTAAAATGAAGCTGGCATGAAATTGAGGCGTTTCATTTATTTTTTTGTATTAAAACTTTTAAAGTCAGTTGGGGATCAAATACTTATTTGCTCCACTGTATATATATATACATACAGATTGTGAATTTTCCAAATTACCCCATATGGAGTTTGTGTCTGTGTGAGTGAGTGTTTGCCCAGCAATAGATTGGCACCCTGTCCTGGGTGCATCTGCCCAGCGCCCAAGAAAACATAGACAAAATACACATGAATTCAGGGGGTTTATTTAATCGTTTTGATGGAATGTGTATAAAATTAAGCATCTGGCCATGTGAGAATTGTTTTCTTCCATCCTTAATTTCCACTTTATCTAACCCCACCAGGCGTCACCAAAGGCATGGTGGATATTGGGTAATGGTATATGTTTAGTTTTTTGCCGAATAGAGCTTTGTTAAAGCTGGGCTTAAATTTTTACTAATAAATTTATTTGACAAAAAGTTTATGCTGCATGAGTATAAGCAGGTATGCTGTCTTTTATATCATTAAGCTTTATTCTATCATCACATCCCTACAGTTGATGTCAGATTTATTAGTCAGAAAAATACTCAAAAAAAAAATAATTCAACAAGGGCAGTGAATTTACAATGTGTTTTTTTCATTCATTCATTTATTATCTTCCACTTCATCCTCTATTAGGGTCGCGGTGGAGTTTCGGGCGCTGGGCAGATACACCCAGTACAGGGCGCCAATCTGTCGCTGGGCACACACTCACTCACACAGACACATAAACTCCATATGGGGCAATTTGGAGAAATCAATTGACTTGTTCCATGTTTTTGGACAGTGGGAGGAAACCCGGAGGAAACCCACGCAGACACGGGGAGTACATGGAAACTCCACCCAGATGGGGATTTGAACCGGGAATCCCTAGTGATGAGAGGCGAACGTGCTAACCACTAAGCCACCGTGCTTCCATGTGTTTTTTTACTCATTAAAATATAGGGTTACTTATTTTAATAAGATTCCATTAAGTTTATAACTACAATCCATAACATGGGTGGCTGACAAAACTTTGACAAATATAAAGCTATCTCACAGAATTAAGTGCTGTTATAATAAATATTAACTCATCTGTGATTCAGTTGTAGATGATTGAAGATGATCCCTGTGTGCTAATATTCAGTGTTACAGCATGAGCACGGTGGCTTAGTGGTTAGCACGTTCGCCTCTCAGCACTAGGGATTCCCGGTTTGAATCCATCTGGGTGGAGTTTCCATGTTCTCCCCGTGTCTGCGTGGGTTTCCTCCGGGTTCTCCGGTTTCCTCCCACGGTCCAAAAACATGGATCAAGTCAATTGAATTCTCCAAATTGCCCCATATAGATTGCGATAGATTGGCACGGTGGCTTAGTGGTTAGCACGTTCGCCTTTCAGCACTAGGGATTCCCAGCTCGAATCCCCATCTGGGTGGAGTTTCCATGTTCTCCCCGTGTCTGCGTGGGTTTCCTCCGGGTTCTCCGGTTTCCTCCCACAGTCCAAAAACATGGGTCAAGTCAATTGAATTTTCAAAAATTGCCCCATATAGAGTGTGTCTGTGTGAGTGAGTGTGTGCCCAGCGATGGATTGGCGCCCTGTCCTGGGTCTATCTGCCCAGCGCCCGAGAGGTTCTCCCCTGGATGGGCATGGGGAACCCCACCGCGACCCTAATAG
This sequence comes from Corydoras sp. C115, assembly GCA_019802505.1. Lineage (NCBI taxonomy): Eukaryota > Metazoa > Chordata > Actinopteri > Siluriformes > Callichthyidae > Corydoras > Corydoras sp. C115. The sequence goes on along the minus strand of JAFMOC010000021.1, from coordinate 4,852,908 downwards.
AGGATAAAGCGGGAGATAATGAATGAATGAATGAATGAATGATTAGTAAGTAATGCACGGGTATACAATAAATATTTTTGGAATATAATGTTGCATATGTGGCAGCATGGTGGCTTAATGATTAACACATTCGCCTCTCAGCGTTGGGGACTAAATGTTGGATATTAATTTGGGCCGTAGTTTCTGCCATGGTATGGTATCTCTGGTGGAAAGAGACTTTACTGCCTTCTTCATGGGACCATATGTGGTATCTAAGCAAATGCTTATAATAATAATCATTATTCTTAAATTAACAGCATATCAGAATTACTAAAGTGTTATTATTGCCAGATATATATGTGTTTTATAAATGTTACAATAGCCTTTTAATCAAATGTGTACAGACTTGATGATTGTTGACGTTTTTTTTTTTTTTTTTGGTGCATAAAATTTTAGTTCATTATTTTTTTAGCTTAAGCCAAAATAAAAGGGGTAGTAAAAATGGCTCACATGGCAAGATGTATCATACCAATTTGTTGCTGTAGGAGGTAACAAATCATAATCTTACTGAGATGGAATCGCTGTATGTGTTTGTGTGTAATCCAGAATCTTGTAAAAATAGGATGGATGGTTTGGCAGTACCTGGTTTACTTTACATGTGATTGGTTGTGCATTTTAACATTTAAAATAATGAGTGCACATTTGTTCAAAACTGATGTTTTGTGTACACATGCTGATAAAATTGCACTCTGTTAATAACATCAGAGATCATTAAATCAAATAAGAGATATGTAAAAGAATGCTAAAATAAGGAGTAAGAAAATGTAGGATAAAAGGAAATAGAGGAATAATACGATCATTCTGAAAAGGTAGTTCAGCAACCAATCTCAAAAATTACAAAAGTCATACGTAATAGTTAAGGTTCTTCAGGGCTGTACACAGTGTTATACTAGAAATGATCAGCTGTGCTGAATGAGGCTTGTTCTTTTAGTGTAGGCAGTGCCACATATCACGATCTTACATGTTAAGGCCATTATTTTTGTGTTGAGTGTTTTTATGTTATTGATTTGTTCTTGTAACACAAGTGGGTCAGTATCAGCGCATTGTGATTCTTGATAATTTGTCTGGCTATCAAAGCTTTTTACACAAAGGTTTTAGTTCCAAAGGCATCTAATAAGATTATTCATTCTAAACTGGAATCAAATCTTAGGAAATTTGTACAGCTGCCCATTTTAAATGAAGGTTACCTGTCATGCCAGTAGATACATTTAGACAAAATATATTTTTGTTAAAATTCTAAACGAAATGTGTTGCTCCACAGGGCATGACATGGCACTGAGAAGCTCATTGATAAATGTCAGGAAAACTATTAAGCATGCGTGTAAATCACATTTTAACAGGAGACCTTCCTTTCTGTGCACAAGGGCAGTGCAGGAGTGGTGGCCCATTCTAATGAAAGAGATTTAGAGCAAATGCGTTTATATTAGCTGTACGTGGAGCCGGGAAATGTGCCGAAAACAAAATAAATCACATTGCAGCATCTTAGCCGAATGGCGCTTGAAGGCACAATTAATCTAAACTTGTGTGCTTTTTTCCCCCATCAACAGCTCCTGTGGACATGCAGTGAAATTGCAAGGAGTAAAGACATAAAATAGACGTAGTTCTAGTAGATCGATGGCACTTAATTAAAAAGAAATAGATGCTAAACAATGAATCAGAGTAGCTTTAATAGTAGATGCTTTGGACTCAAACTGTCAAGAACAACAGTGGTGAACAGGAACATTCACATTGATTATTTTTCTTTCATTTATTGCTCTAGTTTAACTTTTAATGTCTACCAAAAGCTGAGTTATTCATTTGCTTCCCTAAGACACACTGTTCACAAAGATTAACGGGAATCATTGTACACTTTACACAATTATTGGGTTAATTTGACAAAAGTAATTAGAGATTAATGATGTGTTTAAACTAATAAACAAAAATGGCCAAGTTTGTTGTACCCAAGGTGGTGTAGTGTGTATTGCTTTCACAGTAATGCAGAGGCAGGTAGGTTCTTCGTGCAATTGGTATGTTCTCTTTATGTATTTTTTTCCCTCCAGTCTAAAAACAGGTTTATCAGAGATAGTAAATGTTCCCATGTTGGAATGTGTTAGTGTATGAGCTCTGCTGTGGAACCTCAACAAGACCAACTTCACCCCTATACTAATTATCCCATTATAATAATTAGGATGATCAGCGTACAAAATAAATGAATGAATATTCCTTTCACATACATTTTTGCCTTACTGTCTCTAACAGTATATATATTTTTGTTTGTTTGTTTTTTAAGAATATTAGGAAATATTGGCTACACTAAAAAGCTATTCAGTCTAAGCAGCGTATAATAGCAGATTATACGCAGAATTCTCATTGATTTTTGGCAGTCATCCACTGCAGATTTAAACAAATAGGAATTATACATCACACAAACCTTAAACAAACCTTTTTAGTCATTTTTGTGCTTGGTTTTTATTTTGAATCATGATACCCATTTATAATTAAGTCTTTTATTACTATGCACCTGTAAATGTACATTACTATGCAATACTGTGTAAAATTTTATGAGCGTTTAATATAAACAAAACTTTAAATATTTCAAAAACTCAAACGTGTGCCAGAATTTTTATGCCTTGCACATACTACTTGCAGTGTTTTTGTTTTGACCTTTTGTGCATTTGTTTGTCAGTTTCCATGTGTTTTATTTTGTTTCTTCCTCCATTCATTTTTGATAAACCCATTAGACAACGTACCTGTAGCTGTAGCTAGAGTTTATTTTCCTTTGCCTATATTAGTCGTTCTCTCTCTTCTCTGGATGGGTCTGCTAAATGACCCAATTTTAATGTAAATGTAGAGAACAAAGTAAAAAATGGACCAAAATGGTTTGTAGTTACAAATTCCATCTTTACAGTAAAGGGAACTGATGATAAAATTAACAATAACACTGGAACAATGTTCCAGTGATTGTGAGAAGAACCCGTATTGGCTTTGAGTCATGTGCTAATGATTTTGAATTGAATCTCACTTACGCCTCTGCACACAAGTCTTAATTCCTGTACCTTCCTTGGCCAAAGCATCAGACAGCTGACAATCAGATTTTCTTTCCATCGACTTCAGATACCCAAAATACTGCATACTAGGTTAAAATGTATCCTCTTCTGTAAGTTTATACAAATTTTCCTATTTATTTGCAAACAGTCATTAATGATATGGTGGATGGTTTTCAGCACTGCAATAAGATCGATATAGTGGAGGTTTGTAGGCATGTTGCACCTGTATTATCAGACACATCTGTCACTGTGAACTGAGAAGAGTCCAGCCAACATCTGGACTGATCGAATTGTGTTGGTACATCACCATCAGTGTCATTGCAGTGATAAAAATAATCACCCAATCACTCATACACATTAGTTAACAGAGTAAAGTGAACTTACAAAGTATGTGAGAGAAAAAAATAAAGAACAGTGTGTAATTGTGGAATTACAGTGTCTTCATGGTAACTGAAGATGATAAAACTGGGGGTGGGGGGTGGGGTTAGAAATAATGAAGTATGCATTTCATAATGGCCAATGAGTGAATAAAGTACTTTTTTATTGTAAAAATGTTTATTGACCTGTCTAATGAGTTCCAATAAGCACAATTTAGTGTACTGGGATTTAGAACTTTTAGTAGCTCAAGTTATTTAAAATGTGTGTCACGCTGTGCCTCCAGCAAGCTGTGAGGAGGAAAAGACGGCAAAAATTAATAGAGCAACCAAAGGATTTATTAAAGACAAAAGAGGAACACCCTCAGAACACAGACAGACTGAATGCATCTTAAATCGACAAGTGAAGGAAACTTATTGTCTTTAACAGGTGCACACAGTAAGGTACTCCTGACACCATACTAATAACAATATGTGTTTAAAATACACTGCTCAAGAAAAATACTGTTTTAAGGACAATTCAATGTTTTAAGGACATTACATCAAAGTTGGATCAGCCTGTAGTGTGTTTTTTTCACTTTAATTTTGTGTGTGACTCCAAATCCAATTAATAAATTAATAAATTTGATTTTCATTGATGATTTTTGTGTGATTTTGTTGTCAGCACATTCAACTTTGTACAGAACAAAGAATTCAATGAGAATATTTCATTAATTCAGATCTAGGATGTGTTATTTGAGTGTTTCCTTTATTTTTTTGAGCAGTGTACATTACTGGAGTTTATCATCTGCACAAATTATAGTTTAAATATTTTGGTTTATTTATCATTTTAATATCTGCAACTACTATATAACTTCTAAGTTATTATTTACCTATATTTATGTATGATTAGTACGTTCGCCTCTCAGCGCTAGGGATTTCCGGTTCGAATCCCAATCTGGTTTCCATGTTCTCCCCGTGTCCATGTGGGTTTCCTCCGGGTTCTCCGGTTTCCTCCCACAGTCCAAAAACATCGATCAAGGTCAATTGAATTCTCCAAGTTACCCCATATAGGGTGTGTTTGTGTGCGTGTCTGTGTGAGTGAGGGTATGCCCAGCGATAGATTGGCGCCCTGTCCTTATTGTATCTGCCCAGCGCCTGAAATATTCTCCCCTGGATGGGCATGAGGAACACCTATGCGACCCTAGTAGAGGATAAAGCGAAAGATAATGGATGGATGGATTTATGTATGATCTCCATTCAACTGATATGGTGGATAGTTCTGTAACGGTCGTAAGACCGGGCGAGGCGGATCCGCTACTCGGAGTGATGGACTAGAAATGGAGGTAGAGACAGACCAGGGTTTATTGTCCAACACAGGGGTAAACATAGTACGGGGAACACAAACACTGGAAGTAGCAAACACGGTGGGTGATGACGTCAGAGGTGCGGTGTTCAAACAACCCGGAGACTGCAGTGAAGGGGACTTGACGGAGTGAAGACGGCAGGCTGACGAATTGCACACACATAAAACAGAGAACAGCAACAACGGACGAGGTAACGAGGCATGGTATTCAGAGCTAGACGGGGCTGGTAGTGTCAGGGCTTAGCACAGGCGTAGGGTGTGCAGGGTATAAATAACAAAACCATGATCAATCCCAGGTGCGCGTGATAACAGGGGCGTGAACACAGACCAACCCACACCACGTGACCAAAACAAACCGTGACATTACCCCCCCCCCAACGGGTGCCCTAAATGGCTTTTCCGGGAAGCGGCGGTGGAAGTCGACGATGAGGGAGGGGTCTAGGATGGCAACCCGAGGGACCCAGGAGCGCTGCTCTGGGCCGTACCCCTTCCAGTCTGCTAGGAACTGGATCCCTCGGCCGCGGCGTCGGGAGTCCAGCAGACGGTGAACTGTGTAGGCGGGCTGCCCATCGATCAGGCGAGGGGCTGGGGCTTGGCGGGGCGGGGGGTTGAGCGGGGAGTGCACGACTGGCTTGATGTGTGAGACGTGGAAGGTGGGGTGAATGCGCATGGACCGGGGCAGGTGGAGGCGGACGGCTGTAGGGCCGATGATGCGGGTGATGGGGAATGGGCCGATGAAGCGGGGGCTCATCTTGCGGGACTCCGTCTTAAGGGGTATGTCTTTGGTGGAGAGCCAAATGAGTTGCCCCACCCTGTAACTGGGGGCCAGGCGGCGTCTTCAGTTGGCGGAGGCGACGAACGTGGCTTGGGCTTGGCGGAGCGCAAGCAGGGTATTTCTCCAGGTACGGCGGCAACGGCAGATGTGCTGGTTGACGGACGGAACGCTGATTTCTACTTGGTCTTCCGGGAACAGGGGGGTTGGTAGCCCAGCGCTACCTCGAACAGGAATTTCCCAGTGGCGGAGCTGCGTGCGGTGTTAATTGCATATTCTGCCCACGCAAGGTTCTCACTCCAGCGCTCCGGATGTTGGGCAGATATGCAGCGCAGGGTGGTCTCCACCACTTGGTTGGCCCTCTCGGCTTGCCCGTTGGACTGGGGGTGGCCACCCAATGTTAACGAAACGTCCGTCCCGAAGAACTTGTGGAAGGCTCTCCATACCTGGGAGATGATGTCCAGGGGTATGCCGAATATCCTGAAGACTTGTTCGAAGCATAGCTTGGCGGTTTCTAGGGCAGAGGGGAGCTTGGACAGAGCTATTAGACGAACAGACTTGGAAAAATGGTCTACTATGGTTAGAATGACAGAGTTACCCTTAGAGTTCGGCAATCCTGTGACAAAGTGTAATGTGATGTGGGACCAGGGTTGCCCAGGGATGAACTACAAACAGCTGGGCTGCCCCTTCCAGCCAGTGGCGCCATTCCTCCAGTGCGAGCTTAACCGCCAACAGCTTGCGGTTTCCCATGTCGTAGTTCCTCTCCGCTGCCGTCAGCTTCCTGGAGAAGAAGGCACACGGGTGAAGCCGACCCTCCTCCGACTTCTGCAAGAGGATGGCCCCCACTCCAGCACCCGATGCGTCGACCTCAACAATGAATTGCTTGGCGGGATCCGGCTGAATCAGAATGGGGGCCGTAGTAAACCGGTCCTTGAGGACATCCATGGCATCTTGGGCCTCCTGGGTCCAGCAGAATCTCTCTTTGGTGGAGGTGAGAGCGGTGAGTGGGGCGGTGATGCTGCTGTAGTTGTTTACAAAGCGCCGATAGAAGTTGGCGAACCCCAGGAATCTCTGTAACTCGGTCCTCGACGTGGGGGCCGGCCAGTCGGCGATGGCCCTGACCTTCTCGGGATCCGGTCGCACTGCTCCGGGTGACAATATGAATCCCAGGAAGGACACTGACCTCTGATGGAAACTGCATTTCTCCGCCTTGGCGAACAGGCGATTTTGCAACAGGCGGATCAGGACGAGTCGTACGTGCCGGGTGTGTTCGCCGGGTGTCCTGGAGAAGATCAAGATGTCGTCCAAATACACGAAGACAAATCGATCCAGGAAATCCTGCAACACATCGTTCACTAAGGCCTGGAACACGGCCGGGGCGTTCTTGAGTATTCATAATGGGGTTGTTGAATGCCATCTTCCACTCATCCCCCTTTCTTATACGGACCAGGTGGTAGGCGTTCCGTAGGTCCAGCTTAGTGAAGATGGTTGCTCCCTGCAAAGACTCAAATACGGAAGATGTTAGTGGCAGAGGGTATTTGTAGGGGACCGTGATGGAATTTAGTCCCCTATAGTCAATGCAGGGACGTAGGGAGCCGTCCTTCTTGGACACGAAGAAGAACCCGGCCCCTACGGAGGAGGTCGAGGGCTGGATCAGTCCGGTGTCGAGACACTCAGACACGTACCTTTCCATAGCCTCCATTCCATCCGGCTGGACGGGAGACGAGCCCCGGGCAGGAGGTCAATGGCACAGTTGTACACCCTGTGAGGCGGGAGCTGGCAGGCCTTGTCCTTGCTGAAGACCTCCCCTAGATCATGGTACTCCTTGGGCACCAAAGAGAGGTCCACAGGGTCGGGGCTGTTCAGGACCGGTGGGTTGCTGGGGGAGGCAGCGGCGAGTAGGCAGGACGAGTGACAATCCGTTTCCAATGTTAGGATACGGGCGTTGACCCAGTCAATGTGGGGGTTGTGCTTCCGGAGCCAGGGGTACCCCAAGATGACAGGGGCTTCGGGAGACTGGAACACAGAGAAACAGATCCTCTCATGGTGGTTGCCCTCCAACGTCAGCTGAACAGGTGAGGTGTGGTGCGTGATGGAGGACAGCCGCCTGCCATCCAGCGCCAATGTGTGGAGGGGATTAGCTAGGATGCTAATCCACGACAACGCTGTAGATCCCCATCATAAGGTTCCGGGAGAATGGCGGCTCCGTCGGGGCGTGTGGCAACCGCGGGCGGCGGGTTAGGTACCTGGTTCGAAGGTGAAGTCGTCGGTGCGGAAGCTGCGGGCAGCGAAGCGAGCGCGGTCTGCAGTTGTAGCGACAACTGGCTCACCAGATCCGCCAATCCTTCCTGACGTCTGTACAGTAGCTCCGGTAGCGCGTTGCTCCGAGCAATCCAAATGGCCAGTTTGTAATGTAACGGTCGTAAGACCGGGCGAGGCGGATCCGCTACTCGGAGTGACGGACTAGAAATGGAGGTAGAGACAGACCAGGGTTTATTGTCCAACATAGGGGTAAACGTAGTACGGGGAACACAAACACTGGAAGTAGCAAACACGAGGCGTGGGTGATGACATCAGAGGTGCGGTGTTCAAACAACCCGGAGACTGCAGTGAAGGGGACTTGACGGAGTGAAGACGGCAGGCTGACGAACTGCACACACATAAAACAGAGAACAGCAACAACGGACGAGGTAACGAGGCACGGTATTCAGAGCTAGACGGGGCTGGTAGTGTCAGGGCTTAGCACAGGCGTGGCACAAGACAAACTGGCGGTGAGGGTAGGGCGTGCAGGGTATAAATAACAAAACCGTGATCAATCCCAGGTGCGCGTGATTACAGGGGAGTGAACACAGACCAACCCACACCACGTGACCAAAACAAACCGTGACAAGTTCTTTTTTTCTATTAGATTATGCAACTTTTAAAAGTTTAATGTAATAATTGTGTCCAGTTAATATATGCCACCTCCCCGATGCATCAACATGTATATAAATTGCAGTAATGATGATTTTGATTAGAGTTATTGTAGCAATGATTACACAGCAATCTGGGAGTACACAATTAGCTCAAGTTATCTGATAAATCTCCATGATATTATCTCACTGTCCCAACAGCTGCCTCTTAATTAAGTAGCATAACAATGACAAAACAGCTCTGCTCTCAGTGGCAGCCATGCCACATGAGACTATAAGATTTAATGACTGAACAGTGGCAAATTCTTAATATCGCACCAGTTTTTTTTTTTAACCAATTTTAACCAATATTCTCATTTCTAACACCAAAGCATCATTCATGGCTTTGAGCGGTGTATAAATTTCAACGCAATAAACATTGTGCTTAGTGGCTGGGTAGCTTAATAAATTTCACTTTCTGACTCTCATTACTGAGAACAGCTCTGCGATTTATGATTAATGACACTCCCCTAATTATACATGCAGCCTTGGAAAGCATTTGATGATCTTATCTCCAAGGATATTTATCACATTTTATTGCCAGCAGTATTCAGATAATGGCGCTCTCTGCAACCACATATACGATTACGCGGTACCATAATGGGATTCCATACTAAAGCAGAAGATAGCATGGCTTCAACTCTTAAAACGGAAGCTAAATATTGGAGTGAGATTGGATTTTACACTTTTTACACCAGTGGGACTGTGAGAAGTGGTGATTTGGGTTAAGGGGTTCTCTAATAAAAGGGCCTAAAATATTACACATAAAATGAAGGTGGAAAACATGCTGTGGTAATAAATATAATGTTAAAATAATGTTCTTAAAATACACTGGCTAATGTGGATGGACCTAACAAACCACCAGGTATTACCTTGTACTTTTATCAATGGGTATTGAGAAGTGTCTAAAAACAAATGCATACAAATTATTCACAGGGGGTACTGGAAAATGTCATAGCTTAAAAGAGCAGAACTTTTAGACAACGTTCATGTCAAGATTGTCCTTTTACACACACACACACATGCACCAACACACAACTTTATTAATGCTGACAAGGGTCTATCTATGGTCTCAATTAATTTCAGTTCTCCACAAGATGCCAAAAAAAGTTTCTTCCAATTTCTAGTAAATGATATGATTGCATCACACAGTTGATTCAGATTTTAGGTGACATTTTATTCTATAAATATCCAGTTCTATAATGTGCAATAAATTGAAAACACCTTTGCACTTAGTATGACTTTCTGGTTAAAATAAAATACTCTAAACAATAAGAGTTTAATGGTCACAACAACACAATCACTGATTAGAAAATTAGCATAAGCTTGATGAGATTCAAATATCTGATAAAACTAAAACATGTGTTGGGGAATAAAATTTTATATTTACAAAATATATTCTAGCTTTGCAAGTTTACTCACAAAGCTTAAACTTTTAGGGTTAATAAAAGGTGATGATACCATAGTAAACTACATTAATTGTTTTTTATTTTCTTGTTATTGTTTTATTTTATTTTTTTACCAATTAAGACTATTGCATGTTTGTGGACATTTTTTTAATTTAGCTTGCTTACATTCTGTTTTATTGTTATTCTAAAATCTTTAAAAGGTACTGAGAAATAGTGCATGGAATCCCAGAAAATTGGTATATGGGGAGAACTCAACCCATCTATGAACACAGCTTTTCACTGATCTGCTCATAATGTTGAATTTACTGGAGGCTGCTGGCATTTTATGAATTTCACCATTGCTAAATGTTCCAAATAAAGTTTTGATGGTCGGTCATATGTGAGGTTTTAAATGTATATTAATTTATATTTTTAATTAATTGCTTTATAATAGACAGCATTATTTTTCTTTTTATATTCAAGCATAAACATTAATAGCATTAGGAACAGCTACAGCTCTGCTGCTGCTGCTACTACTACTACTACTACTACTACTAATAATAATAATAATAATTTTTAACTTTCTGCTATTGCTGTCAGAAGTAACTATAGGAACTTGCTGAAAGTAACTATAGGATTCTTATTAGTGCTGTGTAGTGCAGTTTGTATGGTCTAGCATTTATGTTGCTTATTTTACCAATGATGTTGGTATACTTTGCTTGTTAGTGCTTTCTAAAATTAATTTCTAAATTCCTTTGTTAAGAGTTTAAAACATTTTTAAACACACACACTAAAGGGTCATTTTTGTCTTAAGCCCTATTCATCTTTCATTGATTACCATAGTTAAACCTGCAGTTGAGAAAATTTTAAATGCCTTCAAGAAATAAACATCAGATATATTTACCATATTTACTGATGAAATTTCATTAAGCATCTCATTCATTTTGTAGGTGTGTCATTAATTTTGAGTTGGTGTTAAATTAAATGTGATCTACACTTCATTGCGATCAGTGATGGGTACCTGCATTTCTTTCAGTTCTTGTTAATAGCGTATTGTTAAGACTTTGTTTTAGTATTTTGTACATAATATTTTCCATAGTATTTTCAACATAATGATTGCATGAAAATTGTGCTGCTGCGGTTGTAAATGTCTACACTGATTCCTCTTCCTTCTCTGATTTGTTATCGACACTCTGGTACAGTCTGTGAATAGTAGGAGTTCTGGTTGTCTCTGGTCAGAGATTATTTCTATCTGTTCTAGTGTTCTCTACTGTTTTGAAAGAGTCCTTTACACCACGGTCTGCAGTAAAATCTGAGGTAAATTTTGGGTCTTTGCTGGTGGGTGTGGAAGTTCAGTGTTTAGCTATCAATTTGAAGGTTGGGTGTTCAAATCTCAAGTCCACTAAAGTTACCACTGTGGACCCTTGAGTCCCTCAATCCTCATTGCTCTATGGGTGCTGTATGAAAGCTGACCCTGTGTACCAAACAACAACAAACAAGTTGGTACATTTGTAAGTTGCTTTGGATAAACACGTCTGCAATGTTATGTGATGTCATAGGACCATTACTGCTTTTATTTTGGTTATGTTTGTTTAGGTTGACTGTATTTACTTCCATTCCTAAGGTAAGATTTGTGTTGTTTTTTTTTTGCATGATTGTAAGGAACACAGGTACTGTCCAGTTTGTATTGTTCTTGGGTGGATTTCCCGAAAGCGAACGTTCTTAGCGAGTTATGAACAACTTTAAGAACGACGTAACTTTAAGAACGCGAATTTTACGGCGCTTTCCCAAAAGCCTTCTTAAGTCTCCTAGACTAAGAGATACTTTTAAGTCGTTCTTAGTAGACTCCGCCCCTGAAAAGGCACAGTCAGTCGAAAACTGAATCACAGATTACCACACAATCTCTCATTACAATGCACCAAAAATAAACAAATAATTTAGAAAATATATTTTAAAAACTATATAAACACTAAATAATCATATTTAAATTAGGATACTGTTACAAAAAGCGGGAAACAACCAATTTTTGACCTATCGCTTAAGCTTATCAATGGGTGCACTTTTAACCAGAATTCATAATTCAGTGGCATGGCAAACCAACATCATAATATACACTTTTCTGAAAGCAAACTAAATAAGATGCTTGAATAAGTAGAACAAAAAGACAAATTATATCCATTATTACATTATTTTCCAAAGCACGAGATAGTTCCACCAACAAAGAAGAAAGGATGTATGACAAACTATCAGTGCTTGCAATTCAACTAATAGTTCAGGCATAAACTGCATTTGGCAGGAACATGAATGCCGTCTTCATTCTCACATTCTTCATATTCATTCATTCATTCATTCATTATCTCCCGCTTTATCCTCTATTAGGGTCGCGGTGGGGTTCCCCATGCCCATCCAGGGGAGAACTTCTCGGGCGCTGGGCAGATACACCCAGGACAGGGCACCAATCCATCGCTGGGCACACACTCACTCACACAGACACACTCTATATGGGGCAATTTTGAGAATTGAATTGACTTGATCCATGTTTTTGGACTGTGGGAGGAAACTGGAGAACCCGGAGGAAACCCATGCAGACACAGGGAGAACATGGAAACTCCACCCAGAATGGGATTCGAAGCAGGAATCCCTAGTGCTGAGAGGCGAATGTGCTTACCGCTAAGCCACTGTGCCGCCTATATTTATTTATTTATTTATTTATTTATTTATTTATCCCCATCTTGGTGGAGTTTCCATGTACTACCCATGTCCGTGTGGGATTCCTCTGGTTTCCTCCCACAGTCCAAAAAAACATGGATCAAGTCAATTGAGATCTCCAAATTGCCCCATATAGAGTGTGTTTGTGTGAGTGAGTGGGTGCCCAGCGATGGATTGGTGCCCTGTCCTGGGTGTACCAGCGCCTGAGTTCTCCCCTGGATGGACATGGGGAACCCCACCGCGACCCTAATAGTGGATAAAATGGAAGATGATATTTTTTCATTGTATGTGTGTCACGGTAGTCTACCTCGGGCAGAAGCGGAAGCGCATCGGACGCGCAAAACCGGCGTATTAACGCGCTGAAGGGAGCCAGGCACGCAGGTAGCGAGAACAGGTTTTATTTAAAGGTGCAGTACAACACAAAATAAGAGGTACGACAATGACTACGTGACATAGAACACCACGACCAGCCCCAATGACAAAAAACAATAGACATAAATACAAAAAGACACCCGGCCACGTGCACAAGACAAACCAATGAAAATACAGAGTTAATTAACGAAACTAATGAATCACAGAAGGTTAATTAACTAAAAAACGGAACGAAACACAAAACAGGTGACAGGTGCCCTAGGCACCTGTTACATTACCCCCGCCCCAGCGGTCGCGCAACGGGGGGACGCGACCAAGAGAAAAAAAAAACAGTCCCGGGGGGGGGGGGGGGGGGGGGTCCTCCGCCCTCCTCGAGCGGGCTTGAAAGGTGCCCTCGGGTGGACGCCCTCTGAGGCTGAGGCGTACCGAACGCCCTCTGGCTGCAAAGTCCGGAGGACGCCCACGGCGGATCAGAAATGGGCCACGCCCTCTGGCTGCGTGGTCCGGTGGACGCCCACGTCGGGCGCGGGGTTGGCCACGTACTCTGGCTGCGTGGCGAGGCGGGCGCCCCCATCGGACGAGGAGTGGGCCACGCCCTCTGGGAGCGTGGTCCGGTGGACGCCCACATCGGGCGAGGAGATGGCCACGCACTCTGGCTGCGTGGCGAGGCGGGCGCCCCCTGGCTGCGTGGTCTGGCGGGCGCCCACGTCGGACGAGGAGTGGGCCACGCCCTCTGGCTGAGTGGTCCGGCGGACGCCCCCTGGCTGTGTGGCGAGGCGGACGCCCCCTGGCGGCGTGGCGAGCGGCGTGCGGCCCCTGCTGCTCGGGCTGGGCGGCGTGCGGCCCCTGGACCTCGGGCTGGGCGGCATGCGGCCCCTGGACCTCGGGCTGGGCGGCGTGCGGCCCCTGCTGCTCGGGCTGGGCGGCGTGCGGCCCCTGCTGCTCGGGCTGGGCGGCGAGCGGCCCCTGCTGCTCGGAACGGGCGGCGTGACGCCCCTGGGCTTCGGAACGGGCGGCGTGACGCCCCTGGGCTTCGGAACGGGCGGCGTGACGCCCCTGGGCTTCGAAACGGGCGGCGTGACGCCCCTGGGCTTCGGAACGGGCGACGTGACGCCCCTGGGCTTCGGGATGGGTTCGTGCGCTGGCAGGACCTCGGCGGGCATTCACGCTGGCAGGACCTCGGCGGGCACGCACGCTGGCAGGACCTCGGCGGGCACGCACGCTGGCAGGACCTCGGCGGGCACACACGCTGGCAGGACCTCGGCGGGCACGCACGCTGGCAGGACCTCGGCGGGCACGCACGCTGGCAGGACCTCGGTGGGCACGCATGCTGGCAGGACCTCGGCGGGCACGCATGCTGGCAGGACCTCGGCGGGCACGCATGCTGGCTGGACCTCGGCGGGCACGCATGCTGGCTGGACCTTGGCGGGCACGCATGCTGGCAGGACCTTGGCGGGCACGCATGCTGGCAGGACCTTGGCGGGTACGCACGCTGGGCGGACCTCTGTGGGTTCACACCCTGGCAGGACCTTGGCGGGCATGCACGCTGGCAGGACCTTGGCGGGCACGCACGCTGGCAGGACCTCGTGGGTACCTCGGAATCGTCATCCTGCACACAAAACAGGTACACCCCCACCGCAATACAAAAATACACAGACATTTCGGACATGGGGAGGACGGACTGGACACACGAGACAGGGGGACACGGATCCACATTTACCTCCCCGAGTGTTGGCTCCGGTACCGCCCCCTCGCAGCGCGATCCAGACACAGCGCGGATGCGTCACGTGACTGCCCCGCAGAACACGTACCGCGCTCAGCAGCTGCGCGCGCACGCTGCGTCTTAGCGCCGCGCCGGCGCGCTCTGCGCCCGGATTTCGCCGCGGGGGGTTTAACAAACTGGACCGGAGCGTCCGTCCAGAACTCCTCAGAGTTGCGGAGGGTGCGTATGGGCAGAATATGCCCATACAGGTATGACTCGCCCTCGTCATCGGACACCTGAATAAGATCCAGGCCCTCCTCCGCACAGAGCGCAGCATACCCGTACCTCCACAACCATTCATCATCAGAGTCATAATCGCACATAGACATTACCCTGTTCGAGCCGTCCTTACGGCTCCGGGACGGCGGACTGCGCATAGCAGCGCACTCGCGGACACAGCGGAACGCGCCGCGAGTACGAGGCTACACGCCCCCCGCAAAGAAAAATTTAAGAAAGTGCTTACCTGGGCTCTGGACTCCCCAAATTTCCTTGGCTGGTCGTTCTGTCACGGTAGTCTACCTCGGGCAGAAGCGGAAGCGCATCGGACGCGCAAAACCGGGGTATTAACGCGCTGAAGGGAGACAGGCACGCAGGTAGCGAGAACAGGTTTTATTTAAAGGTGCAGTACACCACAAAATAAGAGGTACGACAATGACTACGTGACATAGAACACCACGACCAGCCCCAATGACAAAAAACAATAGACATAAATACAAAAAGACACCCGGCCACGTGCACAAGACAAACCAATGAAAATACAGAGTTAATTAACGAAACTAATGAATCACAGAACGTTAATTAACTAAAAAACGGAACGACAGGTGCCCTAGGCACCTGTTACAATGTGTGTGTGTATATATATATATATATATATATATATATATACAGGCGGCACGGTGGCTTAGTGGTTAGCACGTTCGCCTCTCAGCGCTAGGGATTCCCGGTTCGAATCCCCATCTGGGTGGAGTTTCCATGTTCTCCCCGTGTCCGCGTGGGTTTCCTCCGGGTTCTCCGGTTTCCTCCCACAGTCCAAAAACATGGATCAAGTTAATTGAGTTCTCTAAAAATTGCCCCATATAGAGTGTGTTTGAGTGAGTGAGTGTGTACCCAGCGATGGATTGGCGCCCTGTCCTGGGTCTATCTGCCCAGCGCCCGAGACGTTCTCCCCTGGATGGGCATGGGGAACCCCACCGCGACCCTAATAGAGGAAAAGCGGGTGATAATGAATGAATGAATGAATATATATATACACACACACACACACACACACATACATACATATATACATACATATATGCATGTATGTGTGTGTGTGTGTATATATATATATATATATATATATATATATATATATATATATATATATATATATATATATATATATATATATATATATGCGATTTAAATCTGGAAACTAAAGATATCTATAAAATAATGATAATGTATAAAATAATACATGACTAAAATACCGAATTCCAGGTGATAATATTAGTGCTTATTTTATTTCTGTGCGATTTAAACAAGCAGTGCGTCTGTGAGTCTTTGTTCGCTGCCAGTTACGAACTTCTTAGTGAGTTACGAGTGGGTCTGAGCACTCGTAAGTTACGAGCGATTTTAAGAACGACTTAAGCTACGCATGCATTCGGGAAAGCCTCCTAAATTTAAGAATGTTCTTAAGTACGAAGTTACGAAGTACTTAGCGCTACGACACTTTTGGGAAATCCACCCCTTGTTTTTAGCTCACCATGATTTATAGTTTTAACACCTGGTTTTGGTTGTAAGGCTTTGTCTACTTTTGCTTGTTTAACTTTCAGTTTCACACAGTTTTCACTCATGATTAGTTAAGCTAGTAAGTGGTGGTTGTTTTCTTGTTTATCCTATTTTCTTTTCCCTTGTGGTATTTGTTTTACTTTTCTTTGTTTTTATCTTGGTCGTGATTTGTTCTTTAATTCGGCTGTTTGCTCAGTGATTGTTAAGTAGCTCAGCTGACCCAGACATGAGGTGTTCTTCTCCCTGCATTGATCCATTCGAGCCATTAACGGAATAAACAGGTCAGAGATAAAACCAATGTCAGTAATTATCAAAACGTCAACAATTTTCATAATGAACATCAACATGTCTTAATGAAATGAATAGATACTTTCAACTAAAGCATGCATTTTGCAATAAACAAACCACAGCTTCAAAAATGACTCATCCATGATTATCTAGGCTGTAGAGTGGTGTATTTTGAACAGAGCTTTGCAAGCATTCAAGCTGGAAATAGTTAATCACCGCAATACAAAGGCTATGCATGAACACTTGAAGCCAAAGCATCATGCTGCTTCATGATTGCAGCAAGGCAGCATCATTACTGTCCTGTTTACATTTTACAAGCATAATGTATTATTAATTTAAGGAATGTGTCTCTATTACTAATAGCAGTTTCTTTATCACCCTTGGGACAGCACAGTGGTGCAGCCATTAGTGGTCACAGCAAGCAAGTCAATTCAATTCCCAGGCAGAGTGGACAAGTTTCTTTATTGCTCCTAGGTGCAAATGTATGTGTTTGAATCTGTTGAACTGTGAGTTCACCCAGCAGTGAACTAATGACCTGTCCAGGGTCTTTTGATTGCCTTTCACAATAAGAGTTTTAGTATAGGCTCCAACATCACCATAACCCTCATTATAAGTATATTAGAAAATGATTAAAAATGATTAAAAAAAAATTAATTTTGTATAGTTAAAGCATTCTATAATAATTTTTATTTTTATAGTATGGCAGATGAAATGTAATCATACTGTTCAGTCTTTTTGACAGAAGAATAAATGACGACAGAAAGAGACACTTTAAACAGTAAGTAAAATAAAAAGTGTCACTATATGATGAGAAAAGATGAGAATGAAAAATGATCCATCCTTTTATGATATGCCCACACTTTTAGTAAAACACTGGTTACAGCTATTAAATATCACTGAATGCAAAACCAAGTCAAAACCAGCTTGGATAAAGGAGTATATCAGTGCTTTCAGTTCAGGAAATTAGTTTACATTTATAAACGATATTATCTTTATGCAGGATATTGTTCTTCACTATCATATGCTTCTTATTATGATAAAGACTTACTCTATGGGGGGGCTTTATTACAAAGAATTCTCATTGAACTAAAGACATGACATTTTGCCTTTAAAACTTCTGAAGCAAAAAAGCATCTGAAGCCCACCAGCATGAGGATCAAATGTACTACATGTTTAACCATGGACCTTTGTAGTAGGATCAGCCGCAAATACTTCAGGTTTGAATGCTACTGTAAATAATTTGAGCATCAAAAAAGTATTGTAGACAAGATTGGAGCTTAAAATGTTTGCTTGAAAACAGCAAAAAAATAAAAATAAAAATAAAAAAACTCAATGAATCTAAAGTATAATTTCTCCTCTATTTTCAGCTTTGACGTTTACTTAGGTCCTTTTTCAGTTAATTTTTTTTTTATGAACAGCTACTTTTGAACATTGCACACTTCAGTTTGAACCACAGGAAAAAACACATCCTCGCATTTAAGTAGGTTTCTTTTTAGACGGCGCTCATTCAGTGTGATTATGTGGGTGGCACGTTTGTCTAGAGATGCCAGACAACTTTGGCTAAGAAACACTTTGAGATGTTTTGAAAATTGGTGGAGAATATATTACACTTATTATAAACTTAAATATATTTGGTGTATATCAATATATATATTTACTCCTTCATTATGTTCCTAAACTTATGTAAATTGGAAGATTATTTTCAGGGGCAATCATAGACTTGTGGTTAAGGAACCAGCCTTGTGACCTGAAGGTCCTGGTTCGATTCATGGTCGCACCAAGTTCTATGGCTGAAGTGCCCTTGAGCAAGGTGCCTAACCCTATTGGCAGGTTACACAGGTCATATACAGGGAGCGATAGCTCAGTGGTCAGGGCATTGGGCTATCAATCTGTTCAAATCCCAGGTCCACTGAGTTACCAGTGTGGGTCCTTGAGCAAGGCCCTTAAACTTCATTGCTCCAGGGATATTGTGATTAACCCTGTGTTCACCTTGTAAGTCGCTTTGGATAAAAGCATCTGCTAAATGACCAAATGTATGTAATGTAAATATACAGGGCTGCCCACCACTGTGGGCATGTGTGCACACCTCACCAGTGTCTGTATATGTGCACATTTCACTGCACTGATGGGTTAAATGTGGAAGACTAAATAATTTGTGCGTAAGCTCAGTAGGCAAAATAAATCACTTTATCACTCTTCATAAGCCTGGTATGTCTTTCTCATGTTCTTGAATATTTTCACCAACAGTTTTCAATACATCTAAACAAAAATAAATAAAATTTTATATAAAATTTTAAATAATAAATTAAAAAACAACCTACTTTTTGTAGATTTAAATTTTTGGTCCAATAAAGTGACGTGTTTAAGTTAATGTGAAAATTCATTCTGCATCCAATGTACCTGGGATAGACTCTAAATTCAGTATGACTGTGACAAAACGTAATGAATGATTGGGGTCATTTTTGTCATGTAGGTCTGCTGGTTGGTAAACATAAAAATTAATCTTCTTTATTCCACTTTCCTGTTCATCCATTTTTGTGTCCATTGTATAATTAAACCTGAAGCCATGCTGGTCTTATAATGGTGTTTGTCTGTCATTGCCTTCAGACTATATATTCTCATTATCTTTTGCTCAAGTGGGATTCATCTTGTCTATCTAGGGGAGAACGTTTCTGTGCAGAGACACCTTAGGACAGGGTGCCAATCCATTGCTGGGACCACACCCAGTCACACAAACACACACACTACAGTATATGGGGCAATTTAGAGCAGCTAATTCATCTTGGACTGTGGTTGAAATTGGACAACATGGAGGAAACCTACGAGTACACGGAGAGAACATGAAAACTCCACCCAGATCTGCATTTGAACCTTTATCAAGTATGCAGTTTTATTGAACTTTAAACCACTTGCATTTCATTAGTGTTTATTATATTTTACCATGTTATTGCTGCTATAATATTTGCATGTATGGATTCATGTATTTGTTGCTGTCATTCTAACAATAAATGTGAATAATTTGCCTCAATATTATATCTGTAGTGGTTGTTTTGGGACCAGGAGGCTGATAAAATGAGTAAGCTGTACATATGAGAGTAGAGCAAGTGGCTTTCATGCTAGAACAAGGCAGCAAGAACACCTGCAGGGCAGTAATAGTGGGGGGGTGAGAGCGTGTGGGTGTCTGCTGGTGCGCAGTGGCATTAGCGATTGTAACAAAGGCGAAAAGACAACAACTAGAAAAAAAAAAAGTGCTTTGAGTTGTATAAGGTAGTTTTTTATGGGTAAGCACTTAGGGAAATATCATCTATAATACTAAACGTTCAGTTCAGAAAAACAGTGTAATGGGGGTTGGTAGGAATGAGGACTGGAGACAGAATTTTTCATGGACAGGAATGGGTTTTATTAACAGACAGTATTTTAATCTACATCAAACAGCTGTTGGCAGGTATATCTACTTGAAAGTCCTGCTCCTGTTGAGTCTATGGAAGCTTGCTCTCCACGGTATGAGCTGTAAAAGGTTATAAAGGCTGCACACGGTCATTAGGCGGAGGCCCAAAAAGGGGGGCAAATTACCCTCAATGTACAATGTACAGTCGACACCGACTTTCACATAATGTCACCGCACTACCGTCAGAAACAGTTAGATACAGTTACAGGCATTTAATTGTCTAAATGCAATTTAAGTTTCGTTTGAGTTTACTTTTTGTCACACATGAGTTTGAATCCATATGCATAACATTTTTTTTTTCATAAAATTTTAAGTAATTTGTAATTTTGTTTTTCCTTAAACATTATAGATATAAGTAAAGTTTGTCTGAAGCACTTATTTATAGCGAAATATAACTCAAGCCAACAAAAGTTTTAAGGAAATATTTATTTATATTATTGATCAGATAAGCATGATGAGAGTTAACTCATGAGAGTGTTTTAACTAATATACAAATTAAGACTTCTTCAAATGTCAGACACTCTCTCAACTAATGTTCTAAACTTGGCTTCTGCATCATGGTTGGCCAGTCAGGCTGCTGCATATCTATCACTGTGCAGTTTCATTCCAGAACTAATCCAACACCTGATCTAATTAATCAAAGTTTTCAGCTAAATGTTGAAGCCAGATGTATTGGAACTAAAGTCTGCAGTGTGGTAAATCTTCTGAAGTGAGTAAGGCCAACCTGATTCAGAAGGTTTAACCAACTATCAAATTAAAATTCTCAAACTTGTGTCGTATTGGCCCAGTGTTGTTTACCAAGGGTTTACTGGTTTAGGTCCAAGTTGGCACTTAAGGATTTAATCCTGGAGAGCTAGCTGTCTCTATCATCATTATTCCACTTCAGCAAGTGTGCAGCAAGCACAGCACTTATCTGCCTACTTCAGGATATGGTCAACTTTAAAAGCCATTATGCCAGTATTGCAATGGCATGCTTCAGAAAGATATGACTTGTTACAGGTTGGAGATTCTTGTCGTAAAATTACTTCAGGTTGGCAAAGTTTAGCACATTTCAGAAACAAAGACTCATTGTTTTAGTTTTGGAATCAGTAGAAATGTTTAGCAACAATCTAAAACCTAGGTCTGCATACATAATCAATTCTGTTTAAGCAGGAAAGTCTTCTAATGCTACAAACTTAGGAGGCCTAAATGTAATAAAAACCTGCAAATTGCATCAAAAATTTAAAAAGCCATGTTGCATAAAAGACCATGTCGCTTTTGTGACTGTTGCATTATTTTGGCATATGCTTTTTCTCTTTGAGCTGTTAAAAGCAGTTTGCAGCCATCATGTATTCCATTTGTTTAAGTCTGGGGCTTTAATACGGAGAAGACAGGTAGCACTGTGTACTGATTCTGACACCATTACTCAGAGTTATTTACCACAAATGGTTGAGCTGGTGCAGCACCAGATAAAACTCAGGGGATTGATTGTAGATTGCATTTGAATGGGGTTTTAAACATCTTCCCGCCTAGCACCTTAAATGTGCTCCACTGGCTGCTTTTAAACGTGATTTTAAATTGCCAATAACATACCACAAGGCGAGGCAAATGGAGCCTTTAGAGCTTTGTTTGAAAAGTAACAGTGAATATGACTTTAAAAACTTTTTTTTTACACTTTCTGCCTGTTAGTTTTTAATATTAAGGGAAACTATATTAGCTGTGTTTTCTTTTTATATAGCTATATGTACTCTACCAGTCAAAAGTTTGAAAACACCTCCTTTTTGCACCTCTTATAATTTTATCAGCTCCTCATAAAGTTAAAAGTTTCAGACTTTCAGACTGTTTGTCCCTTTACTCGGTTCTTTAATGGTCAGGCCCCTAATAGTAGCACAACAGAGCAGGTATTATATTGTTGGTGCTTTATTCTTATTCCAGCAGTGTCACTGAGGTAATCACAAAATTATACCTGTTCCATGATGGACTTGACCCATAGAAAAAAGAGAACCAACAGGGGACTAACAAAATAAATAAAACTGATGCACTACAGTCTGTTATTGTAAAACTACAGCGTAGATAATAAATAATGGAGCTTGATGACGGTGTATCTAAACTTTTTACTGGTACTGTATATTAATATTTATGTATTTTCAGAAAATGTTTGGTAACATTTACCAAAATGTTACTGAGTTTGAACTTGGTTAGCGATATTACTTGAAACAATAGGCTCATTTTATAAAGTTAAAAGCAAAGCAAAAAACCTTCAAACTTTTAAACCATCAGCTAAAAAGTAAAAATCATTCTTTCTTATTATTTATTCATGAACGCTTGTTTGCTAACTTAACATGGAAATTACTGTCTGGTTCATTACAAAAACCAAAAAAAAAAAAAAAAGGCCGACATTGCAATTTAAGAAGTGCTGATTGAAAAGAAAGAGGATTTGGATCGTTAGCTGGACTAGAAAAAGCAATTCTTTTCTGTCTTTGCTTTTTAAAAATGAACCAGGAACCTCATTAGGGCAAATTGAATTGTATTGTGATTCTGTACAAAAATCTGTATGCCAGTTGTTAGCAGAGTCGAAAAGAATGATGAGTTTTAGCATTAATTGTTAGGCAAAGAATGAAGTTATGTTGTTAAGAATATGACATTTTATGATGCCATACATTTGACACAGTTTTAAACATATCACTTGATTACATTCTGTACACTTTTGAGTCACATGGTTTACCTGTTGTGACAAACTCACATTAACTGCACAGTTTAGCATTTGTAACAGTAATTATGTTGTTATTACAATAACCTTTTGCAAGAAGATTAACAATGACTGATGATGCATAGCATTAACCCCCTAGTTTAAATATGTGATATGAGGATAGGGGAATCATGTTCTATAGCCACTCGTTTAATATAGAAAATGATTGCCCACATATCTACAGAGGTGTGAAGTGATGCAGTATACTACTGCAGGTCAGGCCTTCTGATGTTCAAATTGCTGCAGGCTCAATAAGTTTGAATCAGGTCTAGGTGCCCTTTGACAAAATACAGGAAGCAGTTCCACTTGAGAAATTTCCAATTAAAGTCTTTATTGACAACACTGCTTGGATTCTGATGCACCTATTAACCACCTGGACCCCAATCCATTTCTGAGTGGCCCCATTCATTTTGGTTTATACAGTACATGCTGTCTGTGAATTCAGCCAGACCCACAGCCAAAACTGTTGATGTTTTATAGTATTATTGAACACAGGTTTAGCAAAAAATATATTTGGAAAACAGTAATCCAAATTGGTTAGTTATAATGATATTGTTATAATTGCACAAGAAAATGTGAAGATAAAGAATTAGCGAGGCTTCGTAAACAAGTTGCTTGGATAAAAGCATTTGCTAAATGACTAAATGTAAATGTAAAATGACAATTTAAATGCTTCTTTTCCAAGGATCCATTATAAGATAAACTAAAGCAAGGACACCCTCTGTTCTAAACATTTGCATAGTTACATTAGATTAGCTTTATTCACTTACTAGTAAAAGTATTGTAGTGATGGAGTCAGTCTGGAAGAAGAATACTTTTCATTGTTGTAGTTTAGCTAAAGTTCTTTAGCAAACAGTGTAAAAGTTGTTTAGGAAATAATGGCAAGTACACACACACACACATGCACTGGGTCTGAACTTTTGGTTTATCTAATGAGTATAGTCATGACAATGAGAACATTTATTGTGGACACAATGCTCTGTGTGCAATAAACTAATGAGGGGACCTTTGCCAAAGACAGTCAAAATATAACCCTATAGCTTAAACAGTACCAGTCGAAATTTTTAACATACCTTCTTTTTATACATAAAGTGTTTGACCGGGCCATTGGGTGGAGGCAGAGGCTTGTGCATAGAAATTACCCCAAGTAACATTGGGTTGGAGTCTATTTAATCACCATGCTCAGTGTCTTAAAGCCACTTAATTTAAGAGAAACCTCACTCTGTTTTCCAGAGCCAGAAGGGAATTCTCTTTGCTCTGTCTCTGTGGTGGTATCTTTTTTTTTTTCAGTTTTCCACTGCGTTGTCAGTTTCATCCCTGCTGCACTACTGCATCGTGGGTTTTGCCGATTACCTTTTGATTACTTTCATCATTTTGGTCTTTGGTTTGCTGATGTGGCATACACTGTAACTGTCCTTACTAGGATGTCAAAGGGTTGGGTTTAAATGAAGCACAAAGTGCTTTTATAGTAATTAGGAACAAACTAACGCTAACTGGACAGGATGCATATAGAATGCTATACTTATTTAGTTTGTGGATTATACAGGCCATCAGTGACATTGAGGATTGAAATTCCCAGACACACTAACACACCACCACTGTCAACACAGTGCATAAAATCACCCACCATCCTAATAATACCTGTCCTGTGGTGGTCCTGGCCATTAGAGAACAGAGTAAAGAAGACAAAAAAAGTATATAGCGTACTGGATGGGCTACAATCTATGTACAACTATAAAGTGCATTTGTATGTTAAGTGGAATTGGTAACCTGGAAATAAGTATAAAGGCCTTTTTTTGTTGTTTTAGATTAACTATTGCTGTTCTCAAATCAGGATGTTTAAATATATGTTACAAGTATTTATATACATTGATAATACTAGGTCATACCATGTCAGTACTGAGTGTATGAACAATATGCAACACTGGAGGCAGAACAGGAATAACTTTCCAAATATTTATTGACAAATATCTTTTACGAGCACATCTGTAAAAAGCAAAGAAATAAAATGAAAGAGCAACCACAAAAAATAGCATCAGCAAAGCAGCAAACAAAGGTCAGCATAGCCCAGATGAAGACGATTTTAGACAGCTTAGAACTGAGAAACAATATCGAAATGGCAAGTATCAGTGCTAGAGGGATGCACCTGCAGGTGTAGTGAATTACCAGTGCATCTGTGCCATTATTGTGTCAGTGGTATGCACGCCACTGAATGCAAACTGTGTAGCTAGAAGTAGAAAAAGACTCAGCCACATTACAGAGCAGTCTTAATGCAATTTTCCTCCGAGGATTAATAAAGTGTTCTGTTTCTAATTCTAAATAGAGAAACCAGGAAGAACTTGATGGGGGAAAATGAGCAACAGGTGATTAGAATTCAGGTGAAATCGAGCAAGCACACCTAGAATAAGAGCCCACACCAGTAGTCAGAAGAGAGGTTTTCCCAGGTTATTTTATTTGCTTTGGGTAAATAATAAAATTAGAGTTTATTACAGCTTTTGTTTGTAAAATCTTGATTCATATACTGTACATCATATAGCTTGATGTGATTTTTGATGTCATAGGGATTATTAAAATATTAAAACTTTTCTTTAAAAAAAGTAAGAGTTCTAATTCTCTGACAGATTATTTTATTTTTCTCAACTTTTATTAAGTCTAATGTTAAGACAGCATCTGTGGTCGAATTTGATTAAATCTTGCCACACTGAGGCTTTAACCTTTATGATCAAAACAACACCTGACACATGCCTTGCACACAAAAACGTTTCTGAGAACATCACTAAAATAACTAACTAAAACTAAGGAAGTTAACTATGTAAAAGGAAATATGTTTTAAAAGTAGTAAAAATAATCATATCCAGAAAATGTTGTGTTATATTAAATGAATAAGACAAGCTGTGTAAACAATGGTTTAGCATTTAGTTTAGGTGTCTCCACCCTTAAACATTCAGAACATAATTCACTATGCCAGCTTTACACCAAATGGTGCCCAGTGTTTCTAAAAGAATCACCAGCATGTGTGATCTTCCTAAAACGGAATTAACAAATACTAACAGTGATTTTATTTAAAGCTCCATCATTCAATAATCCTACAATTTGCACATTATCTATGTATGTTTAATACTTTGTACTGTGTTGTTGCTGCCCTATTTGATCTGTCGTTATTCATTTTATTTCAGTATTGCTTTGTTTTACAGCTTACATGATTATAAGCCCCAATCACTTTCTTATGCTATAATTTAATTTAGTTTTGTGAAAAGTTTTGCTCTCTTCATGTTAGCTATTTACAGTTGGTTTTTAATTGAATTACTTTAATAGTTTGATACAAATTACCTCATGAATTAAAAGATAAGAGTATAATAATATATATATATATATTTTTTTTTTCTGTTTGTGCAGCACAGAAGGAACTGAAAACAAAAAGTACTGTTAATTAAATGTGATGTTCGTGTGTATCCATGTGTGAATGAGCATGTGTGTGTTGAAAATATAAGTGAAAAAAATTGAGTAATTATCTCTGAAGTAGTATAAAGTATACAAGTATGAAGACTGTTGATTTGTTTTAGATAAAGCTAAAGAAGTGATAACAAAAATATATAAAACTAAACCTTTTCGAGATAAATCCAGAGACATAAATGTTACTGGACTTTGCTGTTCACTAATGTTTAAAAAATTCTTAAACACAAAATACATTTAGATACCAGTCTGAGCTAAATAGAAGCAAATGATAAGACTCTTTCTTAAGTTATTTAAAACATTCTTACACTTTCACAAATAGTAGCCTTACACTGCAATTTGATCACCTGGAACTGACCCATAGCTGTTTATGTGAGATTGAGAACAAAGACGTGATATTAAAGTAATCCGCGCTCAGCCTCAGCTCAAGGAGAATGGGCGGGTTGAGCCAGAGGACTCACTCGAAAGTGCCAGCGGAACATGAAAAAGGAAATGTCACTGATGTCTCATGTCAAATGTCACTTGCTTTCCTGCATACAACTTCCACTTTATTGATTTGATCTTATTTTGCCGAAGTTCTACCTCATATGTGTTCACAAAATCCAAATGCAAGTTCTTTAGCATTACTTACAGCATCCTTAAAGTCTAGCCATTATATTATTCCAAAATCCTTTGCTTTTTCAGATTTAATTAGTGGTACAAAAACCTTAATTTAGTTACAAATGATAATAAACATTAGTCCCTGAACACAGTGGTTCTATAAATAATATATATTTAAAAATATATTAAATATACCTTAAAATTTACGCTTTATGTTTTAGGATTGTCCATGCGATTTTTTTGGACAAATGCACGAATGCTGATTTTGGTGGGAGGTAATCAATGGTCCCCCTAGTGTTAGCTCTAGTGTTGACTTCTGTGTTTATTAATTTTCTTTTTACAGTAGGGGTGCATGCTCTCTAAGTTATGTTAGGCATAGCCGCAAGTTAATTAGAATGGCAAGCATTTTGGTTGTAGGAGCCAAATGCTTTCTGATGTATTGCTTACAGTTGTGATCAAATTTATTCAACCCCCAATGCTGCGAAGGGTTTTATAGAATTCAGTGCACATTTGTAATTGTGTTCATAATGAAATCTTACAAGGACTTGTTAAAGAACTAAATGCAACTAAGATAGCATCAATTGTTTTTGTCATAAAGTATTAAATGGCCTTTTTGTGATTTCTTCATTGACACAATTATTCAACCCCTTTACAACTACCACTCATAAGAACAGAGGTTCATTCCAGTGTTTTCAATCAGGTATTGAAAACACCTGTGGATGTCAACGAGCAGCAATCAAGCATGATAAGCACCAATTAGGCAGATTTAAAAGGACTGTGATACTCAGCTCCTTCTAGACATCTACTGGTGTGTTTACAAGCATGGTGAAGGCAAGAGAATGGTCCCAGAAGACAAGAGAAGAGGTTATTGCTCTTCACAAGAATGGCAATGGATATAAAAAGATTGCGAAGTTGTTAAATATTCCAAGAGACACTATCGGAAGTATCATTCGCAAGTTCAAGTTAAAGGGCACAGTGGAAACGTTACCTGGTCGTGGCAGAAAGAAGATCCTGACCGCGACTGCTGTGCGCTACCTGAAGCGTAATGTGGAGAAAAATCCCCGCGTGACTGCTAAGGAACTGAAAAAAGACCTGTCAGATGTGGGCACTGAAGTTTCAGCTCAGACAATAAGGCGCGCACTGCATAACGAAGACCTCCATGCCAGAACTCCCAGGCGCACCCCCTTGCTGACTCCAAAGAACAAGAAAAGTCGACTGCAGTATGCCAAAAGTCATGTGGACAAGCCACAAAGGTTTTGGGACAGTGTACTGTGGTCAGATGAAACTAAATTAGAACTGTTTGGGACAATGGACCAGCGCTATGTTTGGAGGAGGAAGAACCAGGCTTATGAACAAAAGAACACCTTGCCTACTGTGAAGCATGGCGGGGGGTCAATTATGCTTTGGGGCTGTTTTGCTTCTAATGGTACAGGAAAGCTTCAACGTGTGCAGGGTACCATGAATTCCCTTCAGTACCAGGAGATCTTGGAGGAAAATGTGATGGAGTCAGTCACAAACCTGAGGCTTGGGAGACGTTGGACCTTCCAACAGGACAATGATCCGAAGCACACATCCAAGTCCACTAGAGCATGGTTGAACATGAAAGGCTGGAACATTCTAGAGTGGCCATCGCAATCACCAGACTTAAATCCAATTGAGAACCTCTGGTGGGACCTAAAGAAGGCAGTTGCAGTGCGCAAGCCTAAGAATGTGACTGAACTGGAGGCTTTTGCCCATGAAGAATGGGCTAAGATACCCATAGGTCGCTGCAAGACACTTGTGTCAAGCTATGCTTCACGCTTGAAAGCTGTCATAACTGGAAAAGGATGTTGTACTAAGTACTAAAAAATAATGTCACTAGGGGGTTGAATAAAACTGATAATGATGTGAGCACAGTAAAGACATTTGTGGTTATTCCATCATAAATATTATGTTATATTTGTCTAATTTATAAGTGCCTCTTTGATATAATTGTAAATAAGATGACTGAAATGATCCAAATCAATGTCAAACTGGCCAAAACACTTTATTTCAGTGGGGGTTGAATAAATTTGATCACAACTGTATGTGGTAGTAGCAGTAGCATGTAGCCTGGGGAATTTATATGATATTTTATGATTATTTTAATAAAATTTACCTTTTTTTTTTTTTTTTTTTTTTTTTTAATAACCTAAATATTATTTTTAAACAATTCAACATGATGCTCAATAAAAAAATATTACATTACAGCTGGCACATCATTGCGCATATATTAGATTTTTTATTTTACTGGTAAATATTTTTGTACATCACCTTCCATCCATAGCACACATCTCAAGTGAGGCATTGAACTTGAGATGCCAGAAGCTTGATTATGTGTTTGCCGAATTATTTTTTTGTACCTTTTGGTGATGTTTTTCTAGTATCGGTGTTAGATGCTTACCCCACAGTTCAGCTGTAGATTCTTGGCAGAGACAGTCATATTTTTATTCCAGGTTTTCACTTGCCAACTTCAGAAAGCCTTTTTCCTCTAGTGTTCTAGTATGTGGGAGATAAATTTGTAGTATTGAACAGAGAGTTCTTGTTGACCCCAAAATGCCATAATTTGAACAACTCCATTCGCTATCCCTGGGGAAATATTTTTCTCTGTAATAATCTGCCTCCATCAGAGTGGGGCAGGATACACTGGAGTCCTCTCGCTGCCAGGTTTATTAGAGTGCCGGTTGATTTGAACTTAATTATTCCCTTAACAATGGATATGGGATGCAATTACAATTTTATTCAAACAGATTTCTAGAGGGTGCTTGTACATGTTCTGTGATACTTGGCTTGTTGCTTGTAAATGTATTAGTGGATGGATTTGAAACATACACAAACACTGGTGTTTCCATCACTGTTTTTTTTTTACATTATGAACCTCAAATGTAGTGGTAAAAACAAGTTTTTTTTTTTTTTTTTTTTTTTTTTGTGTTACTTGATCACACATTCTTGAGGACAGATTGTTATTGCTTCAGATTGTAAAGTGCACGGCTTCAAACAAAGCTGAACTTTAAAGGAAGCCACTGAGCAGCACCACACAGTTCTCTGATAAAGTCATGCAGGGAGATTAGGAATTGTCAACCTCTGAACCTGACCAATCCACCACATGCTGCTTTGGGTAACAACATATCATCCTTCAGGAATAAACACCTTGGGAGTCAGTTTTTACATTTTATCCAGCTCACGGTCATGGATTGTTTTCTAAAACTTAGTCTTTACTGTAATGAAAATGCATCCCCCCTGTTTTATTTTTCATTTGGTCATTTAGCAGACTCCTTTATCCAAAGATTCTCAACTTGATAGTTTTGGGTCAGAATATACGATTGCTATGATACAGCATGGTACCCCTGAAGGGTTAAAGACCTTGCTTAATGACCCACATTGTAAATATCAGTGGACCTGGGATTCGACCCACAACCCTTGCTAGTCCAACACTCTTACCACTGAGCTACCACACTGACAATTTTATTTCTCTGTTCTAATTGTCAGCTATTTAATGACTCTTTAGTTTTTATCTCCAACCCTCCTGAGATATTATCCCTGTTGCCTTTATACCAAGGACACTGCCAGGGCCTCCGGCACTGTATCTTCTATCAGAGTACTACAGAACAACCCTCTGTGTCACCTAACTTTAAGCACCTGTAGTCTGCTATAGTTTTCTGAAACATTTTGTATTTCCCCCTTTTGATGTGGTCTGTCTGATATTTGGAGAGGTTTTTATTTTTACCTAGTGCACAAACATAGGCCACTGTCTGGGCAGTGTCACTTTCATTGCCATTCTAACATTTATTAAACATTCATTCATTCATTCATTCATTATTTTCCGCTTTATCCTCGATTAGGGTCGCGGTGGGGTTCCCCATGCCCATCCAGGGAAGAAAATCTCGGGCGCTGGGCAGATACACCCAGGACAGGGCGCCAATCTATCGCTGGGCACACACTCATTCACACAAACACACTCTATAGGAGGCAATTTGGAGAACTCAATTGACTTGATCCATGTTTTTGGACTGTGGGAGGAAACCGGAGAACCAGGAGGAAACCCATGCGGACATGGCGAGAACATGGAAACTCCACCCAGATGGGGATTCAAACCAGGAATCCCTAGTGCTGAGAGGCGAATGTGCTATCCACTAAGCCACCGTGCCGCCCACTTATTAAACATTCAGAAAAATTTGCTAAAGCTAATGAAGAGTAAAGTGCAGGCAGCACAGAGCAAAAGAGCAGAGGTATATAAATCAGGGCTCCGTTATTGTTCGACCGGAAAAGCAGACATTTCAAGTTTCATTGCAGTTCATTACAAGATTCTGTTTAGCTTTAACCTATTATCTGTGTCTTTTTACAAACATGTCCACCTGCTGGAAATTGGCTTTTGCTAATTTTGTTGCATGTTAATACTCTTTTAAATACCCCTTTCTAATACTTTTAGAAGTGTGCCACATGCCATATTTTTTCTAGTAAGGCATGGGCTAGGGATAAAATAGACTTTCTCTAATTCTTTCTTGATGGGGGTTTTTAGACCATGGGTTCTTGCTTGACCTGGATCTCAGATCATGATGTTGCCTCTTTTTCTTCACCACATGAGAGAAGATAGCTGTGCTTATTAGAATGGATAAGCTTGAAACACAATAAAGTTTTGATTTTATTGTATTCGCCACAGGCTTTTTTAACAGCAGCCCAAGGGCTGGTATTGAGAAATTGATTTCATTATACAGTGTATCAGAACTGGCCTATGGATCATAGATCTTACTTTATTCTGATGTAAAGCATGACATTTATGTTGACAGCAACTTTATAAAGGCACAGCTGCTATTACATGAAATTGGGCCCATGTATCTTTAAATATGAACAGATTTTCAAGCAGTTTTTTTCTATTTTAATTTGGGGCTGAACAGTCATGAAAATGGTGCATAAAAATAAGTATTTTATCAGCACAGATACATTTTCCTATTGCAAATACAGTATATAATGTATATCAAATAATAGATTTCACACTTTAATACTCAATAGTTTGGTTATCTCACCTGCCCCGCAGCATAAATCTGATAAAATACGCATAACTTGCCTGGTATCATTTGTGGTAGCTCAGAGGTGAATTGTAATTTTCTGTTTGGGTGATCTCCAAAAGATACCTAAAGGTCTCCTGCAGGGGAAAAACATAAGACTTAGACCTTGACAAAATTACACTGTCAGTGGTGATTTGGCCATGTTGTGTCCTCATGACCCAAAAGTGGACCTGTGGCAAAAAAAAAAAAAAAAAAAAAAAATTCCACTGTGAGATGAGCCAAGCAATGACCATATGTATTTACTAACTTTTACATTTCTTAACTATGTTGCTAAACCCTCTAAATAATAACATTTATTTATACAGTAAGTATTGGGACTAGTTTGAAAAATTAGCCCAACAAATTTATAATTAATACTGATTTGCTTGTATACAAATTTATGTCAGCTGTAAGATTTCCTCCTAACATTGTTGAGCATTGTGGTTTTGAAAAAAAGTTTTTTATTATTTATTTTTATGGATCATTTCACTTTTTCTAGCAATTGATTCTGTTCAATAAATTCAGGACATTGTATTGATCGATATTTGACAGAAACATTCAGAACAAAATACATGGAAGTGTTGTCTAAGTTTAGTAAGGATTACAGCCTTATTGTTGTCTCTTAGTGCCCCCTGGTGCTGTGTGCTGGTAGTACTGCGGATGTCAGGTTGCTTTATTGCATGTTATACAAAGCAGGAACGAATTGCTGTGCAGAATTGAGTTCCAGCCTTAATCTGTCTCCCACAATCCAATACTCCTCATGACCTTCTCTGGTTTAATTATATTTGGTGATATTCAGTGACTTGTCCTTTTCCAGGGGAATGTTACAGCCCAAAAGTGAAGTGCAGTGCATTCAAGCTTATCATATTCTATGCAGCCAGTGTTACAGTTAATTTTAAATGTATGATATATTTAATTATTTCGACAACTCAACTAAAGTAAGTAATTAATTATTTAATCATAGCACTTAACAATAGTGCTAATACCTAGCTGTCTGATACCGATCTGTCTTTCTAAGGAAAGTAATTTTTTTTTCCCGCTGATTTATTATGAAATTGTATTAACAATGTTTGTGGGCGCCAATTTTTCGATGGGCTCACTCACTCACTCAGAGACAGACACAAACACACTCTATATGGAGCAACTTAAACCATTCAATTTACCTTATATTCGTGTTTTTGAACTCTGGGTAGAAACCGGAGAATCCGCGCTTACACGGGAAGAACATGGAAATCCACCCAGATTTCAATTTGAACCTGGAATCCCCTGTGCTGAGAGGCGGACATGCTAACCACTAAGCCACCATCCCACCCTTCTTTGATTATTCATTTGATCTAATAAAATTTGAAGACACCTAACTCATTAGAAGACACCTAAACAGTGTCTATTTAATATTTGGTGTGTGTCACCTTGTATGTGCCATTGCAAACTGCATTGTTATGTTCTGATCAGCCGTATACACCTATCAGCATAAATATAACCCTTAGGAAAAGAGTAAAATCATTTTACTACAACACTTTGCTGAAAGACGAGTAGGTTTTGGCCTAAACTAATGATTAAATGTTGAAAGAATTACTGTATTCACAAATGTCTCCGCTGTGTGTTTTAGTCAAATGGATGCTATGTACATAGACCGTGCATTACTTTTGATAATAGTCCTTTTGAGACTTACAGCCAAAAGAATCTATCTCACTAGCTCTCTTGTTCTTGCTCTGCCTCTAAATCTTTTGAGGGCAATAGAGCAATCCTCGGCAGATTTTGCAGATTTGTAGCAATCCCCCGGAGCAGTACAGAGCAGACTGTAATTAAGAGTGTCTGATCTATGACAGAATCAATTGCGCAGGGATGCAGTCTGGCCTTGCATTAGACTACCATTTCACCCATACTTTTAATGAGCTCCTTATTTTTACTCCTGTCGACACTTATACAGGCTCTTCTTAAACTCTGCCAGACCTCATCGTTATAAATTTGAAAGGATTACTTAGAGCATGTTTTTCTGTCCAATAAATTGTCTTGCCTTATGCAACTAAATCTATCATTTAACAGCATTTTGAAAATCAATTAGCAGACCAAATCCACTCACCTTCACTCTATAAGATATTGCTACTGACAGAGTGAAAAAGTACACAGAATAGCCAAAAGAATGAGGAAGATCTTTCAGTTGTAATTTTTTTTATATATGTATTTATTTTAAAAACTTTTTTACAAATGCATGACTATTTCTGATGCTCATCCACTGTGTTCTTTAGAACTGCCTGCAAGTTTGTTTAAAAAGTTTCATTAATATGTGACACCAAATGAAAATATAGTTTCTTATTGTATTATTTAGGAATTGGGGAATCATATAAACTTTTGAGAAAAATAAATATCCAGCAATATTTAGACAGCTTAGACAGGTTTTGAAACGGGTTTTCCATCATGCAATTAGTGAGTGTTTACCATGTTTATCACTGCACCAGGATTACCAGGGAATTGTCCAAGGTTGAATGCAGGAAATGGATTTTTAATGAGATGTTGCACGTCATTGCTTTGTAAGCTTGAAGGTTGCCAATCAGTTTAATGTAGTTTAGCACTCGATAGATGCCAAGACAAATTTCAGCAATATCCTTGAATGTTTTACAGAAAATTTTCCCAGATCACACCATCTAGATTTTGAACTTATTGTCATGTGTCATGTGTCATGTGTCCAATTTGTGGACCAACACAAATGCCATTAGAAATGTATTTTTTTCCTCCTCTCCGAAGAGTTATATATAGTGAATGCAAAATGGCCACAAGTGGTTAATAAAGAAATA
The DNA here is from genome assembly GCA_019802505.1 of Corydoras sp. C115. NCBI lineage: Eukaryota > Metazoa > Chordata > Actinopteri > Siluriformes > Callichthyidae > Corydoras > Corydoras sp. C115. The sequence continues at coordinate 4,818,025 of JAFMOC010000021.1, read as the reverse complement.
AGGCACAAGAAGTGAAAGAAGTGTTGTTAGGCGTGACACGAAGTGTTGTTAAAGATCTTTCCCATAATTTATTCACAATAATGCACAACCTTGAGTGCCTTATGCTTTTATAAATCAGTCACAAACATATTATAATGTAAAAGTTTGATTCAATAATGTGTCTATTGCTGCTTTTTTGTAACTTAATCTAATCTGGTTTTTAAAGTGTACATTGGTTGCTGAGTAAAGGTATACAGGCTATGGCTGATCAGGAATTAGCTCCCTGTTTATATTAATCTGTTTTTCCATAAATGGTACACAATTTATAACTAGATTTGTATTTCCTGAAGGAACTACAGAGAGGGCTTAAAATGCTGTGCCCATGAAGGGGTTAAATGCCAAGAAAGTGACTTTAAAAGTTGCCATGATGCTCCAGGGCGTCTGTAAACTGTGTGAGCAAAAATATACAGCAGACTGTGATGATGACCTAATCTGGCCACGCCCCCTAATCCTGATTGGATGTTGGGTGTGTATTTCCTACGTGACGGTGTTCAAACGGAGTCTGTACATTGAGCTGTTTGGGCTGAATCACAGAGATTCCTTTTAAGAAAAGTAATAAGAATATCGAGCATAACAATATAGGGCTTTCAAGCCCTCTAATAATATATTGTATATAATGCCTTGATATGAATGTGAAGCATTCAGAGATTATTGTTAATATAGTCACAGCTGAACAAGAATTAAGGAGAATTAAGGACCAGAACTACCCGCTTTATAACGCAACACATTTCCTGCTGCACCGTTTCAACCTCCACAGATGTTTTAGTTGCTTTACTTGAACAAATGTTCCTGGTACCTTGAGATTTAATATTAATGAATTGATGAAGAGTAGCATCACCTCATGCTCACAACCAAATGCTGCAACCAGTGCGTCAATTGGAAAGGTTATTCCAAATAAGAGGAACATCGTAGAAACATGCTCTCTCCAAAGCAATGGATTATACACTAAGTCAGAAACCATGGTACCTGAGCATCTAGTATTTTGTATGTTGGTAACACAATTTTATAATCACAGTAAAATGTAACTGGAAACTAGTGCTTCAAGTTTTATAGAACAGGGTAATATGATCAAGCCTGTTGGTTCTAGTTATATTTCTGCCTGCAGCATTTTATACACTTATGCTGTAATTTTTGTGATTATTTATTAGAACTTCCACAAAAATCTAACCTTATAAAAGCGTGATTAAGTTTGTCTGCATCTTGGAAGGAGAGTACATTTCTTAGCTCAGAGGTGTTACAAAAATGCAATTTTAGCAATATTGCTTATGTGAATAGTGAAAAAGAGAAAGATGGGTGTTCTCGCCAAAACTCTAATAGAATGTATTAGGGCTGTTGTGACAATGACTAGACATTATAGCTACATCAGTTCATCCTGTAGCAGTTTATAGCTGCTTATATTTTAACAATCTAGATACAGTTCTGGGGTGGATTTCCCAAAAGTGTCGTAGCGCTAAGTACTTCGTAACTTCGTACTTAAGAACGTTCTTAAATTTACGAGGCTTTCCCGAATGCATGCGTAGCTTAAGTCGTTCTTAAAATCGCTCGTAATTTACGAGTGCTCAGACCCACTCGTAACTCACTAAGAAGTTCGTAACTGGCAGCGAACAAATACTCACAGACGCACTGCTTGTTTAAATCGCACAGAAATAAAATTGGGTGGGGTTCCCCATGCCCATCCAGGGGAGAACTCAGGCGCTGGTACACCCAGGACAGGGCACCAATCCATCGCTGGGCACCCACTCACTCACACAAACACACTCTATATGGGGCAATTTGGAGAACTCAATTGACTTGATCCATGTTTTTTTGGACTGTGGGAGGAAACCCACACGGACATGGGTAGTACATGGAAACTCCACCAAGATGGGGATATATAAATAAATAAATAAATAAATATAGGCGGCACGGTGGCTTAGCGTTAAGCACGTTCTCCTCTCAGCACTAGGGATTCCTGCTTCGAATCCCCATCTGGGTGGAGTTTCCATGTTCTCCCCGTGTCTGCGTGGGTTTCCTCCGGGTTCTCCGGTTTCCTCCCACAGTCCAAAAACATGGATCAAGTCAATTGAGTTCTCCAAATTGCCCCCTATAGAGTGTGTCTGTGTGAGTGAGTGTGTGCCCAGCGATGGATTGGCGCCCTGTCCTGGGTGTATCTGCCCAGTGCCCGAGAAGTTCTCCCCTGGATGGGCATGGGGAACCCCACAGCGACCCTAATAGAGGATAAAGCGGGAGATAATGAATGAATGAATATGAAGAATGTGAGAATGAAGACGGCATTCATGTTCCTGCCAAATGCAGTTTATGCCTGAACTATTAGTTGAATTGCAAGCACTGATAGTTTGTCATACATCCTCCACTTTCTTCTTTGTTGGTGGAACTATCTCGTGCTTTGGAAAATAATGTAATAATGGATATAATTTGTTTTTTTGTTCTACTTATTCAAGCATCTTATTTAGTTTGCTTTCAGAAAAGTGTATATTATGATGTTGGTTTGCCATGCCACTGAATTATGAATTCTGGTTAAAAGTGCACCCATGGATAAGCTTGCTTGGTAAGCGATTGGTCAAAAATTGGTTGTTTCCCGCTTTTTGTAACAGTAGCCTAATTTAAATATGATTATTTAGTGTTTATATAGTTTTAAAAAAATATTTTCTAAATTATTTGTTTATTTTTGGTGCATTGTAATGAGAGATTGTGTGGTAATCTGTGATTCAGTTTTCGACTGACGGTGCCTTTTCAGGGGCGGAGTCTACTAAGAACGACTTAGAAGTCTCTCTTAGTCTAGGAGACTTAAGAAGGCTTTTGGGAAAGCGCTGTAAAATTCGCGTTCTTAAAGTTACGTCGTTCTTAAAGTTGTTCGTAACTCGCTAAGAACGTTCGCTTTCGGGAAATCCACCCCTGGTGTGTAGTTCAATCAAATGCTAGAAATACATTCTAGCAGGTTTACCACACACATATTGTTGATGATACATACAGACAGATTATATATATATATATATATATATTTTTTTTTTTTTTTTTTTTTTTAATTGCTGAAAGAGAAAAAAAAAAGTACAGTATGTCAAAAGAACAATTTTATGTATTGTTTATTGTCAGCGGCTTAAAATACTTATGATTTACCCAAAAGTTTAAAAAACTAGTACATAAAATTGTTGCTGGGCCGACTGTTTTTCCAATGTTAAGCAGTGATTGTGGCACAAACTGTGGAATACAATTTCTTAATTCTTACTTAGTGTGCCCAGCGATGGATTGGCGCCCTGTCCTGGGTCTATCTGCCCAGTGCCCAAAACGTTCTCCCCTGGATGGGCATGGGGAACCCCACTGCAACCCTAATAGAGGATAAAGCGGGAGATTATGAATGAATGAATGAATTCTTACTTTTTTTCTGACCAATAATTTTCTTCAGAACTATGTTTTTGAGTGTATGTAATATATTATTAAGTAAATGACATTTTACTGTTTCTATACTCATTGTCCACTTACAATATAAATAAGCTATTTAGCATTACATTTACTGAACATAAGTAGATTAAACTAATTTTTTACTCTCTTTACCGCTGTTATCGTATTTCCACAATATCCACAACACAAGTTATGTGGTGGTTGGTTCTTAGCATCAAAATCACATTGTGTTGAGTTATGTTTTAGCATGTGTTGCACTGTTTGAGTAGTGTGATTGAGAATGATTCATTAACCAAAAATGTCCAGCTACCAGCATCCTGAACTACAGAATATTTTACACAAACTGTGCAAGAACAGATGAGCTACTGTCTATGTTTTCACACTAACAAGGGGAACAATAAGGTGTGCAATAAGTGGGCACTGTTTAAGACACTTCCATGTCCGATCCACCCATATCAGTGCAATCTACTGGTGGTGGGTGTCCTGTCAGAGTCCTGTTTATTAATGAACAGAGAAAAGAGCGCCAATAAAATGTGCAAAAAAACAGATGAACTCCAATTTGTAAATGTATATTGACAAATTATTTATGTATGGCAAGTGGAGCTAATAAAATGGACAGTGAGTGCTATATTGGTATGGTACTGTGAACCTGTGCACTCAGTCAAGTCTTTTATGAAAGGAATCCCTGTCTGCAGCAGCTGGATAATCTCTTTACCTGTTTATATTATATTTAGTCATGACTGAAAAATATTAAGCAGCTTAGCTCTCTGAAATTCTGTCCATAGCACATAACCCAAATAATGTAAACATTCTTTGAAGATTTTGAAGCTGCAAGATGATTCCCCCCCCATAAATTTTAAATGAATTTACTGCAGTGAGAAAACCTATTTGTAATAAACAAACAGCTTTTAGCACAAAGTCAGAAATGGTTTATAGAATTGGATAAAAATCATTTTCCAGCAGATCAGGCCACTTTAGCAAAGTAAGCATGTGCAGATGTTTGTTAATAATATTCTTCACATTCAGGAAGCATGCAGGAAGCCATAACAGCTTGCACACAATATTAAATATTATTTGCTGTTTCAGGTGGAAAGTGGACATAAAGAGAGCAGTAGAAGAACAGAGACTGGCATACAGTTTATTTTATCCCATCCCATAATAGTTATTTCTTTCAGATATTACCCACTACACCTTTGGAACACCTTTTTTGAAAAGGTCTTATTTAGCAATAAAAACAATGTGTAAGCTATTTCATTTTACCTGAAAGAAAAAGAAGTTAAATACCAAATAAAGGTTACTTAAAATGGGTAGGTGTTATATTTTATGGCTGAACATCTCAAACAATTTTTTTCAATGCTTTATATATGTTCTCTTATTGCCTTTAGTAAAGTTATACATTTTAGTCAAGCTCTACACTTAGTAAAACCTTCTGAACTGTGTAGCAAAATGATAGGAAACTGTTCATTCTGTTAGTAGATTTCTTACTGTCAGCGCAATGCTATGAATATCAACCAGCCATGACCGACTGTCTTAGCGGGCTATGAAGCGAGAAACATGATTTGCAAAACACCTACGCATAGTTTTTGAGTACTAAAATCTTTTTAGTAGCGTACTTTAAATAGCAGGGGCAAAACATTTAAATTTTATAAATAATGGCTATTTAATAGGATTTACAATATAGATGTACTGTGCATTGAAACAGTTACTGATTGTATTCCATCTGTTCATAAAGTGTTTACTTTACCACCCTCCTTTAGTGATAAACGGACTTTCACAGTCCAGAAGCACCAACAGTAATATAATACACTTTAAGTCAAAAGTGTTGGGACACCAACAGTACAGTATACATAAAAATAAAAGCTGCTTTTCCTCACAATATACAGTTTTGATTTGATTATTTCAAAATATCATTCTAATCTTGATGGCATGATCAAATTGTGACTGGTTGAAGATGTCACAACATAAAAACAAAGCAATACTGAGCATTGTGTTAACTTCTGTCTAAATTTGCCAGCTTGATACATTACATTTGGAAATTTGGAAACTATTCAAACCTGTATCACCAACGCTGAGAGACGAACATGTTAACCACTAAGCCACTTTGCTGCCCCACTTTACTGAATTAACTGTATAAAATATAATATCAAACATATTCCAAACAATGGGCAAAATATATTGACCTTAAAGAGTTGAAAGCAAATGGTGGATAAAGGTTTGTTTGCAAAATCAAACATGTTATGTAACACAAGTCTTTGATTTATGATTAGGAAGGTCAGGCATAAGGGAGAACAAAGATCTTTTAGAAAATTGTTGCATTAATGTATTTATAGCTAATGGTAGCTGACTGTGCTGTACACTAACAAGTCTCATGAGACTTGGCGGTAATCTAGAATTTATGGGAGCTGCTATTTCTTTTTTGTAACTCTGTCCTTCCCTTTCCCCCAATGTTTGACTTTAGATTTCAGAGAGACCATTTTGCCTCTTTTAATTTACAGGATTTGTTTTGTGGTTCAAAATTGTTAGTTTTTAAGTATTAAGAATAAAACTTTGCAGCATAATAAAAAGATCACTTTTTTAGGGGTGTTTGGGGGTTACACCATGTGCTTTCCATGTTCACCCCATACATGTCCATGTATGTCAATTTAACATAAAATTTAGATTTTAAGTAGTACACAATGAGAACCAAAATCAAACCCAATATTACATTTCAGCCAGTACCAAAATTATGTGAACCTTATCAGATAATTTAAAGGTTAAACAAAAGTCTGGCCCATTTAATCAATGCGATAACAATTGTGTGTGGGCACCCCGTTTCACTGAAAATAAAAACAGGATTATATCAAAGCCTGATCTTCAGAACATGTTTGTAGATTGTATTATGGCATGAACAAAATACATCCACAGTCAAACTGACAGATTGTGTACAAATAAATTCTCATTACTACCCTCTTTATGGATGGTCAACCTACAAATACATGAACAACATAACCATTAATAATTTGTGATTAAATAAAGAAAAAAACTGAAAAATAATAACAATCATGAAAGTTTAGGCCACTTGTCTGCAGAAATATAAAAAAAGGCTCCGCCAATTTACCAGGAGAGAACATGGAATCTCCACCCTGATCAGAATTTGAACCAAATGTGTTATCCATGATGTCACAATGCTGCCCAGTAACTTATCATGCTTTATAATTTTCCTGTTTAATAAGTTATGGTGACCTTAGTTAACATAAAATGAATGAGGCGCATGATGTGTCATTGCACAGCTACTACAGGCAGCAGTTAATTATCCAGTATAGATCTGATACAAGGAGTGGGTGCACAAAACAAACTTTCTCTTTCAGTTCACTAGCACATGATTTCCAAAGACAGCAATTAAATTCATGCGTTTAAAATCTCTGCTCACATTCTGAACTAAACATGCATAATTGCAAGAATGTAGGTGTATAGATGTTTTATTTATACTCACAAGAATGTCTATGCCGTAACGTTACAGTGGCATGAAAACAGGACACTGTGCAAATGGAATAAATTAATTTAGATTGATTGTGTTACCTGCATGCCGTTAAGTGATATGAAAGAAAGAATTGACTTTGCAGCACCCAAAGTCCCATTTAAGACATGCTGTTTTTAAACAGCAGAACTATGTGATAATTTATCAGGGGTTATGTGCACGCTAACAGGATACTCTACTGGACTACCAGCTAATTTGCATCTTTGGTGTTCAGAATGATTTAAAACAGGTTTCTACTGACCGACAGAGGAAAAGGCCAAACCCACTAATTAACTGTTCACATTCACACTTCTGACTTTTAGCTGGAATTCTTTCGACTAAAATGATCATCAAGTAATTGGAGTAAGATTAGCATTTTAGAAGTACTGAGAAATATGAAGGTCATAATTTGGTGACTGTCTGCTGGTCAGCAGGGAACAAAAAAGCAGAACTGCAAATAATTCTAATACAAAAACATCCATTGTTTGGGCGAAAAGGGAGTTAAAATACTACTCTTCAAATAGCAGGAGATGTGTCTGTGTGTCAAATGAATAGTATTGCAAGCAGTTAGTCTTAGTTACACTGCTGAGCTGATTTGTATCTGTTTATAGATCCTAAGAGCACAAAGGCAACAGCCATGCACTGTAAAGGAAGCTGTAAGAGCAGGGTGTAATGAGCAGAGGAGTATTTGTGCAGGGTACTGTCTTTTATAGTGCAGTGTGATGATTTGTATCTCCTTCTAGATCCTACAAGGACAACCATAACAGCAAAACTGTAAAGCTGGAGCTGTAAAAGCACAGTGGGGGGAGATGGTGTGTGAATTTGTATAGCTAAATAGGGTTAGCATGTTGAATGATTTGTTTCAGCTTCTGCATCTTGTAAAGTTGGGCTAGTTAATGTAGGGTGAAAGGCTCATGTTTGTGGGAATATGTGTGTGGTATGGTGGGGGGGGGGGGGGGGGGGGGGGGTGGAGGCGTGTTTGGTGGGCGGGTGGTTGGGAGTGAGAAACTGGCTGTATTAATGGAGCGGCAGGATTGGGAGCCTCTGCCTGTGAAGATCAGTGAAGTGAAAACTATTAGCATCTATCAGCACAACGACTAGCTGACATACACAAGGACGTCACAGTCTAGTGTCTACCCTCCCTCTCCTTATTTGTTTCTTCTCCCTCTTCTCACCTCCCTCTATATTTTGCTTCTTTCACTTCATCTTCAGTTTTCCTCTCCCTAAAGAGTTAGCTTGTAAAATGTTTTTTAATTCACACATTTTCTTTAGCATTTTATTACTTTAAGTAGCTGTGATGTGAAGAAAGTCAGATAAGTAATTTGCCCTTGGATTATTTTGAGACTTGTAGGTTACATATACATTGTTTCTTATCATCCTAGTTACATCCTACAAATGAATATCACATCATATTGTGTTATTGCCTTCCACCTAATTTGTACTGTGGTTTTAAGGGATCCTTGGCAATGCAAAGTAATTTCAGGACTGTTTGCAAACCTTAATCTTCACAATCACTGTAGATTTCAATATGTTTGACTAGGTTGATTAAATGAATATATAAAACTTGACATAGTGTGAGATGAAAAGAAAGAGAATATAGGATTCTGCAAAGTAGAAAGGTTATGGATGGATGTGTATAGTGAATAAAGCCAGGTGATTAGTGTTGACTCAAAGAGAGTGTGTGTGGGTGGGTGTGTAAAGACTTTGGTATATGACTTAATAAGAGCTCATTAAGAACTAGTGTAGAACTGATAAAGGCCCCTCTGGGATGTTCTAATTAAAAGTAAGCATGTCTGGGGACGAATTAGACCAAGCCAGAGTTCAGCCCCGACACACCAGATTCCTAGCAGCTCATTATTTGAATTGTTCTGGGCGACAAAGCCTTGGTCTCATATTATGCATTTATTGGCTAGGTCAGTATAAAAATGTCTATTGCCAGTGCTAAGTACGAGAACTGCTTACACATATGGCCTTACCTAGCTTTACTCATATTAAAGTGTATTTATATGTCTTTATTTTTTCTCTTTACCTACAAAAGGAAACAATTATTTACCAAATCAAAACATTATTTGGAGAAGGTGCCAAAATGGCCCTTGATCTTTCAACAAACACACATTTCACCAGCAATTTATTAATTAGAACTTGAGAAAAGGCAAGATTTTTCTCTTTCCAAATAAGAAATGGAAAGAAAAATATCCCAGACTGCTGTGTCTTGACTATCCATTTGGTGGCAGTAGAGACTCGCCTCAGTAAAGAGGCTTTCTGTAAAACTTGCAAGGACTTTTCTTTATTTATATGTTATATTTCCAATCAATCAGTAATGATGTTTTCAGGGTCAACAAGCATGGTGGAAGTGGCATGTTCTTACCCACATATCTGTTTGTATTAATCAAGCCAACTAATCAGCCAGTCAAAGCTAGCTAGACATGATATTTAAATAACAGCATGTGATTGTTCACGCTCAGGTAGAAAGAAAATGGCTTAAGCAAGCCTATGTTATTGAGCTGCAAATGTGGACTATAAAAGTGACAGTAGAATTTTTGTGGGAGTACAGATTCGTGGAATTTCCATGGCTGGATTCGATGAGGTGACAGTTTTTTATATATTTTTTATTTTCTTATTTAAACATATGTAACCAATAAAAAAAACAGATATGTGCAACATGAATAGCTATCATCTGTTGAACAAAACAGTAATTAGCTGGATGTGTTTGCAAAATCTAAGTTTTTAGCTATATAAAAAGAGCTAATTAACATGTATGTAAAAAATGACAATGTCAGAAATGTCACAAGATTTTCACACACCACAGTAAGCTCTCAGCAAAACGGTGGTTTGCTTATCGATTTTTATCACCCGTGGCTTCATTGAAGACGGAGGCCAAGACCGTCCATACACAAACCATTTCTCTTCGCAGTAAGATGGATTTAATGACACTATCCAGTGCCCACAATCGATGGCGCAGAAAGCATTGTGCATGATGAACAAGAGAAGGCAGATAATGGAGGATCACTATGTCATTTCCACCCCACTGACACCATCCTTGAAATTAAATCTGTTAGAACGGAGGCCTGCTCACGACAACGCGCACGGCACAGCAGGAGGGGGGCAGGAAGTGAGGCAGGGAATTCTGGTGAAGCAGAGTGGAAGCTTCATTAGTTTGGTTTACGGTTCAACTTTTTGAGCTGGATCAAATGCTACAGGCCGCGTGGCATTTGGTTAGAAATGCTCCGAACCATGTCCAGTGCCCGCACAGAAGTGATGGTAATGATCTGGGTCAAATTTGTGCCGTCGCATTTGATCTTTTTTGTGTTGTTGAACCTGAATACGCTGAATTACCTCACCCTCTTACCCTTGTAGAAACAGAGAATTTATACTTTCCAGGTTTTAACACTTCCATTAAAAAAAAATCTTTAGTTTGTTATGGATGTTGTGATGTTTTAAAACATTGTGTAGGTATGTGTCAGCAAATTACAAAAAAAAAAAAAAAAATTACAACATAATCATCTGTGCTTTTTGGACTTTTACTGTTAGGCTATTATCTCCAACATTTCACAAATAAACCTGCTAATGCAGCAACTAGTGCATTCACACTTTTATTTTACACTGTGTTATTACAGCTAACCTTAATGAAGGTCCTTTTTTAATTCTCCATGTGTGTAAAATGGTGTTTCTCATAACATGAAGAACACATTTACACTCTCAGGAGAAATAATGATTTACTATAGTGGCACAAAAACCTGTGCTGGGCCCGAGTGCCTCTAAACAATCAGTCTGAGACTTTAGTGTGGTCACAGAGAAGCATGTTTATTTCGTCTCTACACCCTCTCTCTGGGAGCAGCTTATCTGTTCCCTTTGAAGCCAACAGCATCACTTGCAAGAACAGCTGGCTAATGTTTAATGAAGTGTCTGGGTGAAATTTTCATATGGAGGTTTTTTGCATGCTGTCAGCCAGGCTCAGGCCCACAGTGCCCATGTTAGCTGCTGTTTTCCAGTGAGACCTGCTGAAGAGTTAATGCAAACCTGTAAAATATGCTCATGTAGGAATTTAATGTGATTATGCAGTCAAGGATCATTAGGGCTAGACACACTCATTGACTACACCAAGGGGCTAGATGTCAGTGAGTCAGTCACTATATACTGTGTAGACAAAAGTACTGGGACATATAAACATGATACATAATCTTTAATTACTTTGTATTAATGACATCTCTTTGCATCTATGACACATATAAATCTTTGCGACTATAACAAAATGTCAAAGGTCTTTATTTGTAGTGTTACAAAGTAATGAGGACCAAGACTCAGAGGGGGCCTACTGTCCTTGTGTGACCAGTGTTTTTTTAAGCATTCAGTCCAACAGAAATCAGATATTGATTGTCAAGAATAGTTAAATTAATTGAGTTAAGTTTTCAAAGTCTTGTGAATATTACCTCTCATCCTTAGTAAGGATGATAGTGCTTTGAGTCACTGTACAATCTTGGCAGGGTTGAGGATGAGAATGTGCTGTCATCTTACATTTTTTGGGAAACCTTCCTCCCAGATTTTAATATGTGTCCATGAGAAATGTTGCCCATTTGTTCAGAAGAACCTTTGTAAGGTCAATCTGATGTTGGACAAAATGGCCTGGCTTCTATACTCTTCTAGTTCATCCATAATGTGAGTGATGGAATGAAGTCAGGGCTCTTTGTGTGCCTGTCAAATTATTCCACACCAAACTCACACAGGCTAAAGTATATGGACCTTGCTTTATGGACCAATATACAGTCATGCTTAAACAGAGAAAGGCCTTCCATAAACTGTTTCCATTAAACTGAAAGCATTAAACAAAGCATGGGAATGTGCTATATTTTTTACATGTATTGCAAGAGGACTAAATGAAATGCCTGAATTCAAGGATTAAGAGGCATGTCAAATTTAGCTGAAAGTAAGGAATACCTCAAATAAATTGCTTATTTATAAAATGCCATTGTCCCATCTGCTGATTGGGAAATTATGCTCTTCTATTTTCCAGACTGTTTTGTAGACACTTAAGCTCTTGATGTTCAAGACAGGTGGTTGTTGCACTCAAAAGTATTTGAAATAGCTCCAGAGTTCAAGAGTGTAAGAGTTCGGCAAAGAGAAACCTCCGGTTGCATGTTAAATTATATAATGTATGAGTTATCAATCTCGGGTGATTGTTAAATCACAATTTTTGTGTAATTTGTATGTTTGAATTAAAACTTCTGATGGAATTCTCTCAAAGTACAAATGCAAGGCACACCTTGATCTGATAAATGGTGCCATGATGGCCACAAGGTAGGTAGTTGGACATTCAAGATACAGTCAATGGTATTTGTTAAATGGAGAGTTGTTTACTTTTTTTGTATAGGCCCACATTACCTCTGTAATGGGTTCTTTCTAAAATAAATGTGTAGTATGTTTTTGTGCATCATAGTGCATTTGATCAGAAGATTGAAACTAATTAAATGATGGATGGTGTTCTGATGTAATCTGTGCTCTGGTTTGCTATTTATACCCTGTGTGGAATGTAGCTGGGTGTTCAGGTTTTTTTTTTTTTTCATTTAGCAGCCTATTAAGCAATTTCTTATGAATGAATCACATCTGCATGCAAGTTGAAATTAACATGCATAACTGCAGTGTCCATACATCTGCATAATATGTTTGAATAGGGCTTGGTGTGAGCAGTATGCCTGATATGCCATTTCAAATGGAGCCAGTCTTGTAACATTCTGCAGCTTTATTTACTGCATTTGGCTCGTAGTTGTGGCTACAGCGTCACCAATAAATGTAGAATTCCAAATATGATCTATTGCACTTATACAAATCGCATTCATATTGAGCTGGCCTTCTACCAGAATTTTTGAATTTGATGTGTTCATTTTTATATGCTTTTTGCTCAGCATAAAGAATGTGTGGCCTAGATAGTTTTGCTGTTAAAATGGTTATAAAAGAAACACTGAAACACGGCAACATTTATGGTAAGTGGAGCTATTACCTATTCTACTTTCCTTTTTCCTCAGAATAATTACTGACACAGTGGCATATACTTTACTTTAATACCTTATTGTCAGATCAGAGATCTGAAATTTGTCTTGCATTAAAACAGTAAATGGAAATGTTTTCTAAATTATTTTAGAATACATTTTAACATTGTTTTCCAAAAAGTTATATCCAACTTCCCCTACATCCAGCTTGAGATTTCCCCTACATCCAGCTTGAGAAGTTTATTTTTGCTCAGATTTATAAATACCCCCCCCCCCCCCATATGGAAAAGGATGTGTTTGGTAATGCCTCCGAGATATGTGCATGTGAGTGTGTGCATGCACTGGTCAGACTTATTCAAGTGAAGCTTGAACAAACAGTTCAAGCTTCACTTGAGAGTTCTCAGCTGTTTGTTGTCCATATGCTGCAGGCTTCACCTGTTTACTGTCATGCAGAATCGGTGGCTCTATTAGCATGAGAAATCAGACAACCGCTGTGCCTGAAGCTGCCCAACATGCTGGAGCTGAATATTAAAATAGATGCAGATTAAGAGAGAATAAAGTTGAAGTAGAAACACAACTTTTTATCACCAAACCCAGCTGCTGTTATGAAATATAGTTATTAATGGATTTTTAACAAATATGAAATTAATATATATTTTTTATTTTATTGCATTTTGATTGCTTTTACACCATAAACCATGTTTTTACATAAACCATGAAACATAAAACATACATATACACAAATATGATCAAAAGTATGCAGACATCCATTTTTAATGACAATTTTCGGGATAATAATGTTGCAGCTTTGAAACCTAGAAAGTATCACTAAATGTATAAGGATTTTGGTCAAAAGTGCAACTGTTTGGGATAATCTACATCTCTGACACAAACTTATGGCAAAAAGCCCATAGCAAATTAAAAGTCTACACAGCTCCTAGTTCTAAGTCACAGAATGCACAATGCTTAATTCCAAGTGTTGGATGTTTTGGTGGAAATCACAATAGAATGACCATCATAAAGATAATTTCTTGAATTTTCTGAGCATCTGTGCCTGTACTATAGTCTACGAATCGCACTGTTTTACCAGTGCCTTGTATCAACTTTAAAGATATTTTTTATGGTTTTAATGATAAGAATATTGTCATCTTGTCATGGATAGTACATGTTAATGTTTGGGTGTCCACACAGTTTTGAATTTGTTTTACCCCGTGTAAAAGCAAAAGAAATGCAATAGACTTTTTACTTAAAAATTATTCAGCCTTTTGATATGGTTTCTGTGTATATAATTATTTAACAGTCTGATAAATGTGTCCCTAATTTGTAGAATAAGATCTTTTTAATAGAGAGAGAGAGTGTGTGTGTGTGTGTGTGTGTGTGTGTTTGTGTGTGTGTGTGTGTGTGTGTGTGTGTGTGTGTGTGTATGTGTGTCTGTGTCTGTGTGTATGTGTTTTTTTTGTGCTGTGACTGAATATTTAAATGGCTCTTGTATTTATTTTTCAGTTACTCTAATATTTGTTCTCTATTATTAGCATAAGAAATGTGGGAAGAGAGCATAGCGATTAAAATTCAACAAATGCAACAACAAAAGGATCTGATAAACAAATAATTAGCTGATACATTTTTCAGTTTTGATCATCTTGCTCTCACACATTAATTATTTAATAAAATATTCAGCAGCTCTCAGCTACACCAATAACAGCATTTTTATTGAACACACTTTCTAGTTTAAAAAGCTGCAATTCCATTCCCTTTTCCTTTCAGAGCGATAAAAATATCTCCAGCCTCGAGAGATTCAAATCTGTGACCTTTTTCATTTGTCTGCTGTTGGTCTAGCTATGCACTGCAGGTTTTCCTGTTGGAGCCATCACATTAGAGCAATTAGTGAAGTGCATATTCTCTGTTCTGCTTGAACAGAGAGAGTGTGTGTTGTGTGTGTCTGTGTGGTGTGTGTGTGTGTGTGGATGCGTAAGCTCATGAATTACGTATGAGTGTGTTTGTGTGTGTGTCTGAACATATATACAGCGGTGTTTGAAAGTTTGTTAACCCTTAAGAATTTTCAATATTTTTGCATAAATACTGTCTAAAACATTATCAGCTTTTCACAAAAAAAAAAAAAAAACATTCTTATCCTCTCCAGGAGTGGTTGATCAACAAGGATCACCCCAAAAGCAAGGTGTGTAATAGTCGGCCCTGAGGTAACTTCTAAGCAACTAGAGGCCTTTTGTTTTTGCCTAATGTTAATGTTTGTGAGTTCACCAACAGAAGAGCACTAATAACAATACCATGCATAGCAGGGTTGCAAGGAAAAAGCCTGCTCTCCAACAAGAACATTGCTTCTTGTCCACAATTTGATTATGTGGACAAGCCAGAAGGTTATTGAAAGTATGTTTTCTGGATTATTAAGACCAACATAGATAATTTTTTTAAACATTTTGTTAGGAAAAAGAAAAACGCTGCATGAATGCTTAAGAACCATCTCGCATCTGTATAACGTGGTGGTGGTGGTATCATTGTTTTGGTCTGTTTTGCTGTATCTGGGCCTGAAAGGCTTGCCATCATAAATGGTGCAAAGAATTTTGAATTATATTAGAGAATTTTGAATGACAATTTCAGGACATCTGTTAATGAACTAAATCTCAGTAGAAGGTAAAGTAATAAAAAATAATAATAAATTGATCAGTTTTGTCTACTGGGTCTTACAAACAAAATAATTTGTCCTGCAAATTTAACCCATCCATGCAGTAAAATTTGTATATGGCACCTAACAAACAATTGAGGTTAGGTGCCTTGTGCAAGGGAACTTTGGCCATAGCACTTGGTGGGACTGGAAATCAAACCGGGGACCGGCTCATGCAGCAAGAAAACGACCTTAAACACAAAAATCATTTTAAAGAATGTCTAAAGATTTTTATGCATTCAGACATGTACGAGTCATTCCATTGTAAGTTGATCTTTCATCCAGCCTCATACAGCCTCTCTTTTACACAAAAGAACATTTAAGTCAAGGATTAATGTTGGACGTGTGGGCCTGGCCCTGGAGTTTTATTCCCATTCTAGTTCATCCCAAAGTATTTTGTTGGGGGTGAAGTCAGGGCTTTGTGGAGGTGTGGCTACTAAATAAATAATATACATATATAATATTTTGTTTTAGACCTGTTAATATGAAGGCCACAAATTAGCATTGTTTTTATCACTGGCTTGGCATTCTGTCAGTATTCTTAAAAGCCTAGCACCAGTATGACAGGCTGAATATTTTTCATTCTATTACATCATCTGGTTGGAGGGCAGAATTAGACAGTTGAAAGAAATCTTTTAGGTCAGTGGAATTTACTAGCATTTGGCATTTTGGCCAATACTTATTTTGACCAATAACTAAGCAGGCTTTTCCACCAGTGCGCCCATACTTTGGGCTCATTGTACCAAGGATCACTTTGAGGCTTTCTTCATGCTGTGTTTTTGTCAGCTACTTTTTAAATATAATAAATAAATAATTGAAGGAATGAAGGATGCAAATACAGACATTCATTAACGGGTATTGGTAACCATTGCTGGCATTGTTGCTGCTTTCCTTTGTTTCTTACTTGGTATTCCATTGAGGCAGTAAGGTATCAAAGGGGAGATGTTGACAGGGAACTTTTTTCTCTTTCTTTGCATACACTCACCTGTTCATGAATATCTGGTTCATGAATAAGTTTTACACGTGTGTATTTGTGTGCATGACTATATGTCTGTGTATGACATATTATGCATCATGACTCCTAATTGATCCCTCTGGGCTGCAGGCTGGGTGCAGTTTGTATTTTACACAATTCAAGAACAGTTTGAACTCACAGTTCTTGAATCTGACTGTAAACACAGTATTCACATGCAGACCTTCCTTTTCTGTCTATCTCCTCATTAGTTTAACTGTATGGTAGCTCTTCATGTTCTGTGCTTTCCGAGGTGTTATTAACCTCTGCATTTCAATGTAACCTGCAAAAGTGAACTTATATGTTAAGCACTTCAATAAAGTCACAGGGGATCAAGAGAGGGGGGCTTTAGGGGTTGTTCACTGCTTGTTTCCTCTGACTTCTAATCTGGAGGAAATGAAGCCCTTTGTAAAGACACAGAGCTGTTATCTGCAGTTAAAACTGAGCTGAATGTTGAATACCCCATAGTCATACCTCCTGGTAATCTCAGTATAACCCAGTTAGTAAATGCTGCACACATGTTTCACTGCTTCTCAAATATTGTAAATGTAACATCTTCATTGGTGTTGATTATTTTTCCTGTGCTGTAGGTATATGGAGAGTATGAGGTAATGGTAGGCATGTTTTTTTTAAACTCCATGTTCTCAAGAATCTATGAACATAGAGACAGAGAAAAAGAGAACAAGAGATTACATTTATTGGGGGGGGCATCCTAAGAGGAAAATTTTCGGGCACTGGGCAGATACAAGACAGGCCATCATTGGGCACAAACTCAATGGGGGAATTTAAATAGTAGCAATTTACAGAACCCAGTTCACCTTTTATTTTTATCCAGAAAGTCCAGAGAAAACCCAGGCAGACAACATGGAAACTCCACCCAGATCTGGATTCGAACCTGGATTCCTGTGGAACCTGGTGCTTAGAGGCAGACGTACTAACCACTACCAGTGTCTGTGAGTGTGTGCCCAGTAATGGTTTGGCACACTGTCCTGGGTGTAAACCCAAAACGGTCTCCCCTGGATGTGCATTGTAAATACCAATATAATCCTAGTAGAGGATTGAACAGAAGATAATGAGATGGTTTAACAGATGGGATGCATCAGACATTAACATAAATCTACCAAATTAGAGGTCTAGGGTCAAGCCTATGACTTTATTGCTGAACAGCATTTTTTGTAAAAAAAATTTTTTAAATCGTTAATGTTTGTTACTTCACTTTTAGTAATAACTAATAAATCCACTTCATTTTATAGAACACCTACAGTGTGTGTGCTTACTTTGTTTTTTAAACAAATTAAAATTTTAAACAAATTTTAAACAAATTTAAACAAAATCCCATCATTGTGAATAAGTGTTTATTAAAATAAGAAATGTAATATTTTAACACTTACTGTATACAAGGAGGCGGCACGGTGGCTTAGTGGTTAGCACATTCGCCTCTCAGCGCTAGGGATTACCGGTTCGAATCCCCATCTGGGTGGAGTTTCCATGTTCTCCCCGTGTCCGCGTGGGTTTCCTCCGGGTTCTCCGGTTTCCTCCCACAGTCCATAAACATGGATCAAGTTAATTGAGTTCTCCAAATTGCCCCATATAGAGTGTGTTTGTGTGAGTGAGTGAGTGCCCAGCGATGGATTGGCGCCCTGTCCTGGGTCTATCTGCCCAGCGCCCGAGACGTTCTCCCCTGGATGGGCATGGGGAACCCCACCGCGACCCTAATAGAGGATAAAGCGGGAGATAATGAATGAATGAATGTATACAAGGATTTGTATTTTGGCAACTAGCAATTTGGTAGTAGTTTGATGAGTTAACATAAATAAATTACTTTAATGTATTACATGATTTGATAAATGAGCAAACTGTGCTTACACATGCTTAAACATTACCTAGCTCTCATGCTTTGTCTGTGCTTATTTTTCTGCACCATACGGCAGATAAATGATGTTTAATTTGTGAAAACTACAACATTTAAGTCATCTGCTTCATTTTTTAACTTACTGCATTTTTTGTTTAAATCCTACCCTTAATATAAAAATGACTTTTAAGTAACATCAGACATGTAAGTTTAAGTTCATTTGCAAGTTAGGTTGTTCCTTTATTATTAATTACATTATTTAAGGAAGAAACCTTGGGGGGAGAAATGCTCATTGGGAATTAATCTTTCCTAAGCAGTCAGTCAGCATTAACAGTGCAGGATACCCATGTACATATTGTGCAGTCACCAGGTGTCCATTTTCAAAAATTGGAAAACAAATATCAGTTCAGTGAGGCCATACTGCAGAGCCACTAGTCCAACAGAAATCCAGGTTCTGTCCCATTCTGCAATGGTCCTATGTCATCCCTTTTTATTCTAAAACTGCAGACATTCTAGGAATTGCTTGCTACAATAATTCCCATCTACATAGCACAATATAACTTGCAATCTCTACCAAAGCAAAGCCTTTGAGGTTAAGAACCAAGAAATATATTTTGTTACAGATATCATTTAGTTTTTTTTTGGCAAATGTTTAATTGGTATTTTATACAGGCAAGACGAAATAGTTTTTTTCTTTTACAAAAAACACCTGAAGTGAGTTGCGGGCACACACACAGAACAAGCCTAGTGGTCACTAAATTAAATTTAGATACATGATATAATGTAGAATCTATGGGAAATGGACAGGATCAGGACTTTTTTATACAAACAGGCAGACATTTTTTGCACTATATAAAGCACTATTTCATTTATTTGTAGACATGTCTACTTGCAAAAGAATAATATGACCAGAATTCTTGAAAAGAAATTGAGAAGAAAGAATGTCAGGAAAAAGTAGTACTAGCTGTAACAGGAGATTACACATGAGAATTCATGTAGGTTATAAATTATATAAGCAACAGTGTCAGAATGTGCATAACCATCAGGAAGAGAATTGAATAGTGTAGTTGTGAGTTTGTAAGAGAACAGGCTGTATGGACCTGGTGGTTGCTCAGGGTCACATAGCCACTTCACTGGGTTTGATTTCTAGGCATGAGGCTAGAGTTCATTCTGCTTTGAGTTTGTATAATCACCTTGTCTTTGTGTAATTTATCTCTTGGGGCACCAGTTTACTACTATAAATCCAACACATGTAAGTCCGGTAAATTGGAGATACTAAATTGTCCCAAGGGATGTGTGTGTGTGTGTGTGTGTGTGTGTGTGTGTGTGTGTGCATGTGTGTGTGCATGTATGACCTGTCCAGGATTTCTTTTTCCACCTTTCACCCTATAAGAATACCCTGAGAATGTCTTTAATGAGGGAAGGGTATAGTTTTAGTTGGTAGTTAAGGTTAGTCGGTAGAAAATAAATTAGTTCTGCTGTAAATTACGTATACAGAATTATATCATTACAGAGAAGAGCATTGTAGGTAAATTGACATGTAATGATGGTAATCATGCTCCACAGCTTTAATATGAAACACAAGTTTGTAAATTAAACTCCACAAAATTAAGCCTAATGAGTTTATTTGATGCGCTTTCCAAGTGCAGAGCTTATCTCTGTAATTATAAAACAAAATGCCTTTGGTGGAGTATAGCTGAAATAAATCTGTGAAATTTTCCTGAAATTAATTTCCTTCAGCACGAGTACAAATACAGTATGTAGTGATAAACAGAAATACTAAATCTGTTATGTGCATTGCTGGTTAGTATAAATTTGATTGGAAATTGGCAGACACACAGCTATGAAAGAGACTTGATGAGTCAGACATGTGAATGAAAGGAGGTGACCTTATCTAAATCAATGGCTTTTGAAGAAACTCTCTATCAAGGACAAACATGTCACATTGTGCTTGCTGAATTTAAAGCTGTGTGTGCATGTTGCCTGTGGGTGATCTCTGTAATTGTAAGTTTTATAGATAAAATAAGACATTCTTAAAGTAAGGCCATTTTTTAACGGAAGTTCTGATGCTATCAATCATATGGTAAAGTAATTATTTTGTTATTGTAGTCTAATAAATCTTGAAACAGTTTGTGAAGGTAGGTAAACTTTAATTGAATTAAAGTGACATCCATGTGTCTGTCCATCCATCAATTCACGGAGCTGTCTCCCACAAGCCGTCGACATACTGAACGTGGTTTACGTGGAACGTGGTTTTCTTATTATTTTGTGGACACACTTAGTTTAACATGGATATCGTTTTATTAAATTATACATTTTGTGTACATAATGGATGGCTTGGGCATCTAAATTTGTGTAAGATCAAGTTGGGTGATTCATGCATTTCGGACAATTGTATGCATCCAAATTAGTGGAAACAGTTTGCAGAATATTTTCTTTTTTACACCTCAGTACACATTGTGTAATAAAGTCATAGAGTTTGGTGTGTAAGATCGTAACTGGCCTGCAAAAAGTCCAGATCTCAACCCTACTGAACATATTTGATATAAAACAATGCAGTGATTGTATGGGATCCTCTCATCTAACATCAGTCTCTGACCTCACAAATGTTCCACTGGGTGACAGGGTAAAAATTTTCACAGATTGTAACAAAATCATTTTAGTGGTGTGGGACAAACTTAAAATGTGATGTAATCAAATATTCTGTAGGTTTAATGGGTGGGTTTTATAATTCACTTGTCCATCTAATGTACAACCATTTTAGCAAAATTGCAAAACATTCATACATGACAACAATTTCAATGTCTAATGTATGGGAGAAAAACATGGATTAAAGAGAAATAAATGCTAGAATGAAGCCTTTGCTCTTATTCAAAATCTGTGTCTTAGATTAAGACTTTTTTCCAATCTGGAAATCAGTTCTGGGTGCCTAGTGTGTGTCTTCAGGGTACTTACACACAGTGAGTGGGTAATGGTGTAGTAATGATCAAGCTCTTCCTCATGCAAGCTGTGAGAGTATGATGCCGAACGCAGCATTAATCCCTCATTATGAGAGCCTGCACTGGTGCTGCACAGAGATGTTCCATTCCAGCATGTTTTTACTAATCCTCCCTTCGTCTTCCACCCCAGGGAACAGGGGATAGAATGAGTTGAGAGACAGGGAAAAGAAAACTAGAATGAAATACCAACCACCATCTGCTTTCAGCAGCTAATAAAAGCTGCTCCATCTTCTTGTTAAATTATGCCTTTTTTTCTTTTTTTTTTTTTGGATGTAAGACCATAAGGTCATTGCCATCTAGCTCTTATCCAACTTTACTTTTTACTCTCTCTGAGGAAAAGTTTATGCTGGCAGCCCTCAATTTGTAATACTGAGCATATCTACCCTCATAAGTTTACAAATGACAACAACTTGTAGGTGCTTGCTAAAAAATATAATAAAGGTTTATAATAAAAAATTATAATAAAGGATTAACGCATTTTGTACTCTGAAATGTACAGAGACAAAATGTTTTTTGTCAATTGTAAATATAAAGTTAGTATAAAGACAGTATGAACCAAACTTCTCATTTTCCACTGATCTCCATCATTAATAATAGTTTAGATTAGATTCAGCTTTATTGTCATTACACATGTACCAGTACAAGGTGCCGGAATATTGTTTTGGATCTAACAAGAAGTGCAAAGTGTAGAATATATATACAGTATATGTAGACAGAAGTATCTCAACATTACACAGAAGCCTGGTACTTATTGTCCACCATGTATATTTACCATAGTTTTTATATATATATATATATATATATATATATATATATATATATATATATATATATATATATATATATATATATATATATATATATATATATATATATGTAATCATGTGGCTATATATGAGATAGTGAAATAATATGAAGGTTAAATAGAGGGACTATTAACATAATTTACAGGTGAGAACAAAAAAGCTATAGATATAATTTACAAATGTATAAATAATTCTATAAAATTTATATACAGATAACAATTATTATCAATAATATGTTTATTTGGCATGTGACATTTCCTTTTACCCTTTTTGTTCTTCTATATGAACATTAAGTATATTATGGAGATTGTTGTCTGTGGTCCTATAAATACTTTAAATGCTTTACATCTGGCACTAACAATTGCGCCATCATCTGAATCAGAGAAATCATAGTTTTCCAATGTTCTGATGGTTGATGTTAGCATTACCTATAACTGCCTGATCCATGGATTTCTTGAGAAGTGATTGGCTTATTAAATATTTGCTTGAATGAGTTGGTGTACGTGCCCAGCGATGGATTGGCGCCCTGTCCTGGGTGTATCTGCCCAGTGCCTGAGACGTTCTCCCCTGGATGGGCATGGGGAACCCCACCATGACCCTAATAGAGGATAAAGCGGGAGATAATGAATGAATGAATGAATGAATGAGTTGGTGTACAGATGTGAGTTTTAAGAATTTTAAAGCACATAAAGGGAGGCAGAGAACTGGTGCATCCACAACGGTAAATAAAATTAATCATAATAAGAACATATTTAAATGTATGTATGTTCATATTATAATTATCTTAATCAACTAAGTTGATGATTACATTTATTTTTATTTATAAATCTATATATAGTTGTGACATGAGGCTGGAGATTTTCTCAAGCACAGGAACAAGCTTTATTTTAACAGAATGCATCATAAACACATTTAATATGCATTATAAACACATATAAACATTCCTGTCGCTGCTGCTATCACTCTCTCTGTAACATGCCCTCACCAGCATTTAAAAGCAGCACACCTATTATTAGCAGAATTTTTGGCAGGTGCATTAATTATTTATTCATTATTCATTCATTATCTCCCACTTTATCCTCTATTAGGGTCGCGGTGGGGTTCCCCATGCCCATCCAGGGGAGAACGTCTCGGGCGCTGGGCAGATAGACCCAGGACAGGGTGCCAATCCATCGCTGGGCATGCATTAATTATGTCTAATTAATATTTAATGCCGGGATCCCTCGCCAACGTCACCATGCTACTGCCACAATTGTATTTATATAGTGTGTGATTATTCAATATTCAATTACAACAAATTATTTTTAAGATCAATAAGCACGTAAGTTACGATGGACTGTCAGCATCTCTACGTTGTTTTTTTTCTCCTCTTCTCTAATAATTGTTGAGAAATTCGAGGCTCCCTCAACCCTATAAGTATAAATGTGCACTTAACATTACATATAATTTATGGTGGCAACTAATGAATATCGTGACAAAAAAAAAAAAAAAAAAAAAAAAAAAAAAAACAATGGTTATAAGCGTGTGTTATGAAAATACTATCTACTGAAAGCTGTCAATTTTGGTCTATTACACAGCATCAAAAGTACAATATATTACATTGAATACTTTGCATTGTTGAAAATTGTCACATTTTTCAACTGTTCACAGCAAATTCCTATACTTTGTTTCAATGGCTTTTAAGCTTCATGTTTCTTTTAGCCTTATGTAGTTACTACTTGTTTATGAACTGACTGAATTAAACTGATAACTGACCAGGGAGCAATGTAGAACCAAAAGTGCAGTAAAACAAATTGCATGTAATGATTACAGTGGTTAGGGTGGCATACAATCATTTTTATTGTACCCTTAACCTTATAGTTCCATTAATATTGTGTGACTTTCAGCCCATTACTTTACTACATACTGTGCAGTAAATATTTTAAGTGTGTCTAAAATGTTTTTGAATCTTTTTTTAACTGTCTAACATTTGAAAGGGAGCATTTGGACGGAAATTTTCTTGTGCAAGTTTTAGACACATTTCAACATAAAAATATAAGTCTAAAACAACTCTATGTGCTATCTTTGATTAAGATTAACAAAATAATCAATATGCTAACACTATAATTTATTAAAATACCATAATGTAATAAATAGCCTAATTTATTTATATTTTATTAAATATAATAGTTTATTAATTTATTAAATACCATACTTTTATAAATACTCATTAACTTTTGAAATACCCTTAATACTCTTGACATTTTTAAAGGAAGACATTTGGCTCTAGTGTTAGTAATGAGTATCAATCTTTACAAACTACACATTAGTTTTAAACACAGAGTCATTTGCCCTTCATGTTCATGCTGTTCATAGCTGACCTCATTAACATGCAGAGACATGCCAGACTATCTCACGCCACCATAGCAGCTCATCACACATAAATGACTACTGCCATTATTAATTTAAATTACAGTTTAGCAGTGGTGGACAATAAGTACCAGGCTTCTGTGTAATGTTTAGTTACTTCTGTCTATGTGCATCTACTTCCGCAGATGCAGATGGACCCTTACAAACAGAAACATAGGTCAGGTGGTATGCTGCTGTTGCATGTGCACCTGAGAGAAAATATATAAATAAACCAAAAGGCAAAAAAGACTGTATACCAATACATTTCAAAAATGCTGCGCCAGGCAAGTAGACACCTTTGGGAGGGGGCGTCATTGCTTTTTCTTTCAGCAAGTAAATGAAACTAACTGTGCCCTGCCAGGACAGACAGTGAAGTGGTGGTGGTGCATGAGCCTAGTGGTTGTTGAGTGCCCTACAACCTCAGACAACTTTAAGCCAAATACTGAGGCATGCGTGAGAAAATATGTGCAGAAATTGCACTTGCAAATGTAGAAGCACTCCTCTGAACTGATGCAACATACTGTATAATGTAATGTCCTGGTGTCAAAACTGAGGCTCTACAAGGATATTTAATTGCTTGACGCTGGAAACATAATTGGCTCCCGACACCTCCAACAAATAGTAAGGTTTTTCTTAAATTTTCTCACAAAGTTTAATGAAAAAAATTAAAAGGGAAAAGACCAAAACTGATTTTTTTTAACAGAAAAGTAAAGTTTTAAATTATTTATTTGAAAAGATCAAACTAGTTTCATCTCCAGTAGCTACATAAGTAACATGCTGCTTACTCATTAACGCTTCAGTAATAAAAATCCAATGATGACATATACAGCAATATATCACTTCAATATCAGTGCAGGACTTTTTTAGACTTTAGTGCTAAATACCTCACCCACCACTGAATTTTAGACATTTTTTTTTATTTTATACAAACGATTTAGGCTAATATGTAACTATTATAAAAAAAAAAAAAGAAAAAGTCCATCAGCACTCGTTAATATTATTGCAGTGGTATAAATTGACCTTTCTGTGTGTTTGGGGACAGTTTAATGAGGGGATTCATTAAGTCATCTCCATTTAATTTCATCACTAATTAAATGTAAATGATGAAAATAGAGATGCTAGATCGCCCATGGTAAATTTATTCCAAGAGAAAATTTTGAAGCATAAGTCAAAATTAAATCAAGTACATGTCTGGAATTGTTGATGTACCAAAAATGAACTGAAGCAAAATATTAACAGTTGGAAATATTTGTATAGGGTCTATTTTTGACAGTGTATTATTTTATTGAGATTTTCTTACTTTCCATCCTTAAACTTTCTTTATGTTTCATACTGAGAAGTGACACAGTTCTGCAGAAATTGTGTGGGGGTGTGTTTGGCTTTGCATGCTGCGACACACACACACACACACACACACACACACACATACACACAGACACGCACACGCACACCTGAGGAAGGTTGCCTAGGTACATCTTGCCCAAGGCCTGCCTTGCATGTGAGTGTGTGTGTGTGTGTGTGTGTGTGTGTGTGTGTGTGTGTGTGTGTGTGTGTGTGCGCGTGTTGAGTATTGCAGTACATCAGCCAGACATTGTTCTATGTGTGGTGCCAGTGCTTCCTTTCCATCAGGACCTGTCAGGGAGGCATCAAACCATCTAGGTGTGAGCCCTTAGCACACTGATCCTATTAATCCCAGCTTCCCGCCAGCCAGTCCCGTGTAGAGGAGATAATAAAATCATATCAGCAAATCAGAGAACCTCTCTCAGGGAGCAAGCGCTGTATTAAAGCCTTATTGACTGACTTTTGTTTTCTGCAGTCCTTTTGGGCTTTGCTTCTGAATTAAATATGTGCCCGGGTTTTTCTTTCATCTTTTTGTCTTTTGCTTTCACTTCCTTTCCCAGACACGTCAGCTAAGGATTCGCTGCAATTGCTTGATATTTTTCAACCCCTTGTGGCTCTTTTAAATCACAATTTTTTATTTCTTTATTTATGTATCTCTTTTTTAAATGGATATGAAACAAACATATACCACATGTCTCAACACTGTGGATTGAAACATATTGAATATCCTTCGATAGGCTTTGTGTCAGGGTTTAGCAAAGCTTTTGTAGTTTCAGCTTTTCCACTTAGGGAAATCTATGGAATATCTTATCAACTTAATGTGTGAAGTGGTGTTCTGCCCAAAAGCGATGACTTATTGCAAGCTCCAAAGTATTGGAACACTTTATCATTCAACTCAGGTTTGTGCTAGTCCGTTTGTTACAGGGCTATAAAATCAAGCACTCATGTGTTTCTGTTACAACATAACTATTCTAGTGCCAGGCTCTGTCATTTGACATCACTATCTGACCACACAAATGCTTATTTAGAGAAGTGGCCAAACAGACACATTTAAATATAAGATAATCCTTTATTGGTCCCACATTTGGGAAATTTCTCTACAACAAAAGTGAGTGTAATTGGGAATGTTATAATATTATACTCTAATATACCAATTAGGAGAAGTACTTTAAAAAAGGAAAATATATAATGGAAATAGAAATCAGTATATACAAAATAAAATATAATAAAGTGCTCAAATTATCTACATGACATTTAATACAGAGGGGGGTAAAAAATTCTATAAAAAACAACCGATTGCATAGCAATTGCAAATTGAATTGAAAATCTTGTAGAAAACCAAATGAATGGAAGTTGTTATTTAAAAAAAAAGAACTGAGAATGGGATGTTATTAAAGCACCTGTAATTGTTCCAATACTTTTGTTCAAATGGTGTATTTATTATTTATAGCGTGGTTCGCCATACCAATGGAGTGGATAGTAAACAGTTAAAAGTAAGCCATCTTTAAGCCATTAATGAATTATAAAGTTGCACCTAGTATCAAAATAAAGATACAAAGCAAAGTCAGATGAATGAACATAATTTAAATGACTTGCGAGTTCATATTTGGATTACGATGTTTTCCAATAGCATTTGTGTTGCTCATTGTACAAAGGCATTGAATGAATAGAGGGTGATTCTTTCTAAAGACAAGCTGTTTCCTGGAACCAAAATAAGTATTTCCACTTCCTTCATACTGGTTTTTGCCTCCGGTGAAGGTATTATGGACCATGATGGTTCCTTTTTATCGACTGCTCAGAGTGTAGAAGAAGGAATGCTTCATTCAGTGTTCCAGCAAGCTGTTTTGAGGAGGGACAGGAGATGAACGGTGTTGTCGCATCTTCCGAAATGGCATTACTGCCTCCTCTTAATCCCTCAAATGGACCCGCGAGCAGTCGATTCGCAGCCGGCCAACCGTGAAGACCAATAATGATGGCTTATTGACCTGTTTACTGTTTGGGCGATGGAGCCAGCAGCAAATGTGAGACTTTCTATTTCTCACATGTCAGAAGCATAATGTCAGTCCCCCACCCCCTAACCCTGTTAAACACTTACATAAATTTCAATCAGGCAGATGTCTTTAGGCCTGTATGATCATGGAGAGTATTGTATTAATGCTAATGCATTGTATTTTTTTTCATATCTTTTTGCCTTTAATGACCTGTAATTAATAGAAAAATAGAGGATTCATTCTTCATGGTTATTTAGTATCGACTTAACTCTGATGTAGAGGCCATTAACTACAGAGATCTAAACTGCCCATCAGTTTGGGAAAGTAGTATTAATTGGGTTCATATAGTTTCTCGAATCACTGGGTTGTTATTTTCCTTAATTAAAAGAGGTGGTGGTAGATTCTAGGCTGTGATTTCTGTTCCTGTCTTATCGCAGCTAATGTTGCTAAACTTTGGCAACATATAAGACCTTAAAGACTAAATGTGAATTAAATGGTGAGGTATTGGTAATTAGGTATGTTTCACAGTTCTTTGATAAGCCAATGACCGTGATAACAATTTTACTTTCAATGCCATGTAGAACAGAAGACAAGTAAACAAACAAATAAGACTTTTTGTTTTAAATAAATTAAATTTATTTATTTTCAGGGCGGCATAGTGGCTTAGTGGTTAGCACGTTCGCCTCTCAGTGCTAGGGATTCCCGGTTATAATCCCCATCTGGGTGGAGTTTCCATGTTCTCCCTGTGTCTGCATGGGTTTCCTCCGGGTTCTCCGGTTTCCTCGCACAGTCCAAAAACATGGATCAAGTCAATTGAATTCTCAAAATTGCCCCATATAGAGTGTGTCTGTGTGAGTGAGTGTGTGCCCAGCAATGGATTGGCGCCCTGTCCTGGGTGTATCTGCCCAGCACCTGAGACGTTCTCCTTTGTCCTTTGATGTTGTCCTTTGCTACTAAAGAACTATTGTTCTACAAACACTAATGTGACTAAACATGCGATTTTTAGATAACAGCATGTAAACCATTTTATTTAATTTATTAATATATTATAAGATTAATGGTATTAGGAAAACATTAACATTTAAAGTCTTAATGTGTTATAAAATTCGGAGTTTGTTTGTCAGCTGTATTCAAGCCAACAACAAAGACTGAGATGATGTTGTCAGTAGGTAATGAATCAATAAATCTGCTGAATTATAGATATAAACTTTGAAGACCTCTTCACCTTTTTTTCTCTTTTAAAGGGTCCTTAAACCCATGACTATAAGACTGATCAATGATATATTAACATTATAGATAAAAAATCTCTTGTAGATTATTTAGCATTTTTAGTAGTGATTTTTGAACTGATGATTCTTCAGTTACTGGAAATGGACACCGATATAAAAAACATGCAGTACATTTTATTGTTCATTTAGCCACAAAGCTTGTGAACAAAGCCTAATGAACCCTCATTAGGTTTAGAATAATTTTATAATATATGTGGTGTTAAATTATGTATTATTTTATTTAAATAAATATTTTTGATATTGTGCCAGTGTTAGTAAAATTAATGTGTGTGTGACAACTCATACTTGATGGTGGTTGTTTCTAGTAAATTGAATGTATGTTTCTCTACAAAAAAGTCTATTTTTTATGTTCAGGTTGATCTGAGTGATATTGTAGTGAATAGTCATGAAACTAATTACACCGATATACTGTTAATTTATTAACTTATTTTTAATATTGTTTCTGTCCATCAGATTCTAATTTTGATATATAAAAAAGAGTAAGTTCATGACAAATTGCTACATCATTTAAAGGCAGCATACTCAAGTTGTTTTTTAAATTTTTTAATTTTTATTTTTTATTATTATTCTATCAAATCTTCAAGAACACTATTTTTTTCCTAACAGAAGAAAAACAAACTTTTAATTAAACCATTTGCCTCAAATACTTTACATCTTTGTGTTTATCTTTGCCTTGCATCTGTAAATATGAGCAGTAAATGCCATAAGAAAAGTACTGTGGTAATATCTGACTGTGCTATGACTAGAGAGTCAGATCCTCATCCTTTCATATGTGTTAGAATCCTCTATGGGCTTTCTGGCTCTTTGCAGTCTTGTTCGGTGTGCCCTTCCCTTTAGCCTTTTTCTGAAACAGAAATTCTCCCCCTAAAAGCTCCTTAAAGGAGAGTGGTTTATATAAACAGCACCACAGCACTTTTTGCCCTAAGAGCAGGTAAAGTGGGACAACAAGAATCCATTTCCTTGGCCTTATTTTCCACTTACTTTCTTTATTTTATTCTACATTGTGTGTGGAGGTCAGCGATGGTCCAAAGAGATGCACATTTCATGCACATTTCACATAAACGTTTAGATTGGAAATGTTAACTGTAGTGGGCAGATTTCAGTTAACGATAGTAAGTAAAGCTAGATACTTGTAATGACTCTGTTGCCTTGGGGTTAGATAAATACAAGAGTGAGTAGGCAGAGCTGCACATGACATGCACTTACCACTGAGACCCAGATTAGTGCAAAGTTGTTTCCCAGGATAAAACTGGATTACTGTATTTATATCAAGAATGTACTTGTGTGTATATATGTTACATCTCTAAATTTAGTATATACAGTCTTATGTGAAAAAATAGTCTATGGTCAAATTCCATATTTTATTGATTAAGTTATAATCAATTATCATTATCAAAATCGTTATAACTTTACATAGAACACGTTAGATGTATAAACACTGACCTCAGTGTTCCACATCCCATTAGAAAGGTGGAAAATACTAAGACTTGCTGCAAGCTTACCTCTCATTGTGAAGACTATTGTCTTAGTTCAGCCTTTTTCTTCAATGAAGAGTGACCAGCCAAGATTACAACTCGCTGCCAAAGATTCATTTGCCTGTTAATGTTGGAACCCGGGCCATGCATGATTGTATACAATGTCTGGCAGCTTATTACCCTGCTGACGTTTCAACATGCATGTGTATAATGATGCAGCACTGAATGCCATAGTAAAATAAGATATATGCTAATTTCTGGATCAGTGATTACACATAAATTACACATAAAACATTTCCAAATGTTTGCTTTAAAGTATATTTGTTGTGTTTATCGTGTGATCCATTGCTGCAATGTACCTTTAGGATTTAGTACAGAGATACTGTCACTAAACCTTGTTTTTTGCCTAGTGTATTAAAAGAAGTAACAGTGAACAAGATGTTATAATTTTCTTTTTCTTAATTTTCTTAAAAAATGAAAACATGACTTTAAAAATGCATATTTATTTAACGAGGATGCCTCAGTGCAAGATTCTGTTTGCTGATATATTTCTTATGTCATGTTATGTTGAGAAGCTGTTCACTCGGGCATATGCACTAAATTGAATCTACACCCTAAAATGAAGCAGCATGTGTGTAATTGGGTGATTCACTTGAATGAGATAACTGATATAAATTACAACCTCTATTTTCTTTGTCATCCAGGCTTCTTAGTCATTTAGGAGTAAGTTAAAGCTGCTGCAAAACACTCATTACTC
Organism: Corydoras sp. C115; assembly: GCA_019802505.1. NCBI lineage: Eukaryota > Metazoa > Chordata > Actinopteri > Siluriformes > Callichthyidae > Corydoras > Corydoras sp. C115. Next base: position 4,786,517 of record JAFMOC010000021.1, on the reverse strand, counting down.
AGTTTCAGTTCTTTTATAGTACTGTACATACCATTTCCTCCAACTAACATTAGATTAAGCATATTATTTTCTTTCTAAGTTGAGTCTTAAAACTTTAGATGTATTCAGCTTGTCAAAAAGTAACAGCAACATTGTCAGGTGTATAAATTTGACAGGCTTTTAAGCTATTTAGATTTATTATATTCACAACATTACAACTTACAACTGCAAGTATTCTAAAACATACATATGAGCTTTCACACCTGAATTTCACACCTTATTATTCATTGAAATTAACAGCATCTGTGATTTTTCATATTTAGATCTTTCCACACAAGTTGGATCTATCAAGTCTAGACTCAAGGACATCTGAGGACTTGACCCAAAGACGGTTTTTGTCCTAATAAACATTGTAAACATTAATCATGGAAAGATGGGAGAGATTTTTAATTTGAAATTCCATGTTTCTTTAGTTTAGTGTACAATTGTCAAATACCAGTGTTATTCTAGAACTATGTATACTATGTACAATGTACACTGTGTACAATGTACACTGTGGCAGTTAGGGAATTTTTTAGTACTTTCAATCTAAACTCTAAAAACATGTATATGATTGATTAAATAATATGATTGATTAAATCAGACATTGATCCACAGACATTGATCCACTTAATCCTAAATTATGGTCATGGGGGTGGGGTTCCCATGCTCATCAAGGTAGAAAGCTTCAGGTACTAAGCAGATACACCAATGATCTATCGCTGGGCACTTATTGACTCACACACACACACACACACACACATTTGAATGTGGGAACAAATTGGAGAACCCAGAATAAACCTTTGCAGACACAGGGAGAACATGAAAACTCCACCCAGATAGGAATTTAAACCTGGATCCCCCAGCACTGAAAGGCAAATGTACTAACAACTAAGACACCATGCTGCCCACAATCATATCAATTTATAGTTAAATCTACAACTTAATAAGGAGTTCACAAATTGGCTTTGGCTTTCTGATGCCATTCAATATGCTTCTCATGGCTTTCTGATGCCGTCAATATGATCATTGTACACTGATCAGCCACAATGAAGTTGCATTTGTCTACTTCATTTTAGCTTGACCATCAATGTATATACACCTTTTATTTCTACAATTACAGAATGTAGAGTGGATAAGATTACTGCAGTGCTGAAATGATGCTCCTAATGACTAAAAGTATTTTAAAAAGATTAAAATAGCCCTACTTCCAAAGCAAAAAACACTGCAACACTACACTGAAATTGTAACATTAATTGTGATCCAGATCTTCCTGTTCAACATTAGTGTCTTAACACAAATACTACGCACAAATTTTCATACTTACAGCAAAACATTAACTAAGAAGAGTGAAAGCTGTGAATCAGAATCAGAATCGGACTTTATTGGCCAAGTATGTTCACACATACAAGGAATTTGAATGTGTTAAAGTCAATATGTATGCAATGGCTCAGACCAGTAGAGCCATTTTTAGATAGATTTAATGTTAGCCCACAGTAATCTTTCATATCCCCCTGGCTAGGAAATCTCATGACCTTGCCGATTAACACTCCAGCACTGGTAACAACTGTGAATGATAACCTACAATCTTGCAAACAGAGTCCCTGAGCTTCTGATTGTGCAGCTGTCTGATTTCCTGTTTCTCCAGAGGGGCCGGGTTGAGTTCCTGGCTACTGTCAAGTAGGGGGTCAGTGTCATCTCTTGATATAATTCAGGGCAAACCACAGACTCACTGTAAGTTTAAAGGTCTAAAAAGGGGAAACCGCGTGTTGGTCATTTGTGCTGGCAATCTGCTATAACCTCATATGCAGTCAGGCGTAACAGCATCCATTCAGAGGGTCAAGCAGTCCTAGAAATGAAATGCCTGACAGTGGCATGTCAGTGAACAGCTTAACACTTTAGATTGAGCAAATGTGCTTGTACAGTCACATAGTATTACTTAAAAAATGACATTAATAGGGCTACTTGACACCTATATGTACAGCCACTTAGGTACAATTAGGTACATTTTAAAGTAGTAGTAAAGTAGTACCTGACATAGTTCCACTTACCATATTGTAGTTCTGCAATTACAGACAGAAGTCCACCTGTTTTTTGGCATATTTCATAGTATATATTTTATATACTTTAGTTTTTTTCTAGTGGTCAGGTCACCCAAGCACCAGCACACAGTACTTTGTTATTGTTTTGTTTTGTTTTATGCTTGTATTAATGGATCAGACATAAATGTTGCTGGAGGGTTATTTAACAGTATGTCAACTGTGCATTCATTTAGACACCCTATTTAGCTTATTTCTCTACCATGTAGATGTAAAACAGAGACAGTAGCAATTGTTTCCTTTATTAATATTTACAGGATGTTGCATTTATGATGCAATTTTGGTTAGTGGAGTATTCTCACTTTAACGATGTTTTAAAATGTGTTTTAAAAAATCTCTGCTGCAATTGATGCACTCATACCAATGGAACAAACAGCATCATACCACAAGCACATCACTGTTACTACAGTGCTATCTTCTACCACCCAAATTGTTGCTGATGTAGGGCTGGTCATTGGCATCACAGTTAAAGAGACTAACAAAGTATGTAGTAACACATATGGAGCACAGTTTGTATTTTAAAGCATAGCATTTGCACTACTTTTTCAATTAATATGATGTGAAATAGGGCAGCACGTGGCTTAGTAGTTAGCACGTTCATCTCTCAGTGCTAGGGACTCCTGGTTTGAATCCCCATCTGGGTGGAGTTTCCATGTTCTCCCCGTGTCTGCGTGGGTTTCCTCCGGGTTCTCTGGTTCCCTCGCACAGTCCAAAAACATGGATCAAGTCAATTGAGTTCTCCAAATTGCCATATCCCCATATAGAGTGTGTTTGTGTGAGTGAGTGTGTGCCCAGCGATAGATTGGCGCCCTGTCCTGGGTGTATCTGCCCAGCACCTGAGACGTTCTCCCCTGGATAGGCATGGGGAACCCCACCGCGACCCTAATAGAGGATAAAACTAAAGATAATGGATGGATGGATGATGTGAAGTATAAAGTCTACATGAATGCATAAAATCATTAATCATAATCATGGCTTCAGCAACATGAGCAACAGAGTGAGTTAAATATTTTTAAATATGTTCAGTTTGAGCTAAGATGTTGTGAAATATGACCACTTAGATCCCCTATATATATATATATATATATATATATATATATATATATATATATATATATATATATATATATATATATATATATACAGTGTGTTGCAAAAGTATTCATACCCCTTGAACTTTTCCATATTTTGTCACATTACAACCACAAACTGTTACGGTTTACCGGGGCAAACCGTGAGACGAAGGTGGATCCGCTACTCGGAAACGACCAGGTCGGGGCGGGGACTCGGTGTAAACAAAGTGTTTATTCAGCCACACAGACAGGTAACCGTAACATTACACGGGCGGCTGCGGAGATGGGGCCTGACGTCACGACGTCCGACGTCAGCGAGGCCGCGTTCCAATCCGCAGCGTCGAGCAGGGTGGAGTGTGGCTGAATATCCGGGGAATCAACAGACGGGACGTAGAACTACAACAGAACGTGAATACTTAGACAAAACGGAGACGAGGTGCAATCAGGACAGGACGAGACGAGACCAGGACGTAGCGAGAACACAGGACGAGACTAGGAACGGGCGAGACTAAGAACATGGCATGACTAGATACAAAGCGAGACAAAGAACAAGGCGTGACTAGGGGTGAGGGCCAGAGTGGACGAGGCGTGACAAGGTAGGTATGCAAACCAAGACCAACTAGCCCGGAGTGACGGGAGTGAGCTGCTTAAATAAGGACAGTGATCAGGAACCCAGGTGTGCATAATTACAGGGGCGTGAACATAGAGACCAACCCACACCATGTGACCAAAACAAACCGTGACCATGTGACAATAACAAAACATGACATGACAGAACTAAACACGTGACCATACAAAGCATAACTAAGACTACACATAACACATCCTGACAATAACAATACTCTAAATGAAACACATGACACTAACAAACTCTAAGCACAACATGACCATAATCAAAATGAAACACGGGAACATAAATCCAGACAATACGCAAAACGGGACCATAACATAACATGACTGAGAACACCACACACACACCAGCGACACGGACGGGGCATAACAAGCACACAGGATATTAACCACGACACATGAACATAACAAGGCATACACTATACGAGGACAGAGACATGTGCTAAATGAGGGGCGGGGCTACCCCTGGAGGCACCGCCCCTCCATGACCAACCATAACAGATACCCCCCCCTCAACGGGTGCCTCCTGGCACCCTAAAAAGTCTTGTAGGGGAGCCTGCCGAGGAAACGCTCAGGCACAGAGCACTAGGGGGTCCCGGACCCCGTGGGCTGACAGACAGTACCTGGGGTTCATAAGGTGGGCCGAGGTGCGTGCTGACAGTCTCCAGACGCTTAGAGGTTCGTGGGCGCCAGGTCCGGGCACCGAGGCAGCGAGACCGCCTCCGGGCGCGACAGAGGCGCAGACGAGGTCTCCTCAGGGCGTGACGGCGACGCGGGGGTCCCTTCAGGGCGCGGAGACGGCGAGGACGCCGATTCAGGGCGGCAGCGGGCTCTGGCGCTGGAGGGACTACAAAGGGCAACTGGTCCGGAGCAGGGGGCAACTGGTCCGGAGCAGGGGGCAACTGGTCCGGAGCAGGGGGCAACTGGTCCGGAGCAGGACGTGGCGAGACAAGGTCCGGACCAGGACGTGGCGAGACATGGTCCGGAGCAGGGGGCAACTGGTCCGGAGCAGGGGGCAACTGGTCCGGAGCAGGGCGTGGCGAGACATGGTCCGGAGCAGGGGGCAACTGGTCCGGAGCAGGACGTGGCGAGACATGGTCCGGAGCAGGACGTGGCGAGACATGGTCCGGAGCAGGACGTGGCGAGACATGGTCCGGAGCAGGACGTGGCGAGACATGGTCCGGAGCAGGACGTGGCGAGACATGGTCCGGAGCAGGGGGCAACTGGGCTGGAGCAGGGGGCAACTGAGCTGGAGCAGGGGGCAACTGAGCTGGAGCAGGGGGCAACTGGTTCAGAGCAAGGGGCAACTGGTTCTGAGCAGGGGGCAACTGGCATGGAGCAGGGGGCAACTGGTTCAGAGCAGGGGGCAACTGAGCTGGAGCAGGGGGCAACTGAGCTGGAGCAGGGGGCAACTGACCTGGAGCAGGGGGCAACTGCTCCACCGGATCCTCGGGCCGCTCTACCGGAGCCTCGGGCCGTTGCACCGCTGGACCCTCCGGCCGTTCCACCAGATCCTCGGGCCGCTCCGTCGGAACCTCGGGCTGCTGCACTGGAGCCTCGGGCTGCTGCACTGGAGCCTCGGGCTGCTGCACTGGAGCCTCAGGCGGCACCGCCGGACCCTCCGCCGGACGCTCCGCTGGATCCTCCGGACGCTGCGCCGGACCCTCTGGACGCTGCGCCGGAACATAGGGCCAATCCACATGAGACATACGCCACTGATAAGCAGAGTGCGTGGGCGCCCCCGCAGGTCCTTGAGCCGTAGGTGATGCGGGCCGAGCAGCGCACAAAGTCCGAAGTTGGGAGGAGAGCTTCCCAATCGTGGCCGCCAAATCCTCCTGGAGGTTGTAAAGACGGTCGAAACGAGAGTCGGCCGGCCATCCGGGGAATGGAGGAGATGCCGGCTCCGCTCCGTAGCCGAGTCGATCCGAGGGATCCATCAGTTGGCTAGTTGGTAATGTTACGGTTTACCGGGGCAAACCGTGAGACGAAGGTGGATCCGCTACTCGGAAACGACCAGGTCGGGGCGGGGACTCGGTGTAAACAAAGTGTTTATTCAGCCACACAGACAGGTAACCGTAACATTACACGGGCGGCTGCGGAGATGGGGCCTGACGTCACGACGTCCGACGTCAGCGAGGCCGCGTTCCAATCCGCAGCGTCGAGCAGGGTGGAGTGTGGCTGAATATCCGGGGAATCAACAGACGGGACGTAGAACTACAACAGAACGTGAATACTTAGACAAAACGGAGACGAGGTGCAATCAGGACAGGACGAGACGAGACCAGGACGTAGCGAGAACACAGGACGAGACTAGGAACGGGCGAGACTAAGAACATGGCATGACTAGATACAAAGCGAGACAAAGAACAAGGCGTGACTAGGGGTGAGGGCCAGAGTGGACGAGGCGTGACAAGGTAGGTGTGCAAACCAAGACCAACTAGCCCGGAGTGACGGGAGTGAGCTGCTTAAATAAGGACAGTGATCAGGAACCCAGGTGTGCATAATTACAGGGGCGTGAACATAGAGACCAACCCACACCATGTGACCAAAACAAACCGTGACCATGTGACAATAACAAAACATGACATGACAGAACTAAACACGTGACCATACAAAGCATAACTAAGACTACACATAACACATCTTGACAATAACAATACTCTAAATGAAACACATGACACTAACAAACTCTAAGCACAACATGACCATAATCAAAATGAAACACGGGAACATAAATCCAGACAATACGCAAAACGGGACCATAACATAACATGACTGAGAACACCACACACACACCAGCGACACGGACGGGGCATAACAAGCACACAGGATATTAACCACGACACATGAACATAACAAGGCATACACTATACGAGGACAGAGACATGTGCTAAATGAGGGGCGGGGCTACCCCTGGAGGCACCGCCCCTCCATGACCAACCATAACACAAACATAAATATATTTCACTGGAATTTAATGTGAAAGACCAACACAAAGTGGTATACAATTGTGAAGTGAAAGGAAAATTATACATGAATCAACATTTTTTTTACAAATAAAAAACTGAAAAGTGCGACGTGCAAAAGTATTCACCCCCCCTGAGTCAATACTTTGTGGAGCCACCTTTTGCTGCAATTACAGCTGCAAGTCTTTTAGGGTATGTCTCCACCAGCTTTGCACATCTAGTGACTGAAATTCTTGCCCATTCCTCCTTGCAAAACAGCTCAAGCTCAGTCAGATTGGATGGAGAGCGTTTGTGAACAGCAGTTTTGAGATCTTGCCACAAATTCTCAATTGGGTTTAGGTCTGGACTTTGACTGGGCCATTCTAACACATGAATATTCTTTTTTTTAAACCACTCCATTGTAGCTCTGGCTTTATGTTTAGGGTCGTTGTCCTGCTGGAAGGTGAACCTCCGCCCCAGTCTCAAATCTTTTGCTGACTCCAACAGGTTTTCTTCCAAGATTGCCCTGTATTTGGCTCCATCCATCTTCCCATCAACTTTGACCAACTTCCTGGTCCCTGCTGAAGAGAAGCACCCCCAGAGCATGATGCTGCCACCACCATATTTGACAGTGGGGATGGTGTTTTCAGAGTGATGTGCAGTGTTATTTCTCCGCCACACATAGCGTTTTGCATTGTGGCCAAAAAGTTCAATTTTGGTCTCGTCTGACCAAAGCACCTTCTTCCACATGTTTGCTGTGTCCTCAACATGGCTTCTGGCAAACTGCAAACGGGACTTCTTATGGTTTTCTTTTAACAATGGCTTTCTCCTTGCCACTCTTCCATAAAGACCACATTTGTGTAGTGCACGACTAATTGTTGTCCTGTGGACAGTTTCCCCCACCTGAGCTGTGGCTCTCTGCATTTCATCCAGAGTCACCATGGGCCTCTTGGCTGCCTCTCTGATCAGTGATCTCCTTGTTCGGCCTGTAAGTTTAGGTGGACGGCCTTGTCTTGGCAGGTTTACTGTGGTGCCATACTCTTTCCATTTCCGGATGATGGATTGAACAGTGCTCCGTGAGATGTTCAAAGCTTTGGAAATTTTTTTATAACCTAAGCCTGTTTTAAACTTCTCCAGAACCATATTCCTAACCTGTCTGGTGTGTTCTTTGGACTTCATGATGCTGTTTGCTCCCCAATATTCTCTTAACCAACATCTGAGGCCGTCACGGAGCAGCTGTATTTGTACTGAGATTAGATTACACACAGGTGGACCCTTTTGAGTCATTAGCACTCATCAGGCAACTTCTGAATGCAATTGGTTGCACTCAGGGAAAAGGGGGCTGAATACTTTTGCACGTCGCACTTTTCAGTTTTTTATTTGTAAAAAAAATGTTGATTCATGTATAATTTTCCTTCCACTTCACAATTGTATACCACTTTGTGTTGGTCTTTCACATTAAATTCCAGTGAAATATATTTATGTTTGTGATTGTAATGTGACAAAATATGGAAAAGTTCAAGGGGTATGAATACTTTTGCAACACACTGTATATATATAAAACGGAAGAGGCACACCCACACACACACACACCCACACACACACACATATATATATATATACACATACATACATTATCTTCCACTTATCCTGGGTTCGGGTCGCGGGGGCAGCAACCGAAGTAGGGAGACCCAGACCTCCCTCACCCCAGCCACATCCACCAGCTCGACTGGGGGAACCCCGAGATATTATCCCTCCAGCATGTCCTGGGTCTTCCCCGGGGTCTCCTTCCAGCTGGGCGTGCCTGGAACACCTCCCTAGGAAGGCGCCCAGGAGGCATCCTTACCAGATGCCCGAACCACCTCAACTGGCTCCTTTCGATGTGGAGGAGTAGCGGCTCCACTCCGAGTCTCTCCCGGATAACCGAGCTTCTCACCCTTTCTCTAAGGGAGAGCCCAGCCACCCTGCGGAGAAAACCCATTTCGGCCTTGTTCCACAATCTTGTTCTTTTGGTCATTACCCAAAGCTCATGACCATAGGTGAGGGTCGGAACGTAGATTGACTGGTAAATCGAGAGCCTTGCCTTGTGGCTCAGCTCCTTCTTTACCACAACAGACCAATATAGGGTCCGCATCACTGCTGACCCCGCTCTGATCCGTCTGTCAAACTCCTCCACTTGAGGCAAGATCTGATCCCTGACCCAGAGAGGACTCTCTACTCTTTTCCGACTGAGAACTATGGCCTCAGATTTGGAGTTGCTGATTTTCATCCCGGCCGCTTCACACTTGGCTGCAAACCGATCCAGCAAGAGCTGAAGTTCGCAGCCTGACGATGCTAACAGGACCACATCGTCTGCAAACAGCAGCGACGTGATCCTCAGATCACCAAACTGGACACCCTCCATCCCCTGGCTGCGCCTAGAAATTCTGTCCATATAAATTATGAACAGAACCAGTGACAAAGGACAGCCCTGACAGAGTCCAACCCTCACTGGAAACAAGTCTGACTTACTGCCGGCCAAGCTCCTGCTTCGCAAATACAGGGACTGAATGGCCCGCAGTAAGGAGCCATGTACCCCATACTCACGAAGCACCTCCCACAGAATACCCCGAGGGACACAGTCGAAAGCCTTCTCCAGATCTACAAAGCACAGGTAGACTGGTTGGGCAAACTCCCATGAACCCTTGAGGATCCTGGAGAGAATGAAGAGCTGGTCCTGTGTTCCACGACCAGGACGAAAGCCACACTGCTCCTCCTGGATCCGAGGTTCGACTATCAGTCGGACTCTCTTCTCCAGTACCGCTGTATAGACTTTCCCAGGGAGGCTGAGGAGTGTAATTCCCCTGTAATTGGAACACACCCTCCGGTCCCCCTTTTTAAAAAGAGGCACCACCACCCCCGTCTGCCAGTCCAGAGGCACTGCCCCCAATGACCATGCAATGTTGAAAAGGCGCGTCAGCCAAGACTGCCCCACAACATCCAGAGCTTTAAGGAACTCCGGGCGGATCTCATCCACCCCTGAAGCCCTACCACCAAGGAGCCCTCTGACTACCTTAGCGACTTCAGCCACAGTGATGGACAAGCCTCCTCCCGGGTCCTCTGACTCTGCCTCCTCTCCGGAGGGCATATTGGTGGGATTGAGAAGGTCCTTGAAGTATTCCTTCCACCGCCTAATGACGTCCCCAGTCGAAGTCAACAGTGCACCCCCTCCACTATATACTGTATTGGTGGCACACTGCTTTCCCCTCCTGAGTCACTTGACAGTTTGCCAGAATCTTCTAGGAGCCGACCGAAAGTCACTTTCTAAGTCTCATCGAACTCCTCCCATGCCCGGGTTTTTGCCTCCGCAACGCACGAAACCGCAAATCGTTTGGCCTGTCGGTACCGGTCAGCTGCTTCTGGAGTCCCATAAGCCAACCATGCCTGATAGGACTCCTTCTTCAGCTTGACGGCATCCCATACACGAGGTGACCACCACCATGTTCGAGGGTTACCGCCATGACAGGCACTGACTACCTTGCGACCACAGCTCCTGTCCGCCGCCTCAACAACGGAGGAACGGAACATGGCCCATTCAGGCTCAATGTCCCCCACCTCACCCGGAATGTGGTTGAAGATATGACGGAGGTGAGAGTTGAACATCCATCTGACGGGTTCTTCTGCCAGACGTTCCCAGCAAACCCTCACTATACGTTTAGGTCTGCCTGGTCTGACCGGAATCTTCCCCCGCCATCTGATCCAACTCACCACCAGGTGGTGATCAGTTGACAGCTCAGCTCCTCTCTTCACCCAAGTGTCCAAGACACATGGCCGCAAGTCCAATGACACAACTACAAAGTCGATCATTGAACTGCGGCCTAGGGCATCCTGACGCCATGTGCACTTATGGACACCCTTGTGCTCGAACATGTTGTTCGTGATGGACAAACCGTGATATATATATATGGGTGTGTGCGCCTCTTCCGTTCCTGTCCTGATGAGAATTTGGTGTCAGCTGAATCTCTGTAGAGCAGCAGGAATTCTGTGCCTGGGATAACCTTGAATTTCTCTGCCAGACTCCTGAATGGAAGCTGTAGCTTGGTGTTATGCCCAAAAAGTGCAATATTGCTTAGGCTTTGTGGCAGGTGCAGTTATCTGCATAGTAACTAGCCGATCTTCGTGACTCGGGACTATAAGGCCTTCATTGGGACTTTTACATTTACCTGTAAGTATACATATGTGTGAATGTATGTTAAATAAGTACTTTTGCTAAAAGTAAATAAAAACACCCTTGCTGAATCCAGAGCTTTTTTGCTGAGAGTAGATATTACATATCCTTGCCGTTCCCATTCTAAATTATATACGAGCAGATTTGCCAAGGCATTTTTCTCATTAGCCCTCCATTTATTATTTGTGTAATTAATTTGCATGTTTCAAACTTTGGTGAGTAAAGCTTAAATTCACATTAACAGTCCAGCATTGTTTTAAATATAACTGCATTGTAGCATTGTGCTTCTGATACATTTCATCATACATGACAAATGTAGTGCCTACAGATTAAGTGTTTAGTCACAGATGTTGTATATCTGGCCGTCATTTTGCTGCAATCAGTCAAGTCCTGTAAAATTAGACAGCTAATTTACAAGTTGAGCGAATCTACTTGTCTGTGCTCGACTAATGAGATTTGACATCTGTCCAAAAGATAAACAGGTTTTGTTCTGTGTTTGGGCCATTGAACGAAAATATTGCTTTATTGTTTTTTTTAAGCTGCATTGGTTGCCATATTTTTGCATATCTGATTGGATCGAACATCCTCTTATAGAAATTAACATAGCCTCTTATTTCACTGACTTTGACAGCTTAAAAAGGCATACAAAATAAGCCTGTCTTCATTACTGGCCTTATATGACATGCATATGAGACTTAAAATAAAAAAAAGAAGGTTACTGCTGTCATAAACCGGATATGAAAATCCCTGACTAATGGAACACTCATAGCCATGATCCAGGCAAGCTCAGTTTTCTATTTTATTAATTTTACTACTCAATAAGAGAAGGTGAGAGTGAACTGGCTTAGGAATGCAGTTAAATTTATAGTGCATTTCTTTTCTCTTCAGGACTACAGCATACATCAGGTGATGTTTAATTTAACCGCTTTTCTCCACCTTGAATTGACTTTGTTGTTCAGGTTTATTGTTCCATTGGAGAAATGATCTACACTTTATTTATTTATTTTTAAATTGCATATCATCTGACCAGTCACCCTTCTGGCACTGAGCAAAAGACAATAAAATATAAAATAGGTCAAGGTTGTGGAAAGTGGTTCACTTTAACATATTGTAAGATATTTATTTAATTTTTTACTTCAAGAGTTCTTTTTTAAGCTGTGAAAAACATGTGCAGAGAACAGTAGGCAGATGATTTATTTAAAGATTATTTGCTGGGTTGGCAGGAAGGTGCCGTATGTACCCAACCATCTGTGGGATTCCTTACTAAAAACATTTCCAGAACACTTTAACACTTTAACCTGAACTACCACTGACATTTTACAAAATTACTGATATATATAAAATTACTGATATATATATATATATATATATATATATATATATATATATATATATATATATATATATATATATATATATATATATATATATAAATAAATTTGTCATTTTGTTAAGAAAAAAAGGCAGAATTTTATTTGTCCTGATAATATACTACAATTTAAGTCTTTTTAAAATGAAGTACTGTTACAGTGCTACATGCTGGTAAAATATGTGGGCATACTGGATTCAACCATATGAGATGCAACTGCAAGAGTGGTCTGAATTCTATATTTCATTATTTTAAATAAACATAATAAAAACAAGGGCAGTATGATGGCATAGTGGTTAGCACTTCTGCCTCTCAGAGCTGTGGATGCAGGTTTGAATCACAATCTGGGAGGAGTTTCCATGTTGTTGAGTTGTCTGTGTGGGTGTGTCAAGTTATGGATTGGTGCCCTGTCCCGGGTATATCTGCCCAGTGCCCGTACCGTTTTTCCTAGGATGGGCATGGGAAACCTCCCTGCAACTCTAGTAGAGGATTAAACAGAATATGATGATGAGATAATATATCTGTAGTAATTCAAGTTTGTAATCTTATAATTACAGATTTTGTGTTGCTTTTATAAATTGCATTAGATGAAATACAGCAGCTGCATATGTTACAGTAGAATTTAGCTACTGTATAGCTGTTTACGTTTGGACATCTGGAGAAAGTAGATCATGCATAAGAACAATATGTTGCAAGATATATTTTAGTATCTGGTTGGCAGTTTTCAATTGAAACTGTCTTTCTGGAGAGAAGGGCAAAAACTATCCACAGCAATATATGATCAGAGGAAAGTTTTCTCTTTTTTTGTGGCAAAATTGTATAATTGCTTGCCCTGTCATGGTGTACTACATTGTGGAGTTGTCACTTGTCAAGATATGTTTTCTTTCTAAAAGGCTGCGTTCTTTGATGTGACGTGAGACAGTAATGTGTGTTTGGGATGAATGGCTGCCATGGTGCTCAATAGCATGGCTGACAGCTCTGAGTGGCGATTGGACATGTAATGCAAATGGGACTGCTGCAGAGCCTGTGTCTTTCTCCCTCTTTCACCAGTATCTGTTCTCACCAGCTTGAGCTTGTGCACTGAGGGTTTTGTGTGTGTGTGACCGCACGTGGGTGCCAGCTGTATAGACCCTTGTCCGGAATGTTGGTCTGCCTTCAGAGAGCTGCCATCACTGCAGGCTGTAATCCATATATAGGTCATGATATTCCTTCACAGATGTCAGATGACATCACATGTGTCAGGCAGAGATAGATGCACTGCTTTTGATCATGAATTCTCACTATAACAATGTCAAATATTCAGTATTCTTGTTCTGCTTAAGGCAAACTATTATATGTGCATGGCACATTCTTTTTACCTTTTAAATTGTCAAATAGATCACTATTTAACAAAGAAGGCTGGTAACACTTTACATTGTTGTTTACTAAATTACAAGAGACTATATGTTACCAGGGCGGCACGATGGCTTAGTGGTTAGCACGTTCACCTCTCAGCGCTAAGAATTCCCGGTTCGAATTCCAATCTGCCTGGAGTTTCCATGTTTTCCCCGTGTCTGCGTAGGTTTCTTCCGGGTTCTCTGGTTTCCTTCCACAGTCCAAAAACATGGATCAATAATTTGATCCATCCATCCATCCAAGTTGGATTCTCCAAAAATTGCCCCATATAGTGTGTGTTTGTCTGTTTGAGTGAGTGTGTGCCCAGCGATAGATTGGCGCCCTGTCCTGGGTGTATCTGCCCAGCACCCGAAACGTTCTCCCCTGGATGGGCATGGGGAACCCCACCGTGACCCTAGTAAAGGATAAAGCGAAAGATAATGGATGGATATATGTTACCATGAGCAAGACATGAAGTAATACAATGACAATTTTTATCCAATCATCCTATCCTGACCACATTGAAACTAAAGTGTGTTTAGTTTTTCTCAAACTAAGTATTTCTCAAACTAAGTATGAGAAATCAAATCTGATAACACACGTTTTTATGCCAGTGGATTGTAAATATAGGTGCATGTTTACTCAGTATTGTTTAACTATTTAATGTATCTATTTCTTGTTCATGTTGACTATTGCATTAACTTATGATAGTTACTCAACACATAATGTAAAGTGTTACCTGAAGGCAGATTTATTTTACCATCAGTAAATACTGTAACACAAAAATGTAGCACACCTGCTTGCGAATAGGTGCGGATGCACCACACCTGACTTTGATTATGTTCCCAGTGCTCATTGTATATAGGTTCAAAGCACATTGATTTGCAAACTCTAGAGAAGTGTCTGCATTCTACGTGTTGCCCTTCTCACATATTCAGTACAGAGCTTTGATTCAGCATTTTTTTTGCTTTTATTGAGCTGAGACGTACTGTAAACTGCACAGCATGGTCCATTACCATCTGTTGGTTGTGTTTTTTCATCCCAGAAAAGATAGATAGGTAAATAATACAATAAAATGAATAATAAATACAATTAAACAGTTGAAATATTAGTTACAGCTCATTTTTAAAGGACAGTGCATTGGTGTTCCTATTTGGTTTTCTGATATAGTTGGGGGCATTCTATTCAAAGTTCCAGCCATAAAATTTCTGGCTGTGAGTTCTTTATGAAACATTTATAAAACAGATGGCCATTAAAAGTTTAATTTGTAGATGATCTAAGGCACAATGTATTCTGGATACCTTCAACAAGCCTTGATACAGAGAGGTATTTTACATCACAACTGGTTCTATTATCATTCTTGACTTTCATTCAGCTTTTGTTTTCACGTTATATTTGCCAGCCATTCAAAACACTGGTCTGGGACCTCTTAACAAATAACCACTTATTTAATACCTTTACAAACTGGATAAACTGCACCCAGAGTTATAACCAAGGCCATGCATTCAGCCAGAAAGGATTATGTACTTTCTCATCACTCTATTTGAAATGTGTCACGGGTTGTGTAAAACACTGGCATCACAGAGACATACAGTTGGTGTAACAGGCTTTAAAAATAACCATAAGTCTCATGATGTCATCGTTGTCAAATAAATCATTTTACATAGTCTATGATTAGATTGAAAACAAAGTCTTCTCTCCTTGTACTCTTAGTGTCAATTCTTTTTATGTTTGGCCTCAAAGTGAAATCCACCTGTTAAGTACATTTATTAATATAAATTGGATATCAGACCAAATGTTGGTTTTGTTTCTTTAGATTTTTATTTCTGTCCCCTCTAAAATTTCCGAGCAGGGAACTCAGTTACGTTAATTTGTGTATTTGACACAGCTTTAGCCTATAGGGGTACTCATTACCAGGAGATCATTCCACGGGTGTAAAAAATTGCTAAATAGGGGTATTCCAGAGTCTAGAATATTCAAATTAGAAAGAATTATACTTGCATAGTGTAGTTTAATCGTGTAGTTTAGTTTAAAAAAAAAAAAAAAAAAAAAACAGCTTTGCTACAAATGAACGTAGGCTGTGGCTGATTCAATTCTGCAGCATAGAAAGGTGCGAAAAGACTTGATTTGCTGGTACCTCATTCCACTGAGTCTGTAATCCGACCTTTGAAATAGAAGTGCATGTTTTTACCAATCTACCACATCGCCATAAATAAAGAGGATGCCCTGAAGCAGCACAGCTGCTTACAGTAATGGTGAGTCTAAAGGTGTGTATCTAATACCCCTTTCAAGTGCATCTCGTCTCACATTCAGGAGGATCATTACAGCCCTCTCCTACAGCTCTCCAATCAACAGCTTAGCTGACTTTAAGACCAGGCTGTGGAGCAGAAAATCTGCTTTCACCACCCCCAGTTTAGCTCAGCTGTTTTCTGGCCTTTCTCTCTCTATTTTAGCTTGAAAATGAAAGGCGTTCAGGTTTTGTACAATATCCTTTTGTGCAGGAAAACTGAGTGCAAGACACTGTGTTACAGTTCTTCAGGGAAAATGAAGACATATAAATGTTCACTTAATTATATGAGTTAAGATTTATATGGGCAGATCTATATCTCTTCACAATTACTATGAAAGGTGTGTATATAATATATAATATAATTTGAGAGTCAAACCAATAAATCAATTTACATATCTGCCAGTGTGTGATTACATTATCCATTTAAATGACTAAACTAAATCATAATTCTATAGTTACACACTCTGTAAATGCTGTGCTAGGATAATGTGTGCAAATATAGTGAATCAACCCACTCCATTGCTGTTTTTAGGAGAGAAAGCTATAATTTGCAAAATTAGATAAAACTTAAAACTTTTTATTTAGATAAAAAATGTCACATGATGGAAAGCTCTGGGGGTCTATGGACTTAAGACAAAACACTACAAAAAAGATTAATAAAATACCTCAGGACATGTGCAATTACTGCTACAGCACACAGAGCCACTTGTAAGACATGTGACCTCTATAACCAAAACCATATTACAGTATGCATGCCCTTGGGTGTGCTAGCTCATCGGTTAGAGTGTTGGGCTATCAATCTGATTATTGGGATTCAAATCCTGAATTCACTGCCGTTACTTATGTGTGGACCTTTAAGCAAGACTTTTAACCCTCATTATTCTAGGGGTGCTTTATTATGGCCAACCCTATACTGTGACACTAACCATCAATTTACCAGATACAAGTAAAGATAAAGTGATTTATTTTGCCTACTGTGCGTACACACAGAGGAATTTGTCCTCCACATTTAACCCATCTGTGCATTGAAACACACACATATGTACACATACAGGTGAAGTGAGCACATGTGCCCGGAGCGGTAGGCAGCCTTGGTGCCTTGCCCAAGGGCACTTCAGCCATGGTACATGGTGGGATTGGGAATCAAACCGAGGACCTTCAGGTCACAAGGCTGGTTCCTTAACCACAAGCCTATGACTGCCCCATCATAGTAAGCCACTTGTAAGTCACTTTGGCTAAAATTATTTGCAAAATGACCTAATGAAGTGTAAAAATTGCACTGACACACTACTACCTGTTGGAGGCATCCATCAGAACCATCTGTGCAGAAAAAAATGTATAGGTTATATTCATGCAGTCTTTGTCCAGCAAGCATTAACAATATACTTTGCACCTTACCCGCTGTACAGAGTGCACCACACATCTTTTTAGTGTGAGACGCCCTGTATCGATTTGCCACTGCCTGCCTGTAACCACATGTGGTGGTGGCAGCGAGAAGCACTGCAGACACACTGTCAAGCATCAGTGTGGTCAGAGCTGGATCAAAGATTGACATCAGATGTGTACACACCTGCAACCCCTTACAAAAGTAAAACAAACTACTTCTTTAAAAGTTTAAATCATATTACAATGTATACACTGCATTAAAAAGGACTATACACAGCATTTTTTTTACCTTTGATTATGGCATGAAATAAACTTAATTTGAAATCATTGTTACAATGTTTCAACAAAGTTATGCAATTTAATATGTCAGTGTTGCACTATATTTTGGCTGAAATAATATGTTTGTAATGGTAAAGTCAAACCAAAACTCATTTTTAGCACATCACAAAGGTTTTCAAAATGTATTTTATGAACCTCTTCATTCACTGTGTAAGCCCAACAAATCCGTAATCATTACATTTTCAGTCAAAAACACATACATTGATAGGACAGACAGGAAGTTAAATAATTGGCTTATTGAGTATATTTAGTGACTTATTTGACTTTGTATACATTTTTGATATAATTGTTTATACAAACAGATTTTTCAAATTATTTATTACCTTAGTTCAAACTCATATTTCCATATATGTGGTTTGTGTTGCCATCTCTCTGATTATAGGATTAACAAAAACAAATCAAAAGTTGAAGCTCTAAGTGATACAAGATTAATGTATAAACTAACAAAAACACATAACCATATTAATCTAATTTAAACCACTTTCTAATTTGTATGGGGCGGCCGCAGTGGTTTGTTAATTGGTATGTTTGCCTCTCAGTGCTGGTGATCCAGGTTCAAATCCCTGGGTGGAGTTTCCATGTTCTCCCTGTATTCATGTGGGTTTCCTCTGGGTTCTTTGGTTTCCTTCCACAGTCCAAAAACATGGATTCAAAGTAAAGTGAAAGCTCCAAATTACCCCATATATTGTGGCTCTGTGTGAGTGAGTGTGTGTCTAGCGATAAATTGGTGCCCTGTCCACCTGAAATGCTCTTCCCTGGATAGGCAGGGGGAAGACTAATAGAGGATTCATCGAAGATAATAAATGAATGAATGAATGAAGTTTTTTTTATGATTTAGCTGACGTTTGTGTTTCATGTAGGCTTACATGTAGGCTTACATCTATTTGTCTTAGTTAGTTGTAATTAAGTTAGTTGTGCTGTAGCTAGTAACAGTATAAAGTCAAGTATGAACAACATAGATCAAAGATTTGTGACCGTTTAAGTTTTGTACCTGTAATTCATATGCTCATAACCAGTGCCTGTTAAGAAGACATATAAAATAGTCTTTATATATATAGATATATATATATATACTCTGCTGAATTTTTAGCAGAGAAGAACCCTTTCTAGAAATCACAAGCATTTAGCTCTAGTCACAATGTCACAAGAGCCACCATCAGGATCAGGGTTTAAGTTTTTGCCCTTACTTAACTTACCTAAAGAGATCACTTGCCATACTTAGCTGAAACTAAACCCAACATGTAAATAGGCTAAAAATAATAGAGTGATCAGGATGAGGCAGAAAATGAAATAAGATTTTAATATATACAAGCAAAAGCTGAAAACAGGGCAATATAACCATACAGGCAATGATAAAGCTAAACAGAACACAGATCTCATTTAAACAAATTTACAAGCAGGTATACCAGGCAATTACATATACTTGACTAAGAAGAGCAATAAGAAATATAACCCAAAACAGAGTTCAATAGTACATAGGCCAAAACAAAGCATAAGTGCTTAAACAAACCTATACAGAACATAGGAAATCATAGGACAAAATGTCTTAGGTAGCGCTTACTGTATGCAGACACATGCATTACAAAAACATATATGTAAAACACAATGAAACTCAAGGTGAAAAAACAATGAGAACAAGTTAGAGATGAATTATGAAAACCAGTTGATGGTGATTAACAAGAAAGAATAAACACAATAACAGAGAGCAGAAAAAGGCCAATCTCTCTCACAACTTCTTCTCTCTACTCTAGATCCAACCTGAATGCATCAATGAGTGCTATGATATAAGTAGTCTAAATTTTGTATTCAAAAATTGCCATCATGTGATTTATAAGTACTTGAAGTATTTTATAAATAAGTGATTTATTAATTTTTGATTTTGCTTGTTTTTTACTTTTAGCCTAGGCATGAATTCACACCATCTACACAGAGCCTAGCTTGTGTTTAAATGAGTCAGGGCTGCCAGCTCTGCTGGATTGTCTAACTCTTTAAAAACAAAGGTGACACCCTCAGGAAGCCAATGTTAATGTCAGGTGTGACAGCCTCGTTGCGCACGTGAGTGTGTGAGCGTATGTGTGACTCAGTAAGTATCTTGGAGCCTGATGAGACTGTGGATCATGCCATCTAAGCACAATCTGATATTCTGGGCCAGACATTTCCTTTTTCTTATCTAGCAAAGCCACTGGAGTAAAACTGTTGCAACTGACCTCATGGCTTAACAAAGACATTAAAGCTGCTCCCAAAATATGTTCCTCTCTTCAAAACAAAATGAGTTTTGGAAAAGCATTGGATCAAGTAGTTTTGCTTGGCCCTGGTGTGATGCTGTATCAGAAATGCACACTTTTTTTTAATGAAATAAAAATACACTGCATGTTGTTTGCAACTAATGATGCAGCAATCTATTTGCATTGATTACATTTATCGATTAATCCCAAGTCTTATTTACATCTTAATTGACTTTTAAGCAGCCATGCACTGCATCATGTATATGGTTAATTTGCTAATCAATTTAAGCCTGGTGTAATCAGTGTGCCTTCCTTATCAGCAGCCCATTCTGTATGTGTAGAAGTAACATCTAATGAGAATGGGTACAAAAAGGCACACTAACATGGAAGTACTATTTATAGTTCTAGGTGTTTCTATGTGTTTCACTGTATTGACAGCTGTCAGTGTAGGTGTCTACGCATTAATACACATGAGCTAAAACATCTGTCTGGATAGAAACACTGAACTCTCAGTTCCCAGTGCACAGTCATGAGCTGTTATTTTGAAGTTGCTCTGCAGAGCTGGTGATTTGTCTGGTGCAAAAATGACAAGCATTTCTCTTACAAAGCAGCTTCACTTCAGACTCCACTGAAGTCTAGCCCATATATAACGACCCAGCAATTAGACATCTGTCAATTTTGTTTGCTTAGGAAAGCAGCATGTTTGCAGCACTGCCGCTTCAAATTGCAGGTGGACATTTTAATTGGCACGGTTTCTCTACTGCTGTGTTTTTTAAGTGCTGTTATTTTCTAGTGGCAGCAGACAATATGTGGTCTCATGTATCCCACGATGCATCTGGAGCACAGACCTTGAGAGGTGTAAAGTTTTGGCTCCCAGGCACTTCACACAATTTTCTCAAATCAAGGCTGCATGCTAGTGGATAATTTGTGCATTAATATGAAGCAGACTGTGGCTAGGGTCAGCATACAAGGCCCAGAGTGAAGGTCATACACAGTTCTTCCACTGTACATTTAAATATTCATGCCCTCACACTCAGGGACCAAGATATAAAGGACATGGAATGCACATACACATAGCTGAATGGCAGACTATTTATTTTCATATTTTATTCTTTGGCCATGCGTTTTTAAGGAAAGACAAATGTGTGTAGTCTAAATAATGGGATTTCCTTGTAGAACAATGCAGGCTTCCTCAGTATGTTTGTAGTCTAGCATTTAAAGTTTAAAGTAGTTTTCCTTTATAAAACTGCTTTAATGGCTGTAAACTCAAACATTAGGCAATTTAGGATACTTCATTGTGTTTGTGTGTGTACACATTTTTTTTAATCATTGTACCTAATCCAGTTTGCTTTTACTTATATTCTGCTCTTTAAGGACCTTTTAATCAATTTGCCATTTATTATGAACCAGTGGGGGATGTGTTCTCATTTTTAGCCTTGTTATTCTCCAGGTTTCTGTGAGTATTTCCATATAAATGTATTTGTGTTATTGTATGTGTGCATACTTACACACTTCCCTTCAACACAGTTCAAGATTCTTTAACTTGTTGTCAACTACATTGACCTCCACAATTAAATGAAATAATAATTAAAAAAAAATGTAAAACCTTTATATTAAATAATATGCAGTCAAAAAGAAACATTTTAGCAGAAGCATACTAAGCACATTAAAGTACTTTTTGTATTGTTAATGTAATGCAAAAGTACATATTACTTATGAAGATTGTGCCAATTTGGGACACCGTAAGGACACACATTTTAATTAGATGGTTCCCTAAAAATGAGAGTATGATGTTTGACTGTCCTAATACTTAATTCAAGGCTATTATGAATGTTACATAATGCATATATTTTACCAGGGCAGTGGTGATTCATATCAAAGTTACCGAGCAGTTATCAAAACTGACAAACACAACAAAACTAGCATTCATGTAATTATTCGTACTGTATTTTTGTAGACCGTATCTAAATTAACAAACAATGTGGGCTTCTATCTGGTAACAGTAAAGTGTTATCTAGTAAAAATACTTATTAAAAAATACTTATGTTTAAATTACATTTGTATGAAGATGTAGTTCCTCAGTCTGTAAATCTGTGTTTTAACCAAACTCCTCACAGAAGTAGTTTGTTTTTTTGGTGATCATGGCTTAATGTCAGAAAGTCTGCTTATTAGTACTGCACTTTACCTACTTGGACCCAGTGAATAGTTAAAGCCAGGCAAACTTTTTCTTAAGCTAAACAGTTAATACTTGTTAGGCCTGATTTGTTCAACTCGCAGATTCATCAGAATTGAACCTGTGGTTTACATTTCATATATTTGTGTTGTGTGAAAAAATTACTTTGGGGTTGATAAAATGCTGCTTTAGGGTGAAAATGTTTCACACTTGGCTTGTCTGTTGTGGTTGGATCATCTGGGTACTTACAGTGCACTGCATGATACCATAGTTGTGCATATATATAAACAAACTTGTTAAATTAAAATGGCAAGTGTAAGTACAGAAGAATGCAAATTATTAATTAGGTAGTACCGATCCTTAATTCTGATTGGCTTAACAGTTTGTCCAGCCATGACATTATTGCCAATAATGCACAACTGTGACCGCTTCACATCTGTTATTTTAAAAAAGAGATTATCCTATAGGCTAGAACAGGAACTTGCATTAAATTGAGAAAACTAACAGAGGTCAATAGATTAGGGTTAAGTAGTGGAGATACACGTGTTTCTTTGGGTTGGTTGAATATTAGATGAGTCAAAGAGTTCTAAATTGGTTGTTGAGACTTGTTTTTACAAGATGGGATACCAGCAAGAAGTGAATTCCACTGGTTAATCTAACAGATGATGTAGACTTGGACCAACATCTCAGCAGCTTGCTCAATTCGACATAGTGTGATCTTCATGATGTTGTAAATAATGAATCTGCAGAAGAATGTTTTAGCAATCTGTTCAGTTAGTTTTAGCTGCATGTCAAATGTAAAACCAAGGTTATGAACAGAGCTCTCTGGGGAGATTTTTGAGATGTCAGATTTGAAAAGTTAGGTTGTGATGTATTGAGTCTTGCAGGAATGAGCAGGAGCTCTGTTTTTGTAAAAAGTTTGAGATGATGGGTCTTCATCCAAAAAGATGTGTCAATAAGGAAGTTATATATCCGAGCAGAGATTGTGGTGTCATCTGGGGTTAGGGACTATTACAAGCATGGCAATAAAATGAAAACCTATAAACCTGAAAGACTGAGCCTAATGAAGACATGTCTTGTGAAAAAAGGAGAGGACCAAGACCCGAGCCCTGGGACACCATATCACTTGATTGATTATTATATAAGATTAGACTAGATTTAACTTTATTGTCATTGTGCAGATTAAAAGTACAGGGCCAATGAAATGTAGTTAGCATCTAACCAGAAGTGCAATATATACATTATTTACATAAAGAACAGTAGTAACAGTGACTGGTGAATTAAATAGTGATATGTATAAACATATATACATAAATATGAACATGTTATATACATATATGTGTACAAGTAAAATTACGAAATATGTGATATGAAATATGAAGTATACGGTATTATATATCTATATAGCTATTATTTGCAATCTAATAACTTTACGTCATAAGCCTATTCTTTATTATTTTTTTTGCTTTTTTCAACCACACACAATTAAACATTATAATTATTTATTGTCCTAATTAATAACTAGATTTTATTCACTATTTAATATTTACTGGAAATTAATTGTTTGAATTGTATCACTATCATACATTAATGACAAAACAAATATCGAAGTTCTGTACTGACTTCAATTGAATGTCCTGAATGTTGTCTTGTATTCTGCTGTATGTGGTACAAGAATATTTGAAGAAATCTGATGTTCAGTTTGTCCTAAATGTTGTATCATGGTACACTTTGTTTTTAGCCGAGTCTGAATGATGACCCTTTAAAGGATTCTACAAAACACAAAGTAGACACAGGCTCACTACTGGCAAATCTATTTTCAGATTCACCCAATGTCCTCTCCCTAACACACACACACATATACACACACACGCATGCACACACACACACACACACACACACACACACACACACACACACACACACACACACACACACACACACACCTACACACACACACATACACTATGACCTGGTGTGTAAGTTTGCTTACACTTCATTTTTTTATTTATTTATTTATTTTTCATAGGATTTTCTTCTGACAGGCAATTTGTTGTTTATAATTTTAAATAAATTTTCAAAAACAATAATAACTTTTTGACAAGTTTTCTTACTAAAAGAAGAAGACAAATATGATAAAATGGATTATACACATTAAGGAATAAATGAGTTATCCGCTACATAAGAAACAAAGAACAGATGGCTGTCAAAATATCTAATATCATCTTAATGCTGTAATAAAGTTGCATGATAAAGATTGACATATTTCTAAACTTCAACCATCCATGCTTGTTTCACACTCAGTAACTAGAGAATTTAGTTATTTGCCATAATTTTTACTGCTGTTTTAAACCTGTATATTGTTTTTCACAAATATATTTATTTATTAGGGCGGCACGGAACGGATTCGAATTCACCAGATGTGGGACAAAGACTATGTTTATAAGGGACAATGTGGGACACCAATGCACTGCCAAATAAAAACGTTTGTATATATATATCCATCCATCATCCTCCGCTTTATCCTCTATTAGGGTCACGGGAGGGGGGCTCCCCATGCCCATCCAGGGGAGAACGTCAAGGGCGCTGGGCAGATACACCCAGGACAGGGTGCCAATCTATCGCTGGGCACACACTCACTCACACAGACACACACTATATGGGGCAAATTGGAGAACTCAATTGACTTGATCCATGTTTTTGGACTGTGGGTGGAAACCGGAGAACCCAGAGGAAACCCACACGGACACAGGGAGTACATGGAAACTCCACCCAGCGGTAAGCGGCGAAAGTGCTAACCACTAAGCCACCGAGCCGCCATATATATGTGTGTGTGTGTGTGTGTGTGTGTGTGTGTGTGTGTGTGTGTGTGTGTGTGTGTGTGTGTGTGTATATACATTACTAAAGGCATTGTGTAAACACCTTAATCTTATTTAGTTCCTTTGTTTATATTCTTCTGTTTTTGAAACTACTTTTAAAAAAATATTTAACAATTTAAACAATATTAAATTTTCAATTCTGTAACATAGCCAAGTTTTTTTATTATTTAATATTTATATTTTGGTTAGGATTTTTTCATCTACTTTTTCTTCCAATCGTATCTGATTCAAAATGACCACCTCTATGCTTGCTGATTCACACATGAGGCACAGACTGTATTCTTATTAACAACCTGCTGCTTGGTAGTAATTAGACCAGTCCTTACAGTGCTATTCAAATAGCTTTGGCAACACAAGAAAGCTGTGCTTAGCTTTATGTCTTGAAAATGATAAAATACAACCTGTATGAGTTTTCGGTTCCCCTATATTTTTGAAAAGAAGGTACATTATTATGACTTTGGGGCTTTTGACACCTATTGTACTGACTCCATAGAAACACTAAAGGATAGTACAAATGAACTATACGTAATAATGTATATGCATTATGAAAGGCATAAGATGTACCTTGAAGCCGAATGACTAGCCCTAGGAGATACATTAGTGTTGATTGTTTTTTTCGATGCTAGATATATATAATTTAATTTCTCTGATTGATTATTAATGATAGTATACATTGTTCCTTAGATGTACTAAACATATTGAACCTGTTTCACTGTGATTACATTTTATAGATTATAATATAAAAATACTATTTTTATTATAATTTTGCTATTGGTGACTAATATTTTGAGATAGATGTGCATCTGGTTTTATCCATCCATCCATTATCTTCCATTTTATCTTATACTCTACTAAGGTCGCGGGGGGATTCCCCATGCCCATCCAGGGGAGAACGTTTCGGGCGCTGGGCAGATACACCCAGGACAGGGCGCCAATCTATCGCTGGGCACACTCACTCACACAGAGACACACACAAACACACTCTGTATGGGGTAATTTGGTGCATTAATTTGACCTTGATCCATGTTTTTGGACTGTGGGAGGAAACCAGAGAACTCGGAGGAAACCCATACGGACATGTGGAGAACATGGAGACTCCACCTAGATTGGGATTCGAACCAGAAATCCCTAGCACTGAGATGCGAACGTGCTAACCAGTAAGCCACAGTGCTGTCCTATCTGTTTTTATGATTAATATTAAATTAGTAGACAGTGTTAATCTATTGCTTTTCATTGTTGCAAAGTCAGAATAAAAAAAATCTGGAATAAAAGCTAATTAAAATTATTAGCACCCATTAAAGTCCCATCACAGGCCTTGCTACATTGTTTTCTTCACTTACCATATACAGTAGCTGAACTTTGTAGTTTTACAATTACAGATTGTAGTAAATCTGTTCTTTTTTTTATTAGTCCACTTTTGGTTCTCTGTTCTCTTGCTCAGGATCATCACAGTACTGGTATTATTTGGGTGGTGATGCGGTGAGATTGTTTTAGTGCAGCAGTGCTGATTTAGTTTCATTTAAACACCCCAGTGACACTGCTGGAATAGAAATAATGCAGCAAACAAATAATACCTGCTCTGTGGTGGTACTATTGGGGTTCCAACCATTAGAGAACAGAGTAAAGGGAATTAACACTAAGTGGAACCTAACACTAGTGGAGCAAAAAGGAGATGAGTCCAAACATTTGAATAGTACTGTATACAAGGTTTCATTTTAAGTGTAGGCTAATAAAACACATTTTCACAATCAGTGCAATTATCTATTCTTGTTGTAGTTGTGGTCTATATAAATCATTGTCATTAATCAAACATAATAAACTAAACATAATTTATATTTATATAATATCTTTTGCTCCCAGAAATTGTTTCATTCATGCCAGCATCACAGACACCTATAATACTTAATATATACTGTACATGTTAAAATGCTGCAATTTCCTTTCTAGTTTATAAATAGCATTACATGCCAACCAATTTATCAAACATAATTCAATTTTGTCATTTTTCTCAGACACAAGTCATAAAACACCACTGCTGGTAGCACAAAGGGATACACAGCTCAGCAAGTAAATTGACATAACATTATTGTTGTTGACTGACATTAAACTGGAATTGAAGAAAATATAAGTTTACTTGATTGCTGTTTCTCTTATGATTTTTTATTCATAGTCACAATGATGAAATCGGTTTAACCTGTTGTAGATGCTTTAAAAAAATTTCATTGTCAAACTCAATTGCACTGGGGGCCAAAAATCAAAGCGCATAAATATGAAATATTTAAAAATAAAATTAAAATTAAATAAAATTAAATATTTCTGCTCTCCATAAAAATGTTCCTGTCAAAATCATACAAATTTAAAATATGAGCATGATCCAAAAAACATATCGCCGGGCCATTAATAACAATAATAGATCAATGTAAAATGAGTTTGGGACTTGAGCTTGATACCTGTGCTATAGAATCCTCAAAGATTTCCTTCCCTGTGGTTGTGCCATGCATGGATTTGAATCCCAGAAACTCCTCCATAACACATCAGATTTGAGTCCACTGCACAGATGAACACTGACAGCTGTGCAGACGCGTTGGTGCTCTCGTCCACAGCAAGGTTGGGCATGTAATCAAAGGCACGGAAAATATGTGGACGACTTGCCTGTCTTCCAACAGCAGTTGCATCCACCAAATGGGAACATGCAATGATGTCATCAGCGCCAAAACAATAGTAGGGCATTTAGGATTTGAAGTATTAATGGTAAATAAAAAATAACTAGTAAGTAACAGTGTGGGGCACAACTTACCAGACTGCCCGCTTAATACATTCTTAATGAGATTGGAGTTCAGCATGGATGAAAAAAAACATATGTAACTGTGCGTCTGCACCAGCACAGGACTTGAACACGGGCACCCAGCTTCATGCAAATGTAATACAATGTCCCAGCCCAGACTGCTAAGTGTTGTAGAATTTAATACACTGTGAACACAATCAGCGAAAACCTGCATCTTATTAGTTATAGCTGAGCAAAGTGCTTTACTGCCACAATCTTTGTGATAAAAACAAAAATAAAACTTTAGCCACGAATATTAAATTTCAATTTCTAGATGATTGTTAACTTTGCAATCTAAGTTGATACAGATAACATATCATTTTCACCCATTATTGGACACTAGAAGTAGAACCCAGATATGTCTTGATAATCAGCAAGTAGACAATCATTAGAATGAGTGATTGCAAAGCTTCCAAAATGGCTTTTCTGTTCATTCAGTGATCTTAAAATTGCATTTATTAGAAAAGAGTATTTAGTAAAAATAAAGAATGTAAAATGAGGATATTTTAATTAGAACTTTGATTAGAACTCAACAAACTTAAATGCTTTTTGTTTATCTTTTTGGATAGAGGCCTGGGTGCAAATGTTCACACTAACAAATGTATCAAGTTTTGAGGCCAAAACTGGCAAATTAGTTTCACAGATACAACACATGAAATGTGTTGTTAAAAAAGTAAAAGCTTCATCCAACCAGCATAAACTACACTGATCTACAGCATTTATGCCTCATGCTGGCACTTTCATAATGGACTTCTATTCTGTGTGGTCTGTGCAGCTTGGTATACCGGAAAACAGCATGGTGTATAAGCCAGCAGCCAAGTGAAGGATATAAAAGAGAGTGCTTTCTAAAGCGAGCTATTGCGTTCAGTCAGCATTTACAATTTCACATCTATGCAGCAAGTGTGCTATGCTCTGGCAATAGAAGCCCACACGCGGTAATAGCTGATGGTGTGCAGCCAAAAGCCAGTGTAAGCCACTCATTGAGCCCAGCTACTCTATTGAGGCAGAAAATGATTTGGTTGAATGAAAAAAATAGCTAAACAATACAAACTCTACTGAAGAACAAATTAATGGCCCAGTCGGTACAGATCTCAATGCTACAAGTAAAAGAAGCTTGTGCCGCTTAATGTTTAAATATGATGTGCCAATTTTATTCAATTGACATTACAGTTAAGCAAATTGTATAAAATATTATTTTTGCAATTATGCACTTTCAAAAGACATCAACCCTTCAATTAATTACATAATATGTCTTGATTTGTAAATTAGCTATTATGCTGTGAATGGGGATCTAAGCAATTAAAACCTCTCACTCCAATCTTCCTGTTAATTCACTGAATATATTTAATTAAAAACTTTTCTTTATGCTTTGGGGCTCAGTGTTTTTGATCTATGCAAAAGTATTTCATTTTAACAACCGCTGAGTAAATATGTTTATTACCAAAAACTTTTTCTTTCAGTACAAGTCAAAAGTAAGTTCAGTTGAGGAGTAGTATTAATTATCGCGAGGATATGATATTGTCTGTTGCCCTTCATCACGTATAAAATGACAGAAGATTAATGTCATAACTGATAGAAAAATCTGTATAGATGTCATGTTATGCAGATTTTAATTACGGTTAGTGTGAGCGGGCCAGAATTATAATCAGATATGTAATCAAGTAGTCAAATTAAATCAAACTGAAATGTCAGTTTAAAGTAAAAACATGGTAATACCTGAATGGGAAATGGGATGTAATATATCCAAATGAATAATGCCAAGTTTGATCGAAAGGGGATGTTAAATGTCTCTAACCTGCCTTATTACTCTTCCCCCTTGTACTGGCTGGGTAAAATAAACAGTGCTGACAGTTTTACTACTGCAAAGCCTGACTGTTTCTGCATGACCTCAATGTGTTATTGCTCTGGGAATAGAATAAATGCTACACTGCAGCCAGTGGGAGCAGCAGTCCTGCAGTATTTAGATTCGCTGATGTCCGCATGGTAAAGGACACTTGGCCATGATGGATTTTCTGGACCATGAAGAAGCGTGTGATGTTGTGCGGTACAAACCTGAGTCTGCACATGCCTTACACAGAAAACAAAGAGGTTGGAAAGAGTGGATTCTGGAGGTGCGACAGTGACAAATCCTCCTGCTACAAATGCCCACACATACAGAAAGAAATGGAGGATTGTATAAGAGCAAGTTCCGAGTGCATAAGTGAACTAGAAAAAAATAAGTAAGCTGGAAAATGCTTAAATCAAATGTTTTCATACATTTTCTAAGATGAACGTATTATTTTAAACTGTGTATAATTCACCCCAAAGATGAAGGTTTTTACTGCTCGCACTATGCATTTTGGCCAGAAGAATCAGTAAATCTGTCAAAGAGAGCAAACCTCATTTCCAACCTGTAATCTTATTTGCCTTCTTCCTAATGGCATTGGAAAGTCACTGCTACAAGCTGGCTGTGCCAGCCAAAGCCACAGAGTCACATAAACCAATGAATCAAGCTTGGTAAACCTCAATCTGTCACCCTGGAATTTTTTTTCTCATATCTGCTATCAGGAAATGTTTTTAAGTGAGGTACCTGGAAATGTTTATATCCATAAATAAGTCCATATCTTCTGTCCATATTTTATATTTGGAAAATAAGAATATATGTGGCAGTGAAAATTAGGTGGTAGCAGAAGTGAGTATTTCATGCTTTAGCTCTGCGCTTGGAAATGTGATTTAAAACCTGATCATATATTGGGTGCCTAAAGCAAGGAGCGGTAGCCAGACATGTTTTTTATTCAGGCCAAGGTTGTAAGTTTGTGTGCAAAATATGACCATGTTTTTTATTTATAAAGACAGTGCAAATTAATTTGTGTCTATAGAGATGTTTGTGCTAAATGCATATTATCAGGTAAATGAAAGGTTATAAATGTATTTTATGAACTGAAATCCTAGAGGTTTGCTCCATTTTTCACTGCTATTCTGTGTACTACTGATGTGTCTCTACTTTACTGAAGTCCTTGAGCTTCAAATTACCAATATTGGATACATGATGTCGTTCCATCTGCTTAATGCTTTTGCTTATGAAGTGCCCCAGGCTCTAGGAAAACACTAGATAGTTCACTCTTTCTAATACCAGACTTGTAACTTAACAGAGTTTGAAAGCTTGGTGTAATGTACGTAATTTATCTTTTATCACTTATAAAAATCATAGTAAAGCATACAGTATGTAGTCTAGTTTTATTAATCAATTAATTAATTCATTCATTCATCCATTAATTATATTTCGCTTAATCCTTTATTAAGGTCACAGGGGTTCCCCATACCCATCCTGGGGAGAATGTTTTGGGCGCTGGGCAGATAGACCTGGGACAGGGCTCCACTTTATCGCTGAGTACACTCACTCACACAGATACACACACAAACACACTTTATATGGGGCAATTTAAAGCATTCAATTTACTTTAGAAGGAAACCGAAGAACCCAGAGGAAAACCACACAGACACGGGGAGAACATGGAAACTCCCACAAGATTGGGATTCAAAACTGTATCTCAGGCACTGAATGTGCTAACCACTAAGCCACCATGCGGCTTAGTCTAGCTTAAGTAAGGTATTATTTGGTCATAGGACACCCACCAATGTAGATCACATTACTCCATTGGTAAAGGTTTATTTAAATAATTAGTGTGTATAAGTAATGTTGTATACAAATTATGACGTGTACCAAAGTAAAAAACTAAAGTAGAAGATTTATCGAAGAATTTAGAAAGAAGAATTTATAATGTCACATTGTATAAACTTACATTCTTTTTAGTTCTAATTCTAATTATGCTTAAATTGAGTACAGCATTAACCTCTGTCTAAATCCTGTGTGTACATATCCTGGATCCTCTGCTCTGAATAACTGTACTACCTGTTTGGCAGTGGTCTTTGATTTATTGTGCTTTGCACCTGGCATTGGATTTTCTGTTTATTCTTCGTGTTTTGCTTCTGGTGTCTTTTTATCTGGAACATATAGTGTATATGCAGATTTGTGGAGGACAATATTGAAGTGTGAACGCCAAACTGTGTACAAAAGATTACTTTTATAGGTTGAGTCTTTGACCTGACAAAGGTATTTCTAGTGCTAATAGTTTAACAATAAGATGGGTTACTGATTTTCTTTACATGAAATCATATTTTAAAATCTCAGCACTAGAAGACGAACTTGACCTGCTAGTACATTGTTGTGCAAAATGTTTTAAATCAAAACATGCATTTAAATGTACTTTGTTTACTGCATTGAATTATCACTTGCCTCATTTTAAACCTTGTTTAAAGCAGTAATTTATTCATCATGGAATTTGTATGTCTGGCTGAAACACAAAAATCATAGCACCTAAAATAGTGCACATGAATGGGGACAGATCTAGGACTTGCACAGACCTACATTTCCCAATGCATAGAGCTAAAATGGTAGAATAAACTACAAATGTATTTAAACCTCTCAATTATTTAAAGTGCAGCAAAGGTAAATGATCTGTGGGTTCGGGATTATTTTCATATTGAACAGTCATATACCATGCATTTAAATGGATTATAGAATCTAAGCCACACTTTAACAATAATGTAAAGGCTGTACAGAGGATCTAAAGTTTACCTTGCTTATTAAGTGTCTCGTAGAATCGAGTTTGGCTAGTCGTCAGATTTTAAATACATTACATATCACACAGTATGATGGCTCACTGTGTAGCAGTGTCAGCTTTTCAATCTTAGGTTTGTTTCCATGTGAAATTTGCATGTTCTTCCCATATTAGGTGTAATAATATGTGTTTGTGTATGTGAAGCTACAGCTAGAAGCTGCTTTGGGACAACATTCTTTTTGGAAAAGTTCCATACACGTGTCATTTTGCTGTAAATTTAAGTCCAACATAAAAGTAATCCAAACCTTGACCTTAAAAAACTAATTTTTAGGAAAAGTTTTAAACCAATCTTATTACTGCATTTCTCTATTAAACTTTATTGTTTAAACCTGTAATATTAAAGGGATTTCTGCAGTGCTTTGTGTGTGATTATTTAAAAAAAAGTTTATTTGTAATATTTCAGCATTTTTATGTGGTTATTTTTATGTGGTTCTAAGACTAGAAGCTCATTGTCTCTTGTCTCATTGTTTCAGAGGCAGTTCTTATAAAGCATGCAGTTAAGAAATTACAAGAAAAAATACACCCAAAGCAATTGCTTTTAAGAGTAAATGGAAATAATTACAGCTGTTATTTGGCAAGACAAAGCAGGAGTGTGTGGGGTTTATAATACGACTCCAGGCATATCTTACATGACACATCTATTTAAGTAGGGGAGGTGAATTCTACAGGAACAGCTCATTAAGCCATAGCATTCGTGCCTCCAGCCTCCAGGATCTCCATGGAGATTAGAAGGTGCAAGAAATACAGAATGGACATGATGCAGGTGCGATATTTTATAGCAATGTGCCTGCGACTTGGTACATTTAGTCCAATGTTGGGATCATTATAATTATTCAACTGCAGCTATATTTATATATATAATATTTAACAAAGCTAATTAAAAATATTGTATTATATTAATATTTTTGTTGAGTGTTATAAGGGTATTTTATATTATTTTCATTGATATTAGACACTTCTTTCATTTTATATTTTTAGGAATTTTCAGGAATATTTTTTACTTTATAAAATCAGGTGTATTTTTTTATTCTATTTTATGATTCATTTCATCTTCATCATAGGTCCTGAAAATGTATTAATTACAGTAAAAAACTCTTTAAAAAGTATTTTTTTTTTGGTTTGTTGGTGTTTTATTGGTGTTTAGAATCTTTCTTAGGAAACAAACAGTACAGCTACCTGCTATCATGAGCACCTTACTACATTCTTCTGTTTTAACAGAATTTTATATTTCACCTATATAAATTGTCTCCTGAATATTTCTTTAATAAATCTTTGTTAATTTCTTTCCTTTTGTCTTCTGTCACATGTCACCATCCACTGCTTACCTTAGATTATCTCCTCATTATTTCTTTGTTGCTTATGTTATGTTTCGGCAAAAAGGGTCCTTTTTGCCTTTAAATTTATCTTTTTATCATTCAAATTCATTTTGCCATCTTGTCCACTTTACTGTCAGCCAGAGGCTCAGCATGACACCTGCCATGTAAATGGCTTGCCAGACGCAGGCAGCTGTATGGTTGAGACATTTAACTGGTATGTAATCGGTTGCTGCCTCTAGAACTAAAAAGAATCTTAATGGATTTGTGGCAGTTAGAATATTGACATTGTATTGACATGGCTATGTACTTTTTTTTTTTTAAATCAAGCTTCTTTTGAAGAATGAGCAATTGTGTTCAGAGTTAAACACATTCATAAATCAACTCCAGGTACATTGTTTTTACTCTCAGGAAAGCTGATGTAAATTATGGTTGTCTAGTTGTATTTAGAGATGTGTAGATGTGTCATCTTTGTAGGCTAACAATAAATCATTTAAATGCTATAAAGTAAACTTTTAGTATTGAAATATAGTTTACCAGACTATATAAAGATTAGAGACACATTCATTCATCTTCTGCTAATCGTCTATTAGGGTCGCAGGGGAAGGGGGAGTTATGTTTCCAAATTTGTGGGAATGATTTAGGGAAGGTTCTTTCATTTTCACCATGGCTGTGATGAAATTAATTCATTATCTTCTGCTTAATTCTGCACTAGGGTTGCATGAAGATACTCCATGCCCATCCAGGAGAGAACGTTTCGGGCATTCGGCAAGGACAGGGCGGCTATCTATCGCTGAGCACACACTCAATCACACAGACACACACAAACACACACACACACACAAACACACACACACACACACACACACACACACACTCACTCACACACACATAAACACACTCTATATAGGGGAAATTTAGAACATTCAGTTTACCTTGAATCCATGTGTTTGGTCTGTGGGAGGAAACCAGAGAACCTGGAGGAAACCCACACAGAAACGGAGAGACCATGAAAACTCTACCCAAATTGGGATTTAAACTTGGATCCCCAGCGCTGAGAGGTAAACATGCTAACAACTAAGCCATCGTACCACCTAAATAGAGAATATTTAAATGCATTTTCATGTACTTATTTGCAAAAATAATTCTAAACAATGCTTACATATCTTTTTGTCTTTATCCACTGGAGGGTCACTAATAAAATCTAATCTAATGTAAATTGTTTCTACTAATGCATTTACATAATGCACTTTCTATCACACATCCTCACATATATCAGTGATAGATGTATTCAAATCCTTAACTTTAACTACTACACAACTACTATAATCCTTCATAAACATTGTTCCCAAAACTGGTAAGATCTTTCATATACAACGGTTGCAAAAATTACTATATACCACCATGACAATAGCAAGGAATCAATGCTCCTGCCAAAACTTTGATCTAAAGGGTCAAATCAATTATCATCAATTCATTAACGCTTTTATTCTTTTGAAATTTTGACGATCAGCTAAACATTTTGAAATGAAACCAAGTGAACCTTCATTCACTTACATTACATTCACTTACACTAACATTCTTACATAATGACTATTAGACATGCCTGACTATCCCTGACAAAAAACATTTTCTAACATTAATCATGACTACTTAAGGCTATCATTGCTATTAGTTGCTGTGTTTATGTAGAAAAAAGAAAAAGGCTGTCAAATTTAACTTAACCTTTTCAATAGCCTCAATAAATGCTTTGCAACACTGACAAAATCGTCAAATCTGAATTTACCATCTTAAATTGTCCAGGGACTACAAACAGGCAAACATCACATGATGTATGTTTTGTATTAAGAATTTGCATTACCCATGGAGTAGAATGGTGGTGTTGTAGATTTGTATGGCTGATTTTGCACATTAGGATTCACATAAAGCAGCTGCTACCTTTATATTTTTGAATTAATCTAAATGAAGATTTTAATTGTACGAGCTGGGAATTGGTTTCATGTATATATTACACCTAATCAAAGTGATACTCTTGTTAGGGGGAACTTATTTGCGATGCAGCAGTCTTATCTGCAGAGCAAATTATTAGCATTCTTTTTTAGGTTAAAGGTTTAGTTATTTAAATCTAGACAACACAACCAAGAAAGATACATCTTACCAGAGTGTCTCTATGAAGTGGCTTTATCTTTGCCAAGGTAAATTGTCATTTAGTTGTCCCATTTACTTTCATAAATTCCATTAATCTGCTTCTCCTCTAACAGACACAAGGATGCGTTTCATTTGCCTTTCAGACTTTATTAGTGCAAAGATCCCCAGATAGAAACATTTCTGCTTATCAGTGTTGCATGGAAGGAATGGAGTGTGACTCATTTCCAGTTCCTAAGGGGAAGCAACAGCAGTAATGCTAATACTGTTAACTCTTCCGTTGAGATAACGTAATCGAATACCGATGCATATAAACATTTGTATGTAGTCATTAACAAAAATTCTTTAATTAATCAAATTACTCTGGAGCTAAATTACACAAATATTTATCAAGTATTTCATGTGTGCATGTGTGTGCGTGTTCATTGCAAAATATGAAACTGCATGGTCTGCAGTCAATACTTTATATTTTTTTTATTTAAAAATAAAGCAGATGTGAAATAACCCAGGCATTCTATTTTTTTATCTGCACTGTATGTTGCCATTAATTTATTTTTTCACAAATATCTCTAAAATGTAATTTTACCATGGGTAAATTATTAAAAAAGTGCATAACATTAAACATTATATATTCCAACAAGCTGTTAAGCAGTTTTAAAACATATAGCCTACCTTCATGCCTAAAATATTCATAAAATATTTATTTAGAACATTAGTTTACACAGAACTAATTTCTGTTGTATTATCTTTATCTTCAGCTCTGTTCAGAAAAGTTAATATAGTCAGAATAATAAGTTTGAATACACCTTAGCCACATTTATTTAAACATATAGTGGTCATTGGTGTTATATATTGAGGTTAATGAATGGATTACTTTTTAAACCTAAAAGAAAAAAAAAGAAATATAATTTTCAGTTGTAGTTTATACAGTATGATTTTTTTTAATTAAAAGTTAATACAAATACTAATAATACAAGATTTTAATTTAAATTAAAAACAGTTGTCTGACTGTGTGAGAAGCCACAAAAAATTAATAACCCATCAGCATCATTATTTGAAAATGTTACGTCACCACTATTTCTAAACCGCTTTCCATTCTTTGCTAACAGTTTCTGTTTCACATCACTCCATTCCTTCTGTCTAGCTGACAGAGATGCAACAGATCCCACATCCATCTGTATGTGAAAATAACAATAAATAAATTGCAGCAAATCAATGAGAGGAAATTAAATAAGAAATTAAAATCAAATTAAAATTTGCTTACTTAAATTAATTTTAAAAAAAAACACAAAATCAAAAACGAAGAGTGCGACAATACTGTTCATGGTAGGTCATACTGGTCATATCAGCTTTGTTTATGTTTTGTTTCATTTCTTGAGAGCTCCTGGATTTAAAATCTGTATTACCAGAATTGCATTAAGGTCCGTTCAGAAGTCATGAGCAATATGACATTGCAGATGTTTCCTACAAAACTTCAAGGAAAGAGAATAAGATACATGCACAAGCAACACATTCTTATAATTAAAGTTGTTGACATTAAACTCAACTAAACAAAACAAAACAAACAAAAAAAAGCAAAAAAGAGGTTTTTAAAATAAATATACATCTGTGATAAAATTACTAAAACTAAATTCCATCTATTATCTTCCACTTTATCCTCTATTAGGGTCACGAGGGGGTTCCCCGTGCCCATCCAGGGGAGAACGTGCCGGGCACTGGGCAGATCCATCGCTGGGCACACACTCACTCACACAGACACACACTTTTAGGGGGCAATTTGGAGAACTCAAATGACTTGATCCATGTTTTTGGACTGTGGGAGGAAACTGGAAAACCCACGCGGGAAACCCACGTGGACACTGGGAGAACATGGAAACTCCACCCAGATTGGGATTCGAACCGGGAATCCATAGCGCTAAGAGGTGAATGTGCTAACAAATAAGCACTACTAAAACTAAATTAGTTTTAAATAATTTTGAAAAAAGTCATAAACAGATATACTGTATATATTATAGCCTATGAGGTTCAATATGTTTGCTAACACTGTGCTGGTGATCCAATTGCTTGTTGATAAAAGTGCTTATCTCTTATTGGCAAAGCTATTAATATGTTTCTTATAATGTCCTATGTACATTAACTAATTTCTGCTAATCTGTATCAAACTGGGAGCAAAACAACAGCACAAAAACAAAAACAACTGCTGTTTTTGCTATTATGTGCCTATGCAGGGTTGCTTAAACCGTCCCCCACATACTCTCACAGGGCTACTTGGTCTTAATTACTGTTTTCTGCCAGAATTGATAACATCATTTTGTGTTAATTGATTTAAACATAAAAATTTTAACTTATGACCCTCAGGGCCTAAAAACCTGCTTAAAAATTATCCAACTATGCAAAGTATTGTTAGCAGAACACTGAATAAAACATTTGCTCACCAGGTCACATCACCATTATGAGGGTCTAAGTACTTAATTAATTTTAAGACCCATTTTGCTGCAGATTGGAACCTCTGTCCATCTTTACATCTGAAAATTTTTACTTCTCCGAAATGCTGTTTTTACCCTGGTATGTTACTGACCTGTTGAATTAACCCAAATAGTTGACAAATACTTCTCTAGCTGTTATTTTTCCAGCCATTTGTTTCCCCCTGTAAAAAGTTTTTTTTGTGATGTGTTGCTACCATCAGTTTCAATTTTTTTTATCTTATTTTTTACATGAATATGTTTTATGTTTTATTGGGGACAAAATATTTGTTCACAAGATTTGCAAATCACTGGATCCTGCTTTCATTTACATTTAACACAGTTTCCTGACATTTTTTGCAAT
This sequence comes from Corydoras sp. C115, assembly GCA_019802505.1. Classification (NCBI taxonomy): domain Eukaryota; kingdom Metazoa; phylum Chordata; class Actinopteri; order Siluriformes; family Callichthyidae; genus Corydoras; species Corydoras sp. C115. Next base: position 4,747,741 of record JAFMOC010000021.1, on the reverse strand, counting down.
GGAGTACAAATTTAATTTAGTTTAGTGTCTGTAGAAAATACTCCTACCCTACATGGATCAAGTCAATTGAATTCACCAAATTGCCCTATATAGTGTGTCTGTGAGAGTGAGTTTGTGCCCAGTGTCTGTGAGATTGAGTGTGTGCCCAGCGATGGATTGGCGCCCTGTCCTGGGTGGATCTGTCCAGCGCCCGAAACGTTCTCCGCTGGATGGGCATGGGGAACCCCACCACGACCCTACTAGAGGATAAAGCGGGAGATAATGGAATGGATAATGTTTGCTGTAAAGTTGAGACACGTATATATATGCAAAAATAACAAAAAAATCCATCATCTACAATGTGTTTTGAAACTGTATGCAAAAAGAAAGCAGGTTTTTTTGAGGAAGCAGGTTTTATTTCTCCAAAGTTACGGCAAAAGGCCGTGGAAATGTGTACTGTGGTCAGACAGTGTTAGCTATAGTCCGTCTTTCCCCGGGAGAGGGCGGCTACGCGGAGGAATCGCGGGGAATAAATGTGTGCGTCGGTCCACGGAAGCACTCCCATGAATACGACCTGCACGGAGAAGATGCGCAGTAGGCAGTCGGCAGTAGGCGGTCCCTGGTGCTCGGCTTCCTCAGCGGTGCAGCCTCTGGTCCTCCGACTCAGCGGTGGGTGACCCCTGGTGTCCGATGGTTTGGCACGTCTTTCTGTTACCGATAATCCGTCTTTCCCTGGGAGAGGGCGGCTACGCGGAGGAATTGCGTACAACCGCTCGCGCCTAGTGAGTGCTTCTCGACCACAGGAATAAATAGGTGCGGGGAATAAATGCGTACGTCGGTCCACGGAAGCACTCCCACGAATGCAACCTGCGCGGAGAAGATGCGCAGCGCCGCAACGTGGTTGAACGCGGAAGGAGAGTCCAAGAGACACCGGGATAAAATCCAAACTCGAAATTTATTAAAACTTGGCGATGGGACACCAACAGAAAGGGGGGAACAAATGAACAAAGCAACATAGGGTATAATAAACTACATACAAAGACGTGCGCCGACTTGAAGGAAAACGAAGACTAAATACAAAACCAACTTAACACGTGCACAAAACAAACCAATCACCCAACTGAGACAATTAAGGACACAAACGAGGGACAGGTGCCCCAGGCACCTGTGACATACCCCCACCCCAAGGGTCACGCTAAAAGGGAAGCGACCCGACAAAAAAAATTAATAATGATAATAACAATAAACAGTTCTCGAAAACAAAAAAGGGTGGGGGAAAGGTCCCTCTGGCGGTGAAGCCTGCTGGCTGCCCCCTGCTGACAGCGTGGGGCACGTCATCTCGCTGCGGAGCGCGGATCGGCGTCCTGTTGCTGCGAGGCGAGGATAGCGCCCCTGTTGCTCGGAGTCTGCGGCTGGCAGACCCTGGTGCTCGGTGTCGGTAATGGAGCGGTCCCTGGTGCCCAGACTCGGTAGTAGGCGGTCCCTGGTGCTCGGCTTCCTCAGCGGTGCAGCCTCTGGTCCTCCGACTCAGCGGTGGGTGACCCCTGGTGTCCGGAACTCTCCCGATGGTTTGGCACGTCTTTCTGTTACCGACAGACCGTCTTTCCCTGGGAGAGGGCGGCTACGCGGAGGAATTGCGTACAACCGCTCGCGCCTAGTGAGTGCTTCCCGACCACAGGAATAAATAGGTGCGGGGAATAAATGCGTGCGTCGGTCCACGGAAGCACTCCCACGAATGCGACCTGCGCGGAGAAGATGCGCAGCGCCGCACAATGTGGTTGAACGCGGAAGGAGAGTCCAAGAGACACCGGGATAAAATCCAAACTCGAAATTTATTAAAACTTGGTGATGGGACACCAACAGAAAGGGGGGAACAAACGAACAAAGCAACATAGGGTATAATAAACCACAAACAAAGACGTGCGCCAACTTGAAGGAAAACGAAGACTAAATACAAAACCAACTTAACACGTGCACAAAACAAACCAATCACCCAACTGAGACAATTAAGGACACAAACGAGGGACAGGTGCCCCAGGCACCTGTGACAGACAGTTTATGTTGCACCTTGTATTTGGAAAAACATTTGTGATAGTGTAGGGACGTCAGTACCATGGAATAGGTGAGCTACATTTATGAGATGATGCCAGATATATGCTACCATTAAGATATATTTTTCTAAGAACTAAGGAAATATATCAGGCCTCATTCTGTATAAGTTGCAGAAACATAATTTAGTAGATGTGCCAATAATTATATTTGACCCTCCAACACATTACTTTCTATATATTTCATAATATCCAGTGGGAGATAACCACCCCAAGGTGTCATAACTTATTGTGTTAACTTATTTTGACATTTTTTGAAGTCCTATGCCATGACTGAGGCCTGATTATCACTTGTCCCCAGTGAACAAACAGTCTTAAAACAGACACCATATGGTGTGAATCAGAGAATTCTCTGAAGATTGCAGAACCTGCAAGGGCCGCTGTGAGTTCCTTTATAACTGTGCTTCATTTAATTCACATCTGCCACTTGTCAACTGTCTACAGGTACAATGCATTAATGTGGCGATGGATCAATAAAAAAAAAAAAAAAAAAAAAAAAAAATATATATATATATATATATATATATATATATATATATATATATAGGTGATTGGCCTGTGTAAATTATGTACAGAGTATGAAGTCCAATATATTTATTTTTCCCATGCGATATCACTGCATAATATACTTCACACAGAGCATCATTATTATGAGCATAATTAAAATATCTTGCTCAGTACTGTGCTTTAAGACATTCACATCGCCTGTGTGTTACAGCAGCAATGCTGGTTATATATATATATATATAGCCATATATTTGCTGGCTGAGTATATAAATTATAATATATATATAATATATATATATATATATATATATATAGCTTTCTTTCACTCTAAATAACATTTGTTATTATTTGCCTTTATTATTCATACATTAAATATGACTCTGGGTTTAGTTCCACTGAATATTTGTGTAAAAACATCTACCTATGTAGCTTAAAAATAGGCAGTTGAATCATCGGGAGTTTCAGGTGCCAAGGCAAATGCTCCTCTGTTGTGTATTCTGTATTGAATTTTTCATTTAAGATTTCAAAACACCATTACAGGTTTTATGATATTAACAATACTGCTGCTCAACAAAACATTGTTTATAATGTATGGAAGTGGAGTGCACAGCAGAATTGTAATAGAAAACACTTTAAACTTTAAGCTTTACATAATGTACAATAATGCTACAATCTATTTCAATTCATCCGTAAATTAATTAATATTTCTTACTATCAATAATTGCTGTAGTTGTAACTTTTGATTCATTATTTTTTTTTAATCTTTACCCTGTTTATCCTGATTAGTGTTGCAGAGAGTGTTGAAGCCAATCCAAGCACTCCTAAAGAGAAAGAAAAGAAACATGCTGGGCAAGTTGTAAGTCCATTGCAGGGAAGGTTAACATATCCCAGAACACATTTTACACCTAGTGAGAATATTTGTTATATGTAAATTCTCTAAGAATGGTTTGGTCTGTGGAAGTAAACCCACACTGTCATACAGAAAACATGTAAGCTTTGCACAGAAAGGATGTCTTCCTGCTGTGAGGTGAAAGTAAGAGCTACTGCAACTTTGTCACTCATCCTAATACATGAGTCTATATCTGGTTAATTAATTGAAAGTAACCTTTAGTTTGGTTGTGCGACTTGCGTCAATTTACTATTTATTTATGATATTTAAATGATTTGTTATTAGCTCTAAATGTTTGTAAACATTTAAATTGTACCACATCTAAAAGCTATTCATATTCTAAATAGCTTTTCATGATGGTACAATGTTTAGGATATAAAAAGCTATAGAATGTGTAACTGTGGAACTTTCTGAAAATCTTTGGCACATACACTCAAATGCCTTCACTTTATTTATAAATATTGTTTTTCTTTCTATGAAGGAATGCTACGATTATCAGATTAAGCTTGTGAATCAAAGAAGAACTTTAGATGAATAGCTTAATGTTAATAAATATTCCAGATTGAACCAGATTAAAAGCCACCATATATGACAGTATTATGTTGAAGAATTTCCAAAGACACCAAGTTAAATCTTTTGAATATCTTTACCTGACATGATTTCATTTTAAAGATAGATGAAGTCATTTTACTGATTTACATGAAAATACATATACTTCAATATTTTTTCCTACACATGAATTTACTTGCCTTTCGCCTCCATGTCCCTGATTGCTTGCATTACATTAAGGTAACTGAGATTCACAGCACTGAAACACTATGAGTCATCGCCAAGCAATCAATGCTCTTACAAGTGTAGGTGTGTGTCCACTAAGTGCAAAACCATTTGCTTTGTATTTTGTTCTGTTTAATAGATGAAAGGCATTATCGAAGTCACCCAGGCAGTAAAACTAGTGCAATAAAATGAAGTTAAATATGTATATTTGCTGTGAGTAAAACAATCTTAAAAAGAAGAGGTCAGGGAGTACTTAATCAGCTTTGGGGGAGGATAAGCTAAATAGCATAACACAAACATAAACAGACAGATGCAGTAAATGCACATGTATGAGCTAAAGCCTGTGACGTATGTAATGTTTGCCACACTTTATAGTATTTCCAAAAAACATTTTGAGTAACACACACAGTGCCTTATCTTCATTTGAACCAAAATCCAAATTTACCCATGTTAAGATCTTTCTTCTTATAGTGTGAAATGATTTTTTTCTTGAGCTTAATTTGCAAGTTTTGTCTTATAACTTTTAAGTAAAAAATTATATAAGTTAAGTTAAAGTTTTGCCCATTCAAATTGGGGAATTTTTGTCTACTCTTAATTACACAATTGTTCAAGTTCAGTGCTAACACACAAAGCATAACTCTTAAGTAAAATCCACACATTTTCTAATTTGTTCTAATGATTTAGGTTAAACCTCTGTCTTGGTCACTTAAGGTCATTTAACGTTATATACTTAGGCCAGCTCTTTAATATTAGGTTGTATTGAAAGGTGAACCACCTTGATTGCAAATGTATAGCAGATGGCCACATATTTTACCTATTTCCTAATTCCACTATGCTTGATTATATTTATTCATTCATTCATTATCTCCCGCTTTATCCTCTACTAGGGTCGCGGTGGGGTTCCCCATGCCCATCCAGGGGAGAACGTCTCGGGCGCTGGGCAGATACACCCAGGACAGGGCGCCAATCCATCGCTGGGTACACACTCACACACACTCTATATGGGGCAATTTAGAGAACTCAATTAACTTGATCCATGTTTTTGGACTGTGGGAGGAAACCGGAGAACCCGGAGGAAACCCACGCGGACACAGGGAGAACATGGAAACTCCACCCAGATGGGGATTCGAACCGGGAATCCCTAGCGCTGAGAGGCGAACGTGCTAACCACTAAGCCACCGTGCCGCCCTGATTATATTTAGACCTGGCCAATATCCATCCATCCATCCATCCATCCATTATCTTCCACTTTATCCTCTATTAGGGTCGTGGAAGGGTTCCCCATGCCCATCTAGGGGAGAACATCTCGGGCGCTGGGCAGATACACCCAGGACAGGGCGCCAGTCTATCGCTAGGCACTCGCTCACACAGACACACACACAAACACTCTATATGGGGTAATTTGTAGAATTCAATTGACTTGGGCCATGTGTTTGGACTGTGGGAAGAAACTGGAGAACCCGGAGGAGAACATGGAAACTCCACCCAGATTGGGATTCAAACCGGGAATCCCTGGTGCTGAGAGGTGCATGTGCTAAACACTAAGCCACCCTGACCTGACCAATAGTTATTTTTAAATAAAAATACGATTATAACATAATATTGTCACCGTCATGCATTATGATGGGCATAATGCAATATCACAGATGTGATTTTTGTGTTGTCTAGTTTTTACCAAACATACAGTTTGGAGTTTAAACATTGTTGAATGAATAAATGAATAAATGTATTAGTGATAAAACAGCCATGACATAATTTCATCACAACTGTTTTTGGGTTTCAACAGTAAACCAAAAGTGAACCTTCTTTTTGTGGTTTTGTAAAAATAGAACATTACTTTTACATGCTGCATTTTAAGGGGCAACATACCTAAACATTAAATTTTATAATGATTTTATAATGTCCTATTTTAAGCTAATTCTTGTTTGCACTAGTTTTCTTTGTTTTTCACTCTTCTGGCAATGTTTTCTACATGATTTTGTATGATGTATACACTTTATGCCTTTTTATCCAGAAGAGCATTTTTAAAGATGAAATTTAAATACGTAGAATATCCATTTCCATTTATCTTAGAGATTTCTACTAGAGTTAAGGTTTGGGGATTCTGGGGCAGTCAACACTTTCACACCAAACTCAACCAAGCATGTCATTATGAACCTTGTATTGTGCACTGGGGCACAGCCATAGGCATTGGGGCAGTGGTAGGCTTGTGGTTAAGGAACCAGCCATGCGAACTGAAGGTCCCCACTTTGATTCTCTGTCCCACCAAGTTTTATGGATGAAGTGCCCCTGCAAAACGCACCAAACCGCAATTGTTCCCTGGGTGCCGTATGCAAGGCTGTACAACACATGTGCTCACTTCACTTACTGTGTATATTTGTGTGTTTCACTGCACGGATGGATTAAAAGTAGAGGGTAAATTCTTCTGTGTGTAAGCTAAGTAGTTCACTTTATCATTTTATCATAGCCGGGAGGGCAAATCTCAATCTTCTCGTGTCTGTATGACTTTCCATCGGGGCCCGTTTCCTCCCTCAGTCAAAAAACATGGATTCAAAATGAATTGAATGCTTTAAATTGCCCCATATAGAGTGTGTTTGTGTGTGACTGTGTGAGTGAGTGTGGCCAGTGATAGATTGGCACCCTGTGTTCTGGGTGCCTCTCCCCAACGCCCAAAACATTCACCTCTGCATGGGCATGTAGAACCCTCAAACAACCCTAGTAGAGGATTGAGCAGAAGATAATGGATGAATTTCATCATAGAAATGGTGAAAGAGAAATAACCTTCACCAAATCATTCCCTCAAAGTTGGAAACAAATATATATATATATATATATATATATATATATATATATATATATATATATATATATATATATATATATATATATACAGTGGGTTGCAAAAGTATTCATACCCCTTGAACTTTTCCATATTTTGTCACATTACAACCACAAACATAAATATATTTCACTGGAATTTAATGTGAAAGACCAACACAAAGTGGTATACAATTGTGAAGTGGAAGGAAAATTATACATGAATCAACATTTTTTTTACAAATAAAAAACTGAAAAGTGCGACGTGCAAAAGTATTCAGCCCCCTTTTCCCTGAGTGCAACCAATTGCATTCAGAAGTTGCCTGATGAGTGCTAATGACTCAAAAGGGTCCACCTGTGTGTAATCTAATCTCAGTACAAATACAGCTGCTCCGTGACGGCCTCAGATGTTGGTTAAGAGAATATTGGGGAGCAAACAGCATCATGAAGTCCAAAGAACACACCAGACAGGTTAGGAATATGGTTTTGGAGAAGTTTAAAGCAGGCTTAGGTTATAAAAAGATTTCCAAAGCTTTGAACATCTCACGGAGCACTGTTCAATCCATCATCCGGAAATGGAAAGAGTATGGCACCACAGTAAACCTGCCAAGACAAGGCCGTCCACCTAAACTTACAGGCCGAACAAGGAGATCACTGATCAGAGAGGCAGCCAAGAGGCCCATGGTGACTCTGGATGAAATGCAGAGAGCCACAGCTCAGGTGGGGGAAACTGTCCACAGGACAACAATTAGTCGTGCACTACACAAATGTGGTCTTTATGGAAGAGTGGCAAGGAGAAAGCCATTGTTAAAAGAAAACCATAAGAAGTCCCGTTTGCAGTTTGCCAGAAGCCATGTTGAGGACACAGCAAACATGTGGAAGAAGGTGCTTTGGTCAGACGAGACCAAAATTGAACTTTTTGGCCACAATGCAAAACGCTATGTGTGGCGGAGAAATAACACTGCACATCACTCTGAAAACACCATCCCCACTGTCAAATATGGTGGTGGCAGCATCATGCTCTGGGGGTGCTTCTCTTCAGCAGGGACCGGGAAGTTGGTCAAAGTTGATGGGAAGATGGATGGAGCCAAATACAGGGCAATCTTGGAAGAAAACCTGTTGGAGTCAGCAAAAGATTTGAGACTGGGGCGGAGGTTCACCTTCCAGCAGGACAACGACCCTAAACATAAAGCCAGAGCTACAATGGAGTGGTTTAAAAAAAAATATTCATGTGTTAGAATGGCCCAGTCAAAGTCCAGACCTAAACCCAATTGAGAATTTGTGGCAAGATCTCAAAACTGCTGTTCACAAACGCTCTCCATCCAATCTGACTGAGCTTGAGCTGTTTTGCAAGGAGGAATGGGCAAGAATTTCAGTCATAGATGTGCAAAGCTGGTGGAGACATACCCTAAAAGACTTGCAGCTGTAATTGCAGCAAAAGGTGGCTCCACAAAGTATTGACTCAGGGGGGCTGAATACTTTTGCACGTCGCACTTTTCAGTTTTTTATTTGTAAAAAAAATGTTGATTCATGTATAATTTTCCTTCCACTTCACAATTGTATACCACTTTGTGTTGGTCTTTCACATTAAATTCCAGTGAAATATATTTATGTTTGTGGTTGTAATGTGACAAAATATGGAAAAGTTCAAGGGGTATGAATACTTTTGCAACCCACTGTATATATATATATATATATATATATATATATATATATATATATATATGTATATATATATATACACACACATATACATACACATACACATACACATATACATTTGCTTACACTTAATTTTTTTATTTATTTATTTATTTATTTATTTATTTCATAGGATTTTCTTCTGACAGGCAATTAATACATATAGTGTATTAAGATTAAGGTAAAGATGTTTAAGTCTTGCACAAAATACGTCATCTAAATTTTTCTTAACAGGTTTATTGAGAATCTAATTGTCAGCTTTTTCCCCCCGTCTTTGTAGTGCGGGAAAGCTGTCTGTGGTAATCGCCCATGTGTTTCACATGTGGTGGCTGGAGATTAGTTTTAAAATGCTGCACTGTTCCTTTGGGACATGTAATCCAAAAGCAGAATTGTAAGGCGACAGTGGGCAAACTCAAGTCCTACATAGACTAATCAGATTTTTTTCCTCCTTAGTTAGTTCATGTCACTGTTGTGTGATCTCCCGGGGTACACCTTTTGAAAGGCTTTAAGAAAACAAACAACTGGAACTGGTTGGGTATACTTTTTTTTTTCAAAATGTCTCGCCTGCTTTTCCAATTTGCACATGTCTAATTTGGCACTGCTCCTGCTGCAGTAGCCAGTTTCTATCCAAAAACTGAAGCACAAGGTTTTTTCACCAGTTAGAAGCAGACATCTACAATATTGACAGGTTAGGTCAAAGGCTTATTTATCTCAGATAGCATTTTGCTACTAATGTCAGCCCTTTAAATAGCTAGGTCACAGGCAATTGTGGTTTTCCTTAAGTAACATAAAATAAATTTTAGTTTAAAACACTTGTAAATTAAACTAAAGTAAACCTCTAAAAAAAAAAGAAAATGAGCTTTCATTGAAGTTATATCTTATACATCAAGGGGGATGAGTCGTAGGCTTATGGTTCATGATTGACTCTTGTAACCAACCTGTAGGTCCCCGGTTTGATTTTTTTTCCCCTCCAACTACCATGGCTGACATGCCCTTGAGCAAGGTATCTAACCCCAATCGCACCCTGAGTGCCATATACAGAGCTGTCCACCGCTTTAGGCACATTTGCTAACTTCACAAATGTGTGTCTGTGTGTGTTTCACAGCACAGATGGGTTAAATGTGGAGGACCATTTCCTGTGTCTAAGCACACTAGGCAAATAGATCACTTTATCAAACCCATAATAATACGGAGAAGTCGTAGGCTTATGGTTCATAAACCACCCTTGTGACATGTAGGTCCCCAGTTTGATTATTTGTCCCACAAACTACCATGGCTAACATGCCTTTGGGCAAGGCACCTAAGCCCAATTGCTTCCCGGATGCTGTATACAGGGATGCCCACCACTCCATGCTTGCTCACTTCACCAGTGTGTGTATAAGTGTGTGTTTCACTGCATAAATGGGTTAAATGTGAAGGACAAATTCCTTTGTGTATAAACACAGTAGGTAAAATAGATCACTTTATCATTTTTTAACCTTGGATTTCAACGTGAAGTATAAATGACATCTCTGTGATTTGAACTATTTTCAGTTTATACATGTCCAACACAATCTCCAACACTGTCTTAAAAATCTTTGAAGCTGCTTTGAGACTGTTCTGTATTGTAAAATTCCTTGCATAAATAAATGAATCAGGCGGCATTGTGACTTAGTGGTTAGCACGGTGGCCTCTCAGATCCAGATTTAAATCCCACTCTGGGTGAAGTTTTTACGTTCTCACCGTGTCCATGTTGGTTTCCATGTTAGGGGAACATGATGTATGAACTGTTTTGACATTATATCTTGGGAACACTTTCTATAAATCCAGGATTCATAATGCTTTTTATGATTTTACAATGCTTTAAACCCATGTTAATGTACATAGATGTTCATAATCATAGTAATATATTGCATTAACAATTTGACAATAGGGGCGGCTTAGTGGTTAGCACATTCGCCTCTCAGTGTAGGGATTCCCGGTTCGAATCCCAATCTGGGTGGAGTTTCCATGTTCTCATTATGTACTACTATGTATGCAGTCTCTTTCAAAGAGGTAATTAATAACAACACTTTACTTTATGCCTGTAAAGAGAGCATATAAGATTTTATGAACAGTCTTCGCACTTATAAAGTAATTTTCAGGAAAAGTGTTCCTTAAACACAAACGTTATAAGGCTTTATGTTGCTGGTCTCTATAATAAGTTGATGAACAGTTAAAACATAATTTATAATTCATTATGCCACTTTGTGTTATAAAGCCTTATGGCATGTTCTTATAACACTTTTTAAGTGTGGTTATATGTACATCTATGAACATTAACAGAGGCTTATGACAAGTATTATAAAGCATTATTATTTACTTAATAAAGCTTTATTTATGTGTTAATAATGCATTATAAATACAGGATTTAGGTAAAGTGTTACATAATTCTTAATTTGACATGGTTAAAGTGTTGGGCTAGCAATCTGAAGGTTGTGGGTTCAAACCCCAGGTCCACTGAAGTTACCAATGTGGGTCCCATAACCCTAATTGCTCCAGGAATGCTGAATCAACCCTGTCTTCTTCAAAAATGAATTGAATGCTTTAAATTGCCCCATATAGAAATTCGCTCCAAACTCCTGACAAGTTACAGGGGATAGAGGATACACGCCATAAGGCTTTATAACACAAAGTGGCATAATGAATTATAAATTATGTTTTAACTGTTCATCAACTTATTATAGAGACCAGCAACATAAAGCCTTATAACGTTTGTGTTTAAGGAACACTTTTCCTGAAAATTACCATCAAGTCACTCGTCTGCTAAATAACCAAATGTAAATGTAATCGGACAGGCACTAGTTCAGGTGTGATTGTAGGACGTGTGGCTGATGGGTGGGGAGGCGGTGGGGTTGTTAGGGTGGATGGGGTGGATGGGGGGGTGCTCTTTCCTAATTTCCCTCCAGCTGAGAGCAGATGCGCCATAAAATTAGCTCAGGTCTGTGTAATTAATTTTTGCTTTCCTGGGATGGTGACGTGTATCCTCTATCTCCTGTAACTTTTCAGGAGTTTGGAGCGAATTTCCAAACGTCCAACAATTCGGCAAAAAGTACTTGTTCGTGCTCTAAGTTCGTAAGTGGCGAGCGAAGTGCGTTGAGAGTGATTTAGTGCAGTGAGGTCGCACACTTGCGAATCACACGCACGCAGTGGATGCGCCGCGCATCATATTCCATGGATGCGTCTTCAGCGGACACGCACTCGCCCTCACGTTGAAAGTAGCGACGGAAGGATCCAGCTGAATATTAATATTGTCGTAAACAGTAGTGACAGTCTTTGCATCACTGGAATGGACCTGTTTCCAAGATGCTAATCCTGTGACGGAGAGGCGAGCGCAGGGTATTTTTTTTCTACCTGCCGGAGGAGTCTGGATTAAACCGCGGACTCTAATGGCTCTGTAACACCGGCGCGGTTCCACCGTGTGTGTCCACTGAAGCGGCGTGAAGAGCTCTCGAGCTTGTGAAAAATGCTGGGAGAGTGTCTGGGTCGACGGGTTGTGTCTCTGAGTCTCAGGTTGCTGCTCATTATTCCCGCAGGTCTGCCGGTGCGGAGTCAACAGTCTGATAACACCGTGATGGACAACATCACCGTCCAACAGGGACAGACCGTCTCCCTCAGGTAGGAACTGTCTGTCTGTGTCTGTGTCTGTGTCTCTCTGCTTTTGGTTGATTTGGAGTAAACTCGCTTTAATGACCTACACTGTTGTTAGAACTCCCACGTGCTTTTCGTTACTGAACGAATCTGCATACAAAATATTCATTCATATTAGACTCAAGTGCTGTATAGAAAAAGGAAGGTCAGAGTACTTAGAGCACAGTGTGCTACAAAGAAACCCTTTTGTCAGAGTTGTATATTAATTAGTATAGGGATCAAAAAAGAAAAGAAAAATCATTACAATTTTTTGCCCACCACTTTAATCGTCATAGCACAAGTGAGAATGAAAAAAGAATTTGAATTATCTAAGTCACACTGACTTTTATGTAAGTCTTCCATCCATCCATCCATCCAACCATCCATCCATTATATTCCGCTTTATCCTCTACTAGGGTCATGGGGGGAGGGGGAATCCAGGGGGGAATGCTTCTGGCGGTGGGCAGATACACCCAGGACAGGGTGCCAATCTATCGCTGGGCACACGCTCACTCAACACACAAACACACTCTATATGGGGCATTTGGAGAATTCAATTGACCTTGATCCATATTTTTGGACTGTGGGAGGAAACCAAAGAACCAGGAGAAAACCCACACGGACATGGGGAGAACATGGAAACTCCACCCAGATTGGGATTTGAACCGGGAATCCCCAGCGCTGAGAGGCAGACGTGCTATATATATATATATATATATATATATATATATATATATATATATATATATATATATATATATATATATATATATATCTTGTCCAGTTTAATTAATACTACACTTACAGATACAGATGGTCTTCCATTTGGTCATTTCATTTGGTCATTTAGCAGACGCCTTTATCCAAAGCGACTTACAAAGTGAGCACAGGGTTAATACAGCCCCCCAGGAGCAATGAGGGTTAAGGGTATTGCTCAAGGACCCACATTGGTAACTTCAGTGGACCTAGGATTTGAAACCACAACCTTCAGAGTGATAGCCCAACACCCTAACCACTGAGCTACCATGCCCACTTCCAGGGTTTAACATCATCTCATTATCTTTCACTTAATCCTATACTACAGACTAGGGTCATGCGGCGGTGGAAGGTTTGGGGGTGAAGGGGCAGTGCCCATCCAGGGGAGAAAGTTTTGGATGCAAGCCAAATACATACAGGGCAGGGCACTAATCTATTGCTGGGCACTCATTCACTCACTCACTCAAGTAGACACACACACTATTTATGGGCAATTTAGAGCAGCCAATTTACCTTGAATCCATGTTTTGAGAGAAATCCAGAAAAAAAACTCATGTGGACACGGGAAGAACACAGAAACTCCATGTTTAACACTAAAAAACATTTTTGTTCAAAGGTATAGTTTAGGTATATTTGTGTAAGTTAACTATATATTTACCTCAGTATGTATTTATGTTTATTTTGACTGGTGCAGTGGAGGGTTATGTCAGCAACAGCAAAAAGGCCCTGGGTTCAGTTCTCACCTGGACTGTCAAGGTCCTGTCAAGGTGAAGTTTGCATTGTCTCCCAATGTAAACTAATTAAGGCAAATTGTCACTAGGTGTATATATGTTGGTTTGTTTGCCCTGCATTAGACTGACAAGCTACCCTGGGATCCTCTCTGCATTTTACCCAGTAAGGGTGTGGTTAGACTCTAGGAGACTCAGTTCAGCAATTGAATAAATATAAGTAAATGTGCCATAGGTTTTATTAAAGATCTATGCTGTGTGTTTAGCTGTGTTTTTAGCTGGGTAATGCAAAATTGAAACGCTGTCAAAATATTTATTTAATACCTTCTTGTTGTTTTATGGGCTATGTAGATATATGGCACTGTCCTTAATTTACAGTTACAAAACACTTTTTTTAAAGAGTAAAGATCTTAGTAAAGTGACCTTTTGACAAAGTTGTCTTGCTATAGATCACCATATCAGGTCGTTTTTATGAATGATGTATTTGATTTGGCATAGTTATAAGGAAACAGAAAAAAAAATCTTTTTAAAAATGACCGTCAGCCTTTCTGATGCAACCCTCCAGGCTTGGTACTGATTCTGGGAATGTACTGGCTTGTGCATCTGTAAGTAACTGGATTATTAATGCCATTTTTTTCCCTAGCTCAGCCTGGGGCTTGAACCCAGACCCTTGGATAATACTGTTTTCCAGCATTGCTGCTCCACACTGTTCCGTAGTGAGGCTAAACTAATTCTTACAGTATATTGCAATGCATTGAAGAACTCTTCCTGTCACTGTGTATTTTCAAGAATGAACTTTGAGACATAAGGTGTTTTAAGTATTATAAGGTGTTATAAGACACCTTATTGAAGCTTACAGAATCTGATATTCTATGAAGTAACTGTTGATTAGCCTAGCAGCATATTATTTCGCCATAATTAAAAGGTGAAAACTGGAGAAATCATGAGCTGACATTATTTTGTCTTTGAAATGTATTTTCTAATACACAAAGTGCGATAAAGTATTTTACAGTTTACAGAGGCTCAATAAATAATTTACAGTCTCAACACAAATCTATATGATAAAAAAAATAATTTGTTGTAATTTATTATTGGCCTGTGGATGTTTGTTTGTTTTGGCCAGTCAGTCATTATTTATTTTTTAAAATTAAGTGTAGAGTCTGTTTACGAATGTGTGCACATTGTTCTTTGGTCTGCCGCTACAGGAGAAATGTTTACTTTCAGCAAATCGACTTTCTAATAACAAATGACCTCATTGTGATGCTGAAGACTCCAGGTGTCACACAGTCCTACTTGTTTTCCTCTTGTCTGGAAGAAGCATTAGCCTACAGAATTAACCTACATTTAGACCTAAGTATGACACAGTGGATTACGCTTAGGCATTATACACTTACTAGCCACTTTTTTAGATACACATCTTTGATTCTATACTTATTGCCAATTTTATCGGTGCCAATTACAATATACAGTACCGGTTAAAAGTTTGGACACCCCTACTTTTTGCAGCTAATCTGGTTACTAAATTAATGTTTGTGATTTCGCCATAATTGACCTGCCGCAGTTGTAATCCACTCTATATGAAGCAATATACAGCTTAAACAGCGATATTTTAAAAAGTTATTAATAATAAATAAAACTGTAAATGTGGCAGTAAATTATGCAGGATTAAATGACTGACATTTTGTGTTTTGCTTTTCAAAATTAATATATATATATATTTATATATATATATATATATATATATATATATATATATATATATATATATATATAAAACATTTACTATTAGTACAGGTCAGTTCCATAGCAGTGTTAACATTTCAGCCTTGAGAATCAAGCATAGCTTTACAGTTTTAGGACTTTCAAATTTCTGACTAAAAAACAGGTGCACTCATGTGGGTGATTTCTGACATCTGTTTAATTAAAAACGACATCATCTTCAGACAGCTCACATCAAGTACAAGTCATGTTTTTATGCAAAATGAGTGTTTTCTTCTCTCCTGTTTCAAAGTACAGCATGGCAATGCTAAAAAAGTAACTTTGAAATTAAACTCACCAAACTAAAAGAACGATTAATTAAGCCTTGAATAATTTAAAGGTTACACACTTTATTTTTTACAAATTTCCATGGTTCTCTTGGGTCTATATGAAATGCCTGTAACATGTCAAGGACCAAGAACCAAAGCACCTGTTTCAATAGGAAAGGCAAAAAATATTTTTTTGATGTGTGCTGTGCTTATTTCTCATTAAATCCACTTCACAAAGGAGGAAAAATAAACACCCAATGAGGCTGCAGGCATAGAAGGTAGTGGAAAAGCAAAGCTCAAAGTGCAAATCATCAGGTTTAAGGTGGCAGTGTGTCACATTGAGTTGAAATCACCGAAATTCATGATTACCAATGATATTAGGCTTATATTTCTTTTAAATTAGGCAACTTGTCATGATTTCCAATGAACTCTCCGCACTCTCCCTTCCTCAGTGAGTTTTTTCTCTCTTTAAATGCAGCAGACACACAATTAGCACACACACAAGCTGCAGGTGAAAGCTATCGCCTCACCTGATTTCCTGGCTCCGACTCTCATTCACAAACTGTGCTCAATCGCAGCTCCGTGTCACCCTGCCTTACACTGAATCTAATTGCAAATTTGAAGGTATTCAAAGGTATTGTGAATTATTTTATTTTTACATAAAATAATTGGATTATATTGCATTGTGATGTAATCTGCAATTTACAACCCTATTAACAAGCCCAACAGGTTTTTACTAACTGTAGTTTGAACATTGACATAAAATTATGTCAACTGACCTTCATGTGCAATTCTCTACAGCCAGCAACAGAGCATTTCTGTACATACCAGTATTTTGTAATAGTATCATGCAATTGTTTGTGACTTAAGATTTAAGAAATCAATGTCATAAATATATTGTATGTTTTAAAAGATTTTTAATTTTTAAAAAGCAGTTTTTAATGGCGTTTTTTGTCCAAGAAAAAAGAAGCACTTAGAATAGACCTAAGGTACATATGCAAGCTAATATCTTCTTAAGATGAGACATAACTGGTAAAGTATGATGTAGAATGTCTCTGATAGTTTATCACATTGTTAAAACAAATTCATTAGGAACTGCTGTCTTTGATTTGTCTTGATTTCTGCTTGTTTGGAAAGATTTAAGCTTAACTGTCTTTGCTCATGTCGATTGCATCTCCCACTAGTTGCTCACATGTTGAAACCTAATATATCTATTGTTCTTATCTGTACCAAATGAAATTGAATCAAAACACAGTTGTATGTGTGCAGTGAAGATCTATAATCTTATATGTAACAAATGGGTCAGGAAACATTTTTTTAAAACTGGTATAAGGTACGTTGCATTAAAGCATTTTAAGAAATACTCATAAATTGAAGAAATGAAATTATGAAATTATAGCTGAGGATTAATTGTTGTATAGATAATTTTTTAAAAATATATAATTGTCTTTTTTCCTGATGTTGCAATGATAGCACTGGTCTTCCGGGATTCTGAGGACACAGCCCCCCTTTTTTCGAACCATTAAGGGGTCATCAGGCAGCTATTCATATGCATAACAACCTACAGCCCACCCACCCCCTCTGCCTCAGAGGTGAAACGCTAGGTAAAAACTGAATTCAAAGGTAAATTCCCTGAAATTCAGTGTAATGCGTTGCAGTTACAGACATTCTGCAATGAAAGTTTAGTGAAATTGAACATACTTTCAGTAACTACAATTAAAATGAAACAGATATCTTCAGACATTCAAACATAGTCCTCAAACTAATTTTACTGCAAACTGTGTTTTTACTCCTAAATGTAGACATACATACAAATAGACATATCTAAGTTTATTTTTAGAAGTCGTACTTTATTTTAGTTTATATTGAAAACGCAATAATTCACTTGCGCCTCGATTTTATTTTTCATGCTTGTTTTTTAGCGTGTACATACGTTTTTTGCATGTACATACATTTTTTTAAATAAAACTTACTGATACATATGTCTCTGCATCTCTTCTTTACCAATAATAAATAGTACATATAGATATACCTGAGGTTATATTTAGGCTATTATATTATATAGGATATACTCATTCATTCATTATCTCCCGCTTTATCCTCTATTAGGGTCGCGGTGGGGTTCCCCATGCCCATCCAGGGGAGAACATCTCGGGCGCTGGGCAGATAGACCCAGGACAGGGCGCCAATCCATCGCTGGGCACACACGCACTCACACATACACACTCTATATGGGGCAATTTTGGAGAATTCAATTGACTTGATCCATGTTTTTGGACTGTGGGAGGAAACCGGAGAACCCGGAGGAAACCCACGCAGACACGGGGAGAACATGGAAACTCCACCCAGATGGGGATTCGAACCGGGAATCCCTAGCGCTGAGAGGCGAACGTGCTAACCACTAAGCCACCGTGCCGCCATATAGGATATACTGTATAATATAATATATTATATTATATAGGCTACATCTAAAACTACTAGATTAAATATGCATTCTACACATCGTAATGCCTATTACTTTCAAAATAATGGTTGCAAATTATCAAATTTTCATTTATCAAATTAGCATTTTCTAAAATGTGTGCTAAGAGTCCTGAAATCTGATATATATATATATATATATATATATATATATATATATATATATATATATATATATATACACATGTGTGTATGTATGTATGTGTGTGTGTGTGTATATATATATATATATATATATATATATATATATATATATATATATATATATATATATATATATATAATCATAAATACATGAAATAAACTCTAAAAACCTTAATACCCTTTTCCATCTAAAATAACTCTTAAGGATGATTAAACATATAATTATTAGACATCAGTTTACTTTAGCCTGTTTATATTTCTGATTGTGTCTGATTGGATTCCGTCCAATTTTTTGTCTTATGTGCATGTCGTGCAATAGGCAATTGGAAGAGGGGTAAACAAAGTCATGATGCACCCGAGTCACTGTTCTGCTTGAAGTTGAACCTTTGTTCCAGTTTCAAATACCTTTCAGATTGAAACAGGTTTTGCTCGAGAATTGCCTAGTATTTTGTGCTATCCAATTTTCTAACACTCTTGACCAGTCTTCTTATCCTTGCTGATTAAAGGATTCCCACAGATTGATGCTGAAACCATCTGTGGAAGCGGTGTTCTCAGAATAATTGAAGATGTTAGGTTTTCAATATATCTTTTATGATGACCAAAAGGTTTTATTTTTCTCTCATTTAAATAGAAAAGCTTTCTTTCATGTGTGTGGGGAGTATGCCATATGTAGTTGGTGAACTCCAAAATTCATTCTTTCTATATGCAATGACTTTTTTTTACCTACTCATTCATAAAGTCCTATTTTGTGGATTGTATGACTTGGATCTTTGCAGCTCTTTCAGTGTTTTCATCTGAGTCTTTGATAAATTTTTAACAATGCCCTCTTAGCCCAGTCTGTGAGTTTTGGTGGATGGCCTTCTCTTGTCAGGTTTGTAGTGGTGCCTTATTCTTTTCGTTTTGTTATAAATTATTAAGCATTGCTCAGTGGAATCTTCAAAGATATTTCATAACCCAACCGTGAATTATTCTTCACAAGTTTGGTTTCTGACCAGTAATAAGAGCTGAAGAACTATTTGGTTCTGATGTTGATTTTGGTGAAATTAGTAATTATGTTACCTGCAAAGTTAATTGTTTTGATTAGGGCTTTAGGTGGTGAACTTATAAAGCCAGAGTGATTTCACCACTTATACTAGTCAGAGGGACACATGACTGTGCAGGAGAGGTAGGAACACCAACGGGAATGAAAAGTCTGGGTTAATAAATGACTATTTACTTACTGGTAAATACATTGAAGTTAAAACTTGTCCACTGTACTAATGTTAAGATGTATTAATTCTGAATTTCCGTAGTCACCACCTGAGATATTAGTTTACACTGGGGCTTTCTGTATAAAAAGGTGTAAATTAGAAGGAAAAATAAATCCCTTCTTGAGCATTTCAATGTCTGTTAGTCTCCAATTTGTTTAGTACTATACTGAAGTCAAATCAGTTACTTATCAATAGGACAGCTATTAGTGTCATCTTTACTTTTTGTATTTTTAAAGTTAAATATTTTTCCCATTCTCTTTAAGCTGGTGTAAATATAACTGAGTAAACTAAATAGACATGAAATTATCTTTTAGTGTTTGTTGTTTGATGCATCTAACTCCTTAAGTCCCTCTTTGGATATGCCATCTACCAGGACTGAACTTTCAGGTGTGATTGTAATTAGAAGGAAAATTCAGATACCAAACATCATTCATTAGTAATTTTTAAAGTAAATTATTCATGAGAGAGTTATGTAACACAAAATTACAGTCTAAACATCATTTTTCTTGTTAAAGGGGCCTGTTTTGTCAACTTTTTACAGAGGAACATTTAATTAGCAGATAATTGTGGACAAAATGAGTTAAACATATGGCAAACAAAGGAACCTATTTGATAGACATGCCATTACAATTAGTGCTACCTACTTAATTTTACGATTTAAGTAATCTTTTAGGATACCAGATTGTTTAAAACAACTCCAGGGTGTTGCTAACAGTTTATGTGTGAGTGTGTGCATGTGTTTTATTTGGTGATTTACTCAGGTTGTGTGGTAATGAGTTTTTGGTTACATTACTCAGCACTTGCTTGCAATAGAGCCACTTAAGGTAGATCACTGAGTGAAATTCATTAGACTTTCATAGAATGATCAGTGTGCAGAGAGAACCAACAATGTGCTCTTATTAACAGAACAGAATTACTAATTTGTTCTAAAAGGAAGCTGCTCCGTATCGTTTGCCTCATTTAGGTTAATAATTATGCAGCATACAGATAGACGTACCAGCTTAAGGAAAAATTTGGTATTTTTTAATCTTGGCCTATATTTCTTGCTAATAACATTTTCAAGTAATCCAGTATTTATTAAACACAATGAACTTAAGAAATGGAAATGGCTATACAATGGGATCCTTTAGGGCAATGACATCAAAGTAAACTGAATTTGTAATTGTAAAGCTTATATTGTTATGACAATAAAAAAAATGCAATAACCCTGTGATTGTACCTCAGTATTCAGACAGTACTGGTAGTCTTGAATGATATTTATGGGGTGCTTGCAAATTCATTTTTAAAGCATCAATAGACTGCTTATTTGCATGACGTCACAAAGACAAGGCATTAGTAATGTTATTGATGGCTTGGTGATAGAGCCACTTAAGGTAGATCACTGAGTGATAGTGGATAGCAGTCTGATGCTTCTAGGCCATTTTACATGCATAACAGTAACAAGAAAAAAGGCAAGTTTATACATAGTTTGCTTTACCATACTGTATATGGTTTCAAATTATTTTATTTTTATATACTATATTATAAAATATGACACCTGTTGAAAAATGTCTGGTAACTAAAATCTGACTGGTTTATATTAAAGCCCTATTATTAGACTGGACATGTGCTCTGCCTTGGCTTACTTTCCTTCTATAAGCACGACAGGGCAGCAACTCATGGGTTCCTGAGAGTATTGGAGACATCTGCTCATCATGGCCACAGTTTTAGACTAATGACATTGTAGCCTTGGCCACACACCGAATGGCAGATATCTTTGAAGCCTTCCAGCTGTCTGATCCAAACCTCACAATTAACATAGAGACTTATTAATGTGAGTGTGACAGATACAGAAGACGATCTAGAGGCACTTGTTTTATTTATCTAAATATCTTTGTATGTGTCTCCTGCATTATACAGTACAATGCAGTTATTACATAAATTTAAACTGGAAAAAAATGAGAAGTGATGGCTTTTAAAATGTATTCCAAATTATGTCATTATTACCCAGCATTGACTGAGAGGTGGAAGGCTTTGAGCTAGTGGGTCTTGGCTGTTTCATATTCAGCATATGCCCATCCAGATTTTTGTTTATGAATATAATCCTGCACAACTTAAGGATTAGCAGCAGAATGGGGCTTTTTTCGAATCAGTGTTTCAGTGAGCATGCATGGATTCACCATTCATCAAGTGTGGATTAATTCTCTTACTCTGTGCATAATTGAAAATTCAGACTGAGCTTATTGTTGGGATAAAAAAAAATATTGACAAACCACTTAGTGTGTTTTGTGCTTTTATGAAAGCGTTCAAACAATACCAGCAAACTACTGCCGCATGCTGACAGATAAAAGAAGTGCTTGTAATCCCTTCATTAGTAATTTACTCACTGTTACTTGACTGTTGTAATTAATAACAATCTACTGTAAGTAACCTAGTAAAATAAAACATTGTTTAAAAAAATAACATTGGTCACAAGTGACATTAACTTAACTTGGAATGACTGATCAAATAATTGTATTAGACCAGCTTCAAGGCTTTCTATATTTTGTTGGTTGTTTTTCAGTATCTTTCTTTTAAGACTTTACTGTGCATAGTTATTATTAGCTTATATTTAACATTTTTTATCAAATAAATCTATACAGGTTTGGATTTCTCTTATGAAATCAATAGATGTAGCAAATCACTAGATGTAGCAGGTGTAAATCAGGCTTGACCCTAATAGAAATATAGTGGCATATGTGTCAAGCCAATATAATGATAAGTTGTAATAAGGTAAGTATAAGGAATTGTAGATTGCATGGTGTATTCTTCGGATGTTTGTCAGTTGCCTGATTTAGCCGGTCAGGATGTCTGTTTAGAAACTCTTCACTGGCATGGGTGAGCTATGGAGTCAGCATCCACCATATGTGATGCACTAGACACAAGCAAGTGATCTTCTCAATGGAATTTTTGTTATGAAAATGCCATTAGAGCAGGATGTGATGCAAATAGAGGGTAAAGGCTTTTCCCATAGGGTAATCGTAAGAGTTAGGACCAGCCACTTTTCAATGGTGCATTCTGATTTTTGTGTCTAAAGAAAACTCTATAGTGTGAAGTAATGATTCCTATTGTACTATTCCTATTACAAAATACACAAAAATTGAGATAAACTAAAATTAAGTATGCAGCATAAAGATGACAAAGCTCTACATGGTATAGCAAAACACAGAATTTTCTAAGCATAAAGCAAATAATAAAAGCCAAAAAAAAACTCATGGATCATATGGAGGAGGAACGCTACACAAACATAACTGGAACGGAGCCATAAAAAAATCAATACTACTTATTTGAGAAACAGAGCAAAGAAACTAAAGAAAAAGACATGAATAAGAATAAAGGATAAACACACTTGACATGTGAAGTATGTATCCATGAAAATGTCATTAATTAAAAGATAAACATGAAATTGACCGTTACAGGTCATGACAAACAGAGCATGTAGAAATATCAGAAATAGTCTGAAACAGGTACATGCCCTAAAGGTTTTTCCTGACATGGTTCAAGCCACTTATTACAGTTTTGTGATTACACAATGACATTCAAGCACTCCTTAAACAGTGCAATGTGACATAAATGTAGAAAAAAAAAAAAAAAAAAAAAAAAAAAAAAAAAAATATATATATATATATATATATATATATATATATATATATATATATATGTGTGTGTGTGTGTGTGTGTACAGTATATAATAAGTAAGAAAATTAGAAGACAATCAGATGCACGATTCCTGTGAGCAAAAATATGAAGTGAATTCTTATATATGTAAATATTTTAAAAGTAATCTCAAATCATGAAGCTCTGTAAATTGGTAAATTGGATCTGTTGATATAAAATTTGCAACATGGCGTACACCAGCAAACATCTGCATGAATCACAGCAATAAAAGTTGGTCAATAGTTAAGTAGTGATTTTATAATGGAAAATTACAGGTGAATAAGTGCAGTGCCATTCACCAGTCTTTGACCACCAATCACTGTTACTTGACTAACAGCATGCCGGAGAGTCTCATCTCTCATTCGGTCCAGCTGGAAATCCCTATAAGGGATGTGTCTGAGAGGAAAGTAGTGTAGGTTGCTATCCCCATGTCTTTATGACACAAAGCTGACATATATGGACTGAGAGCCAGCCCTAAGCCAGTGTATTTATCTTACGTCACATTTTACTAAGGCAGGACATTTATTCCTGCCAATAGAGAGGAAAACCTGGCAATTCATTCTTAAAATCAGCTGATGGGTGAGACGGTCTGTGGGCAGTAGCTGTCGGGTTGGGAGATGGAGTTCCCACTGTCTAGACCAGACCTCAGAGCACCTGACAATCTTCTACCTGCACTTGGAGGCAGGACTTGGAAGCGATACTGCAGTTCTGTGAGTAATGGTAGCAGGGTTTGGGAGTCTTGCAAGCATGTCTTGGAGGGCTTAGATGAGGCTCACTGGAGAGGTTATCATGGCAACGGATCCAACTCGCAGTTTTCCACACAATAGAAAAGGTACAGGGAAATGAAGACAAAGGCATAGAATTAACTCAAAGTTGGCTTTACCTCCAACATAAAAAAACTTTTTTTTTTTTTTCAAACTGTACCACACAGACACAACAGGTGTTTCAGCCTCCTGTTGCAGGTCTCCTTTTGTTCCTTACAACACCTGCCACAAAGACTAACATAGGTTGCTTTTTCAGATGTGCATGCCTACTGGTTCTGGTTTCTCAAGTCCACCATTCACAAGATAGCACAGAATCACCTCCTTGCCATCAAGTGACAAATTCAGGCTGTGACAATGGCAGCCACTGATGTTAAACAAAGACGTTCTTTATGTGGCCCACCATATAAGACATTGCTACTGTAACAATCAAAAAATTAATTTCTTTTTCAGAAATGGATAATTTTTTACAATGAATGTATTTACTCTTATTTTGCATTAGTTTATTTAATCATACATTTCTATTTAGTATGTTCTTGTCTTGGTAGCACGGTGGCTTAGTGGTTAGCACATTCGCATTTCAGTGCTAGGAATTCCTGGTTCGAATCCCAAGCTGGGTGGAGTTTCCATGTTCTCAGGTTTCCTCCACCACAGTCCAAAAAACATGAATCAATTGACTTCTCCAAATTACCCCATATAGAGTGTGAGTGAGTGTGTCTGTGTGAGTGAGTGTGTACCCAGTGTCCGAAACGTTCTCCCCTGAATGGGCATGGGGAACCCTAGTAGAGGATTAAGCGGAAGATGATGGATGGATGGATGTTCTTGTCTTAGGCGGCATCATATTTGGACACTACAACCATTTGAGATAAAATACCACAGAAAATCAAATCAAATAATTTAAATTTAAAGCAATTTAAAAATACTTTGGGGCACATACCATTTGTACAATAATTCTCCTCAACAAAAAACATACCTACTGTATGCCACTCTTATAACAACTCAACTCTGCCTAATATAGCATGCACCTCTACTCTAAATACATTAAAGGTAAAATAAAACATAAAGTGTCTTTTTTTCTTAAAACTGATGTCGCATGATGCTGACTTTGCTGTTGTGTAAATGTGCTGAGGGACCACTGTCCATGTGTACATAGTGCCCCTGAGGCTGAGGTCTGACAGCCAGGAGGATGAAGAGTTAAAGTGGTTCATGGGGGGGTGCATTCACAAAGAACAAATTAAAGACCCATCTGTGTGCACTGATTACTTTCATTTTCATTATCTTTTAATGCATTTGAGCTGTGGGATGAATGACATCACAGAGTATGTATGTGTGTGTGTGTATAAATATGATCTGGTTTGGCCACAACATTTTATTTACCTGAAAAGTTAATGAGAAGACACTTATAATAGAGGAAAAGAATATAAAATAAAACTAGAAAAAAATGTTATAGGCAGACATCATTAGAGACAGTGTTGTAAGCATGTACTCACAGCATGCTGGAAGACTTTTGTCAAATATTTCAAAGTAAAACTGCTCACAGGCCCTTTTATGATAATAGTTCACATCTGACGAAAAGGTGAAAGAAACCAAATTTCTGAGTAAGGTGATTCTTTAAAAAAATATTTTCAAATAAATCAAATCACTTAAGGTCACTTAAAAACAGAGTACAAATCTGAAAATTAACATGTATTTACTTATGTGAATACCACAATTTTCTGCCCTGCTAGTCTTACAAATAAGTACTTGTCAATAAATATTTCCAGATAACAAATGCTTTTGAAAAATTACAACGGAATATTTGAATGAAAATTTAAAAAATATTTAAAACAAAAAGTGCTGCTGGACAGAGAACAATACACCAATTAAAACATACTGTTGTCTGACCATCATCCAACACCCTAATAATACCTACTCTGTGGGGATCTCTATTATCGAAGAACATACTAAAGCAGACTTTCAAAGTATGTAGATAAAGATGTATTACACTTTATAATTGTTGAACTACAAAGTGCATCCATATGGTAGTGTAACTGATAAAAGTGAGTGTAGTACAAAGGAGGTGTACTTAATAAAATGGCTGGTGAGTGTACAAGCACCTTAAAGTAGTCTTCTGTTAATTAAATGTCTCACTGGAGTGAGGATTTTTGGCCAAATTAAGTTTTGCTATTAACTATAAATTTTTTTTAATATATGTTTTTTTTTTTTACTGTTGGAAGGTGATGTGTAATCTATTGCAAGTGAATAGCTGATTTGTTGAAACGGCATGACAAAACAACATGCCTTTAGCAATGTAAAGCATTCAGCCTTATGCAGTTTTCAAGCCTTAATTTTACATTAGCTAGCTCTCCAACAGCAGTAGCTCCTTGCTAAGACATTAAGTACAGTCTGTAAAAAGACTTTCTCCTTAGCAGGGAAAATATATCCAGTGACAAAAATGTTATGGCATTATAAAATAACAATGATGTTGTTATCCACAGAACGTTTGCAAAGAAATAAGCAAGAGTACATTTTTTACTATAGATTTTTATCGCCATTTAGCCAGCTGAATCTGAAAAGTTAGACATCATATTTTTTGCTTAGTATTGTTAGCAAAGTTTAATATCAACAAGGGATCCTAAAAACAAGTTGACATTCTACTTCTATATAGTGTGCCACTGTGGCATAGCAGTTGGCAGAGTTGCCTCTCAGTGATCAGTATCGATCTTTCCCGATCTGGGTGAAGTTTCCATGATCCATGTGGGGTTATGTTGGGTTTTCTGGTTCCTCCCAGAGTCAAAAAAACATGGATTCAAGGTGAATTGGCTGCTTTACATTGCCCCTCAATAAATTGCCCTTTTATTGTGTCTGTGAGAGTAAGTGTATGCTCTGCACTAAATGTTTTCCCCTAGATGTGCAATATCTCTCACACGCTGAAACACAAATAAAAATGACAAAATTACGACTAGCATCAGAGCAGAATTTATCTCCTCTGTTGCTTATAGAGCATCGCAGCAGGATGTATGACACTTAAAATTTTCCAGCACTGTGATATTTTTTAAGACACTTCAATAAAAAAATTAAATAATCTGTATTTGTTACTTCTTAAACATTTCTGGTGATTGTTAGGTAGTGCTGCACATCAGCTTTGTAAAACTATACTTGCTTGGGGTACTTTCACATGGACTTTGACATGGTAATTTTAAATCATTAACTTTATTCATCTTTATTTATTCATTGCGTCTTGTCATTGTCGTCTTTTAAAATACAACTTCCATACAGATATCCTGATTTTCCTTAATAATGTATTTATGATTTAGAATCTGTTGCTTTGTCATTGAAAGCAAGCCATTCCTGCACAAAAGCAGCAAAACAGACTTAAACCATAATTTAACCAACTTTAACATGCAATTTAATCGATTCTTACCTCTTTGGCAGAAAGCTATGATCTGCAGCTGTTCTATCATTATAAAATTATAAAATGTAAGGAATTTTTGCACAGGGTGTAGTAACTTGCCTACAATGTTTTACACATTTTAGATCATTTTAATTTGTACATAAATATAACCAGGCGGCACAGTAGCTTTGTGGTTAGCACCATCAGCCTTTCAGCACTGGTTATCCAGTTTTCCCCTCTCATTCTCCTCTGGAGGGGCATAAGGGAAACCCACCCCACCACCATAACCCTAATATAGGATTAAGCAGAACATAATGAATGAATAAATTAATAAATATAAGCCACAATGAATTCCATTCACTATTCGTGAGTTGTTATCATGTCTGCAAATGAGAAAGTCTTGAAGATACGTTTTTTCCCCCCATTTTACAGATGCTCTAAATGTCACGCAGATTTGGTTATACAGCTGTGCAGATGGAGACAATGGGAGACACACAGACAACACTAAACTAAATGTTCATGGGGCAGTGCGTTTAACATGGAGCATTTACACACTGAGCAGGAGGGCATGGGGAGTAAATGACTGTGCTGATTGGGAGGACTGTGGGAAGTTTTATTACTCTATTAAGCAGCCATCCAATGTTTCGTCAGTCAAACAACCCAATTCAACACCCTGCCGTGCACTCCTTGCCCTCTAATACTGCAGGCTAATCAATGTTGGCTACACATATGAGCCATCAGCATTTGCTCATGGTCAGTGTGCTGAATGAGGAGAGTCCCTAGGCTTGACTATTTATAGACTATCCCGGATTCTATTTGTTGTTGTATGTGAAGTAATTTGCACAAAGAGGGCATCATTTCTCTGGAGAGGCTTTCTTTTGTTAACCCAGGCAAAGTGCTGGTGATGTGCCAGACACCAGGCAATCAGACAGTAGTTAGGCCTTATTAGCACTGGTTAAACCCTATTTAGCATTGTGGAAGAAGAGCTAGGACTTACCCTAAGGATCTTAAACTAAATTTATCCCTTTAAAATTTAAAAAGGCATTGAATATAGACAGAGGGTGTTTTTTATATCATGATGTCTGCAGTATCAATTAATTGTATTATTTTTCTGTAAAAAATCGCAAAAAACATTTATAGCGTTATACAAAAATTTGTATAACATTTATTAATTAAAAAATTAACAGAACAGTCTCTGATAAATAGTCTGTCAGTTTTGGAATGGTTACAAAAGCAAATGTGATCAGATTTATTAAAATAAAAAGTTATAATTTTTTTTTTTTTTTAAAACGGAATCATATGGTTTTGTTACAGGGCACGGCATGCTGGTAAAAATGTGCACATGCTGGACCCAACCACATGAGACAGCACCCCAAGGGACAAACAATAGTTTGAAAAGTTTATTTAAATATACATAATAAAAGCAACATGGGGTTAGCACGTTCGCCTCTCAGCATTAGGGATTCCCGGTTCGAATCCCCATCTGGGTGGAATTTCCATGTTATCCCCGTGTCCGCGTGGGTTTCCTCCGGGTTCTCCGGTTTCCTCCCACAGTCCAAAAACATAGATCAAGTTAATTGAGTTCTCCAAATTGCCCCATATGTTTGAGTGAGTGTGTGCCCAGCAATGGATTGGCGCCCTGTCCTGGGTGTATCTGCCCAGCGCCCGAGACGTTCTCCCCTGGATGGGCATGGGGAACCCCACCGCGACCCTAATAGAGGATAAAGCGGGTGATAATGAATGAATGAAAAGCAACATGAATAGCCCAGGGCTCATGCACATCCTACATACCATGCATATGACTTGAAGATTCCTCAGATGCACACGTGAACTCTACAAACCAAACCATATATTATGTACCATGCTACTACTACTGCTGTGCATGTACAAAGACATTCACCTCAAAAAGTTTGTGCACCTTACAGAAAATAAATAAAAGATACAAAAGACAAGCTTATTGATCGCTGGGGGGGTCTCTGTCCTGCATCACACATGCCAACGGGAGCAAGCATCACAGATGACCCTTCCGACAATATCCGGTTTTCCATTTTATGACTTGCAATACCAAATACGCTGCTCCTTCTCTTGCGCCCATGTGTGGTGGGTGGCACAGACAGATTTAAATAAATTGCCTGAAAACACAGCCAATGTAGGACACAGAAACAGTAACTGTGCTCTGTAAAAAAACATGCTGGAGGGGCACATTAGATGTGGAAGCACCCCTCCAAACAATCAAAACATATAATGGATAATGTCTCTCTTTCCATCTTTAATCTATACAATTCAAAATATATGTGTTCAATGTAAGAGCAGACAGTAAGAATGGTCTAGCAATTTCCCTTTATTAAAGTTTACCTGCAGCAGAATGTTATTGACATGCTTTTTCTCAACCTTTTTTCTTTTTAATTTGTTTGTACGTATAACGGCGTGGAAAATAAACCCCTCGTTCATTTAAATGTCTGTAAATCTCTGAAATCTGTCCCATGTGCTGTCAGTAAGTTTCAGTTTATAGAGCATCACTGCCACACAGAATAGCTTTGACACAGATGTTGTTATTCTCTTGGGTTTTAGTATGGGTAAAAGTAGGACGTTATTTGGAACAGAAATCTCATGAGGACATTCAATTTCAACTGGTGTTTTTATTGTCAAGTGAAAAATACAAACTTCCTACAAATCAGATCTAGCTTTCAGACATATCTACCTTGAAACATTGTCAGTTTATGTAAATGGAAGATGCACCATGTGTACTAAAACAGCATGGCATTTAATTTTGAATTGCCATTGAAACCTTTGCACCATTGCTCGTCAGAGTCCATTGTAGTGCTCTTCAAGTTTTTAATGAGTGTTATGACAGATTGTTTTGACCCCCTTTATCTAAAGCTCCCCTTGCTTTCTCATTTTTAAAAGAGATTAGAAAATCATTTTGTCCTTCTTATCTGTTTCTTTCTTTCTGTCTGTGGTTGAAACAGCTGTGTCCACAAAAGCTCCCCATCAGGATTAAATGGACCCCTATAGTTTGTCTGAACAAATTGGAACACGCTTTCAGGTTTCCTGGAAACATAGTGGGGGGATAATCTAAATCAACCCCATATTATACATCCTGGAGACCCTTGAGGCCGAAAAGAGTTATAACAGTGAAAAGACACTGCAGGGGTGGGAAGGTGTCTGTTAGATGTCTGTTTTAATTAGAGATTAATCCAGTAGAGAACATCACAGTTCTTTATGCTCACCTATTGATTATGACATTTCATTCATACATTGACTATAAAGAGGTGTCAAGACTCACATACATAAGAACCAGAATATCTGGAAAAAATCCACTCTGGCACAGGGAGGATACATGCAGACTCCACAGAGAAAGAAGCTTTGTTTCCCCCAAATGAAACTTGAAGATGGACATTGCTGTGAGGGAAAAGTGCTAACCACTTTACCACTGTGACATCCATGTAAAACAATTAAGATTGGTTTTGTCCTCAGAACAAAAAGATATGTTAAAAAGCAGTAATTTGTCATAACACACACAGAGTGAAATAAAATGTAAAGTGTCTGGTATTGTAAAATAATTTTTTAAATATAGTACCAGTAAAAGGTTTGGCTTTGTAGTTTTACAATTACAGAGCGTACCTCCATCACAGAACAGGTATAATTTGGGTGGTGGTTTATCGTCAGTTCTGCAGTGATGCGGTGTGAGTGTTTTAGTGCAGCAGTGCTGCTGTAGTTTCATTGAAACACTTCAGTGTAAAGGTTTTCATGTCACATCGCACAGGGGAGTGCATCTGTAAATATTAATTATTAGTTGCTTTCCTTATACATAACACATGGTGGTAGGAGTGTGGTGCTACCCAATGTATGGATAAGTTTGTTATGGTTGTGAGTGTCACATGCCATCCTAAGTATTGTTTATTTACTGTTGTAGGGTGGGTACATACTCTAAAGCATTATGATTAATTCAATATGATTAAAAATAAAACAATAACAAGTATTTTATTACAATTCTTAACATGTAAAGCTTAAAGAGATTTTTGCCTTACAACAGTGGTACCTTTGTGGATGTATTCCATATTTTGGTCAAATTCTCTTCACTGAATAATTATGATTATTCTTGTATTTATTATATTTTAATTTTAACTTATGTTTTAATCCAGTCATTATTTATATATATATATATATATATATATATATATATATATATATATATATATATATATATATATATATATATATTGTCACGGTAGTCTACCTCGGGAATGAAGCGGTTGCGCATAGAAAGCGCAGAGCCACCGCGTCTACACGCGCTGAAGGGAGCCAGGCACGCAGGTAGCAGAGAACGGGTTTATTAAAGGTGCAGTGCACCAAAAAACATGAGGTACAAAAGACTAGTGACATTAAACACAAACGACCAGCCCTGATGACAAGAAACAATGGAAATAAATACAAAAAGACACCCGACCATGTGCACAAGACAAACCAATCACGAGACGACGTTAATTAACTAAACTAATAACCACTGAACGTTAATTAACGGAACAGAACTAGACTAAACACAAAACAGGTGACAGGTGCCCTAGGCACCTGTTACATTACCCCCGCCCCTGCGGTCGCGCAACGGGGGGACGCGACCAAGAAAAAAAAAAAAACAGTCAGGTGGGGGGGGGGGGTCCTCTGCCCTCTGCCCTCTGCCCTCCTTGAGCCGGGCTTGGAAGGCGCCCTCAGGTGGACGCCCTCTGCGGGAGAGGCGTGCCGAACGCCCTCTGGCTGCAAAGTCAGGTGGACGCCCACGGCGGATCAGAAGTGGGCTACGCCCTCTGACTACGTGGCGAGGCGAACGCCCCCTGGCTGCGTGGTCTGGCGGGCGCCCACGTCGGACGAGGAGTGGGCCACGTCCTCCTGCTGCGTGGTCAGGTGGACGCCCACGGGCGGCGTGGTCCAGAGGACGCCCCCTGGCGGCGTGGCGGGGCGGACGCCCCCTGGCGGCGTGGCGAGGCGGACGCCCCCTGGCTGTGGGGCGTGCGGCCCCTGGACCTCCGGCTGGGCGGCGTGCGGCCCCTGGGCTTCGGGATGGGCGGCGTGACGCCCCTGGGCTTCAGGATGGGCGGCGTGACGCCCCTGGGCTTCGGGATGGGCGGCGTGACGCCCCTGGACTTCGGGATGGGCGGCGTGACGCCCCTGGACTTCGGGATGGGCGGCGTGACGCCCCTGGACTTCGGGATGGGCGCGCGCGCTGGTAGGACCTCGGCGGGCACGCACATTGGCTGGGCCTCAGCGGGTTCGCACGCTGGCAGGACCTTGGCGGGCACGCATGCTGGCAGGACCTTGGAGGGTTCACACACTGGCAGGACCTTGGCGGGCACGCACGCTGGCAGGACCTTGGCGGGCACGGACGCTGGCAGGACCTTGGCGGGCTCGCACGCTGGCAGGACCTTGTTGGGCACGCACGCTGGGTGGACCTTGGCGGCACGCACGCTGGCAGGACCTTGGTGGGCACGCACGCTGGGCGGACCTCGGCGGGCACACACGCTGGCAGGACCTTGGTGGGCACGCACGCTGGCAGGACCTCGGCGGGCACACCCGCTGGGTGAACCTCCACCTTGGAATCGCCATCCTGCACACAGTAGAGGTACACCCCCACTGCATTGCCCAAACACAAAGACATATCAGACACAGGGAAGACGGACTGGACACACGAGACACACGAGACATGGAGACACACCACGCTCACGCCACATGGATCCACATTTACCCCCCCGAGTGTTGGCTCCGGTACCGCCCCCTCGCAGCGCGATCCAGACACAGCGTGGTCCGGCGCGGATGCGTCACGTGACTGCCCCGCAGCACACGTACCGCGCTCAGCAGCTGCGCGCGCACGCTGCGTCTTAGCACCGCACCGGTGTGCTCTGCGTCTGGATTTCGCCACAGGGGGTTTAACAAGCTGGACCGGAGCGTCCGTCCAGAACTCCTCAGAGTTGAGGAGGGTTCGTATGGGCAGAATATGCCCATACAGGTACGACTCGCCCGTCTCATCATCGGATATCTGAATCAAATCCAGACCTTCCTCAGCGCAGAGCGCTTCGTACCCGTACCTCCATAACCACTCATCATCGGAATCATAACACTCCGACATTACACTGATCGAGCCGTCCTTACGGCTCCGGGACGGGGGCTGCGCATAGCGGCGCACTCGCGGACACGACGGAACGCACCGCGAGTACGAGGTTACACGGCCCCCGCAAAGAAAAATTTAGAAATTCGCTTACCTGGGCTCTGGACTCCCCAAATTTTCGGGCTGGTCGTTCTGTCACGGTAGTCTACCTCGGGAATGAAGCGGTTGCGCATAGAAAGCGCAGAGCCGCCGCGTCTACACGCGCTGAAGGGAGCCAGGCACCCAGGTAGCAGAGAACGTGTTTATTAAAGGTGCAGTGCACCAAAAAACATGAGGTACAAAAGACTAGTGACATTAAACACAAAC
Organism: Corydoras sp. C115; assembly: GCA_019802505.1. Classification (NCBI taxonomy): domain Eukaryota; kingdom Metazoa; phylum Chordata; class Actinopteri; order Siluriformes; family Callichthyidae; genus Corydoras; species Corydoras sp. C115. Next base: position 4,713,657 of record JAFMOC010000021.1, on the reverse strand, counting down.
GACCAGCCCTGATGACAAGAAACAATGGAAATAAATACAAAACGACACCCGACCACGTGCACAAGACAAACCAATCACAAGACGACGTTAATTAACTAAACTAATAACCACTGAACGTTAATTAACGGAACAGAACTAGACTAAACACAAAACAGGTGACCTGTTACCCTATATATATATATATATATTATATATATATATATATATATATATATATATATATATATATGGGCGGCACGGTGGCTTAGTGGTTAGCACGTTCGCCTCTCAGCGCTAGGGATTCCCGGTTCGAATCCCCATCTGGGTGGAGTTTCCATGTTCTCCCCGTGTCTGCGTGGGTTTCCTCCGGGTTCTCCGGTTTCCTCCCACAGTCCAAAAACATGGATCAAGTTAATTGAATTCTCAAAATTGCCCCATATAGAGTGTGTCTGTCTGAGTGAGTGTGTGCCCAGCGATGGATTGGCGCCCTGTCCTGGGTCTATCTGCCCAGCGCCCGAGATGTTCTCCCCTGGATGGGCATGGGGAACCCCACCGCGACCCTAATAGAGGATAAAGCGGGAGATAATGAATGAATGAATATATATATATAATACATATATACTAAAGTAAAATATACAAATAATGAGTTTAGTTTTGATTGCTTTACAATGAGCTACATAATTGGTAGGTTAGTGTTTACGAAAAGCTTACAACACAGCCCAAAGCTATGCAGTGGAGCAAAAATAGAAATTAGTTTGCATTGTGGCTAAAGAGACACGTCCTATTTCAAATTGTATAATAAATCTCACTTTGGAACTGACAGCAATGTGGCATTCAAATGAATGCCATTTAATCTGATACAATAGAACCACTGCAACAATCAGTGCAATTTGTTACAGAAGGTTAAAAGTTTTTACAGTGAATGGCATTGTGAGATAAAGAAACATTTACTGTTATTGGACTATTTCCCAGAATTGCCATATTGCCAGTGTTTCCTGGCAATATATTACAGCTGAAAATTTGACTGGTACATTGGTCTTGTGTGTGGTTAAGTTTGAGGTTTAATCTCTGCATATTGGTGTTTAGTGTGGGTGAATAAACAGGATGGTAAAAACACCATTAAAATCCAATCAGATTCTGTGTATAGCATTAGAAAAACAACATGGTCTTGTTTTCCTAATGTTGCTGTTACTTTGAAAAAGTAAATATTAGCCCGAAATAATTTAATATAAAGTGGTGCAAAAAACTTACTGTGATTATGCATGGACAACACTGCACTACAGTATTAATATGGTGATGTTAGTATATTTGGGCCTGATTTGCAGCATAAGTCAAATAACAGCGTGCTGCTTACAGACATGCAGTGTCTGAAGTTAAATATCAGGTCATTTGTCTTTGAGTTTTAAGAAACTAAGTTGTGCCAATGTCATGAACTGTCCGTTCTTCCCCGGGAGGAGGGCGGCTAACGCGGAGATATGGCTGCGTTCAGCCGCTCGCGCCTAGTGAGCGCTCCCGGGTACCGACCACGCGGGGAAAATTACGTGCGTCGGTCCACGGCGAACGCTCCCACGGTACACGACCCACGCGGAGAAGGTGCGCAGCGCCGTACCGTGGTTGTACGCGGAAGGAGAGTCCAAGACACCGGGATAAAATCCAAAAGGTTAAATTTAATAAAAATTGGTGACGGGACACCAACGAAAATGGGGAACAAACAGAACAACATAACATAGGGTATAGGAACCACAAAATAAAGACGTGCGCAGTATGGAGGGGTAAAACAGATTAAATAGAAAACCAACTAAACACGTGAGAAACCCAACCAATCACCCAAGTGAGATAATGAGGACCGACAACGAGGGACAGGTGCAGCAGGTGCTCGTGACAGCCAAGAAAAGTGTCAATAATTCCAGGACCAGGACAAAAAAAAGAAGAAAACACAGAATAAAATTAACAGCAAAAAGAATAAAGAATACTTTATTACAAAACTTAAAAAATAACAAGAAAAATAAATGGACATGTTATAAACTAAGGTGTGACAAAAAACATTTGTGCTCAATTAAGGCGCGCCTAAGAACAGGTGTGCTAGCAACCCGACATTAATGTATAGCAGCAGAAAAAATAGGAACAAAATAACGCTCTTCTGTGGAGTGCTAGGGTGATGTAACCCCTAACCCGATGTGCACAAAATTACGTTGCCCCTGAAAGTGCCACCAACTTTGTTTATGGGTGTGGCTTACCTGCTGTAAGTATGCCCACTGGATGTCCATGTAATCCATCATGTTGTCAGCAGGAAATTGTTGAATGGCTAGTATCGTTGAAATCACACACAAGCAAACAGTGTTGGTGCCACTCATATTGTTTTTCCACTCCAGTTATTCAGTTTCCTAAGTCTCCCAACCTAACTCAAAAGACAGCACACGAATTAGCTAACTTTTTTAAAAAATATTATTTTATTAATACCCTTTTTGGTTTCTTTGACACATACACACACATTATATATAATGATTAAACTAATACACTTTCATGTCTGTAATATATATATATATATATATATATATATATATATATATATATATATATATATATATATATATATTACTTTATATATTATTATTTTTTTATTTTTATTATTATTATTATTATTTTTTTTTAATTATAAAAAAAAATGTTACAGCAAACTCTTTAGATGTCCTGTGGTAATAATATATTTTTTTACTTGCTGTTTGAAAAAGTAAATGTGCAAATGCTTTTTTGATGTATGCAATGCCTACAATTGACTTAAAGCTTAAAGATCTTTGAGATTAACTTAAAGAGATTTATTCACTAAAGGGCAGATCAGTTCAAATGCTTGGCAGAAAAAATCAGTAAGGCTTCATCCCATTTCTGCAGTGCTAGACATTTCAACATGAAAACATGCATCAGAAGAAAGATGTGTGAAAAACTGTAGGTGGAAGTGAAGGTTTGATGTAGCAAGACTCATTTCAAGCTGATGCTAAAATTGAGTGGCTAGTGAAACTTGCTCTTTCAACATTATCCCACCCAGATCAAAAAGGTTATGGCACAGATTTTTCAACAGCATGTAAAAGCAGTGAACAGACACACACACACACACACACACACACACACACACACACACACACACAAAAAGCAAATACATATACAATATATAATAATATAATAATATATAACAATAATTAAAATAATTAGAGAACTGGTCTCTAATTATTTAATTGTGATCATTCCTGTAATTCCTGTAAAAGTAAAACATTGTTTAGTTTTGTACTTATTTTAAAAGACTGTTTAGTTAAAAATGTACTTGCAAAAACTTATTTCCAAACATCATCATATTGTATTAAATTAATAATATTGTAAAGTTTTTGGATTTCAAGGTTCCATCTCATTGCCCCTCCTGAACTCTGCTTCCCTGTGTGTCCGTATTCTGCCTGTTTCTGTCCTATTAATCAATTAATTCATACATCTATGAATTTTCCCATCACATGGTTTCCCTTTGGATGTTTATATACCTTGCCCTTTCTCGTGTCGAATGTTGAAACATCAATTCATTTAGGTTACTGAGCCATTTCTAATACATAACTGTGCACTTACTCAATTATGGTATTAGTAACACAGAAATGCAAAGAAAATCATGTCAACATGGGCAAGCAGCTTCATGTAATCATCAATTTAATATTCACTGTTTATCTATTACCAATAGTTTTTGTTTCTTTATTTGTTTAATTATATTGTTTTTAGAAAGATTTTTATTTTACTGTCTCAGTTATCATTTACTCAGCTAGCATAGCATTGACTAGCATGTTGTTCCTGGGTTAGATTCCAGAGCAGAACACATACCTTTTTGCTAATTTGTATGTATACTGTATGTTTGGGTAGGCACCCTTTGGAAGTTTTGCTTTTCTCCCACCATCCAAAAACATGCCGGTCTGTAAATTACCGATTGCCACATATGTGTGAATGTGTTTGTGAGTGTGTCTGCTCTGCAATTACAGTGCAGAAAAAAAAAAAAAAAACAGTGCGGGGTGATTCTACTACTATTATCGTTGAGTGCTGAGACTCCATCACTGATTTTGTGCCAGAAAGTCCAAAAGTCCAAATGAACCAAAAAAATGCTTAATAATATAACGTGGCTAGAGACTTTTTTTATGCAGTCCGCGTTTAGTGATGTGCACAGCACTGATACCAATGGCTTAGATGCACCTGTAACTCGATACAGCTTAATCTGAAACCAATTTTGTTCAATGCTGGGAAATCGCAATATTTTGTGTTTTGTCAATTCTGAAGAGCGCTTCTGTCATCACAATGCACCTCCTACCTGTATCTTGCACACTTGCAATTATGAATTGGCAGCTGGTTACCTATTTATAATGGCTTAGCACCTTTTTTTTTTTTTTTTTTTTTTTTCTTCCGCGCGACCATGCAGGCTGTCATGTATCTGTGGACTGGGGGGGGGAAAGCAGTGCGCTGCATCCTTGGTGGCCTAAAAATCCAGGCCCGGGGGGAGCCTCCTGTGCTTGTTACCCTAGGGTACTAATGAACTGACAGTCCCTCTAGATGGCTCTGTATATGAGTGTCTTATTGTAGTTAAAGCAGCTGCTAAGTCCAATTCAGTATGCACCGTTTTGGTCTTTTGTTACTTTTATTCATTCATTTCCTGTAGTGTATGCACCGCCATTGCGCTTGCACAGTTGTAAGAACAGCATGCCACCCAATGTATGTTTCTGTTTGTAGGGATCACTTATGCATCTAAGATTTTATTAGACCAGTGTGCAGTATTTAATATGTGCAAGTTTCCATTATTTTTTTTAATATTTTTTTTGTGATTCTGTCTCATGCAAGCTCACATATTTTACCAGCGTATTGTGCCCTGTAACAAATAATAGTTTAAGAATTACAGAAGAAGTCGACCATGGTCCATGGCAATATAATCTTCATTCTCTTAATTTATTAAAAGATAATTAAAGAGGGGCGACACGCTGGCTTAGTGGTTAGCACGTTCGCCTCTCAGAACTAGGAATTCCCGGTTCGAATCCCCATCTGGGTGGAGTTTCCATGTTCTCCCCGTGTCCGTATGGGTTTCCTCCGGGTTCTCCAGTTTCCTCCCACAGTCCAAAAACACGGTCAAGTCAATTGAGTTCTCCAAATTGCCCCATATAGAGTGTGTTTGTGTGAGTGAGCCCAGGAATAGATTGGCGCCCTGTCCTGGGTGTATCTGCCCCCCGCGACCCTAATATAGGATAAAGTGGAAGATAATGGATGAATGGATAATTAAAGAAATAAATTTTATATATTTATGCTACATTTTTTTTATTACCATATATTTTTTTTACTGAGGTGTTTTTTTATGTTAACAATTTCTAAACAACACGCGAGTACAGAACGAACATCAATGTACACATAAATATGCAGAAATTATGTGAGCTGATCATGTCAATATGGAACAGAATCAAAAATTAAATTATTAATATAGTCCACTTCTAAAGGTTCTAGTTCTGCTTTGACAGCAGAATATTATACCTACAATCAGTAGGTATTTTTTAATAAATATGCGAGGTGAGAATAGTCTGCAATATGATCCTTTGTTTAAGTCTGTATTACACATTGTGTCACAGTACTGTAGGTCTTTTGGCAGGCTCAGAAAAAATATGCTGAACAAACATCAGCTGTGTTATAGTCAGATTTCTATAACCAATTAAAGAGATTTGTGCAAAGGCCTGTGTGGCTAGGTGACTATAGACCAAGTGTTTTAGAGTAACCTGTTTAGAGAGCTGTTACTAACATTTACTTAGTGGCCCTAAGAGCTAGATTTAAAATTACATTACATTTACATTTGGTCATTTAGCAGTCGCTTTTATCCAAAGTGACCTACAACTATTCCAACACAGGGTTAATATAGCACCCCCAGAGCAATGAGGGTTAAGGGCCTTAAGGACCCACAATGGTAGCTTCAGTGGACCTTAGAGTGATAGCCCAACACCCTAACCACTGAGCTACTATGTCCCATGATGTAAGACACGTGTTCTCTTCAATAAGTAGCATTTTACTTTCAACTATTATGTAATGTCAAGTACATTAGCATGTCTTCCAATATTAGAATTAAAAGCAGGGAGCTTACAGACTTATAGTGTGAAAAAAAAATCCCAGTTACACATTTCACATATTAGGTAAGTAAGCAATCATGGTATAAACATGAGAACAATTCATTGTGCAGTGTGGACTGTAAAAAAGTTTGGCTTCAGAAGAATTTACTGCAAGGTTTTGCATAATGAACTTTTTCATTGTTTATTAATCACAGATTTTCCCCCTCATAAATGGCCAGCTCATGTTTTCTAAATAGTGATGCATCATTATGTGTCTCCTCTGTCTCTGCTGTGTTTCTATAGAGATTTCAAAACCAGATCACTTAAATTGAAATAGTTATTTCATTTTTATTTTTTACCAAATGTATTAAACACACTTTTTAAGTAACCTTGTCAAAACATAGATGATATTGTGTAAAGCATTTGTATACTCCTGTCAATATTTCTTTAAAGGAACACATACAACAACACATGGAATTTGGCTTGTGACTTGGTCTAGAACACAGGTTTAGAATTAGTGTTTCTATCATTATAACACACATAAGAAGCACTTAGATGGTAGTGGGTGCTATTATAATCTCACTCACCCTCGATAGATGGTGGAGTGCTTCATGTTTCCGGAAGCTCAAGCATTAGCCCCTTCTCTCATTGCTCTCTCCTGGTCTCTTTTAACATAAGTGATGGCTGCTTTACATTTCCTTGTCCTTGATAAAGCCCCAGTCGAGCAAGAGGAGTGTGTGTGGGCACAAGATCAAACCATTTTTCTAGCACTGAACACTAAGACGACATGATATTCAATAATACAGTACATCTACTTCGGTGTAGTGATCCATCTGCTAAAGTAATAGAAATATAATCTTGTTCCTTTAGTGTTTTTTGTGTAATTCAATCAGTAAAAACCTCTGTTTACTTGAAATAATACATGTTCAGGTTTTGGATTAGTAATTTTATGGGACAGACTCCTTAAACACTTCAACATTGGTATTCAAGCAGCTAGGTAGGATTGCTGATCAGCCCTGTGCTCTAATAGTGCTTGTGGTCATTGACCGTCTCTCAACCCATAAGTGCATATTAGCATCTTCATAAAACCAGGCACTTTCAGCAGAAGGGTGGGCGGAACAGGAAATATTTAGGTGGATTACACTTGCTCTTTGATGCAAGTACAACAGAGTTGTGTATTGCATTGAGAGTTTATGTTTGTTCATATTCAGTTCCTAATAATTTATTGGCACAAATTCCTATATATTTAGACTGTAATTTAGGTAAACATAATTTAATCCAGTTAATAATTGGAAATTAAAAAGAAGTGCCACAATGTTCTGTTTATGCGTCATCAAAGCTTTCATTAGTAAATTAATGGTGCTTAACAACAACAACTAGGGTGACCAGATTCCAATTCACCAGATGTGGGACAAAGACTATGTTTGTGTGGGACAATGTGGGGCACCAATGCATCAAGGTTGTCTAAAATAACTTAAAAGAAACATCTCTACTCTGCCCTTTAGCACATAACAGACTGCAAATAAAAACTAATATATATATATATATATATATATATATATATATATATATATATATATATATATATATATATATATATATATATATATATATATATACACGTGTACAATTAAACAGAACAGACAGTTCTTTAATGTGCTTTATGACTTATGATTTTCCTGTTTCTCCAAACAGTATATGTGTATATATATATATATATATATATATATATATACTTAACTTGTATATCTTATTTAAATGTACCTTAAGAAACCATAGAAAGCATTGAGCTTTTATACTATTTCACAATGATTCCCAAATTAAAACACCCGACTGTGTACAATTAAATAGAACAGACATGCCTCAGCGTTCCCGATTGGTTGACATTCAAACAGCCCGCCTCTCCCCTGATAACAGACAACACAGCCGTCCAATGCCAGATTATAAAACACGCATTTCATAACTGCAGTCTGACTTTTAATAACAATGCGGGGCAACAATTCAATTTGCGGGACTCGTGAAAAGTAACAAAATTGTGTGACTGTCCCACACAAAGCGAGACATCTGGTCACCCTAACAACAACATGTAGATTTGCCACAAACAAATTTTTGTGTTTGACTCTCATGCTGTGCCGTTGGCCTGTTTAGGCATGTCTAAGATTATGTTAACATTACAAGTTCAGGTCATCAATTGTCAGTGTCAAAAAAAACATCCACCACTTGAATACCACTAGGCTACTGTAAGCAGCTTTGGCAGAATGCACTATTTATACTGCATTAATTATTGTTACCAATAATTATATTAGCTTTCACCAGACCATTAAATTTTAGAATCCTGTCAAGACTGGATCTGTAAAACACAGATCACCAAGAAAAAGAAGTCTAATTTAATTTTAGATACTGTAACCCAGATTCAAGGGATACTAAATACACACAGCTGTCGGATATGATAACTGTGCAGTGATGTTATGAGTAAATAAAAACCTGGGCCTACATTACCCCCCCCTGTCTGTATTATTTTTCCAGTTTTATTAAATTCTGTACTGTGGTCAAGCTATTCGTCTTTTAGCAATTTGCAGCAAACAACTGTTCAAGCTCTTATGTGTGCTTTGCTATAGTTTCCACTGACAATTGCTCCTTAACCCTATAACGCCAAGTGAATCATATTTGATACATCAGTTTTTGCGACCCCTACATTATCAGTGTGATAACTTTTTTCCTAAAAAACCGTTTGTATCAAATCATATACATGTCTTCTACCCCCTGGTGGATTATCTGTGCCTTGTATGCACTGGAGGACCTTTAATTGAGACATCCAAAATGGCTGCTTTCAACATGTGACTCAACTGGGATTTTGCCTGGACATTTTTGCAAATTTACTAAAAGTTAAGGTAAGAAAAACACTAAAATTATTACTGATATTAAAGTAGGAGTATTTACTGAATGTATACAACTTAAAATAACTTAATATTTTATAATTTATTTAGTTGTAAAATCGTTTTGAAAATGTGTGTATCAAATTGTATACAGCCGGTTTATAAGGTCATTTATCTGGAAATAAGCACTTTATTGCATTTATTGCATTATGCATTGCATAAAGCCACATAAACTCTTAATTATTAAACTAAACTAATTAAATGTTTTACATATTATGATTGAACATATGTTTAGAGTAGATATTAAAATATTGATGATTAGTTGGATGTTGCCATGGTTCAATTACTAATAATTGCCTTTTGATTTTTGATTTTCAATAAAAAAAAATAATAATTACAACACACAACTTATTACAATTACAATAATTTGTTTTGATGTTTTAGATTGCAAAAAGGCATAGTGTTGAAGTCCTGGAGATGCTTTTTGATGGTGATTCAAGTGACCTGGAGCAGTTAGGGGAAGATAATGACGATGAGGAGGAACGGACACCCACTGCAATGTGTACAGAAGAAAATTCAAATAATAGTAACAAGTACTTGCAACATAAAAATTTTGACCAGACAACAATATATGAACCAACAACAAAGGAGACAGCAAGAGGCAAATTTAAAAGGAGAGAGTATCAATGGGAAAAACTATTTGAACCTCCAGCTGTTGAATTTAATTGTGTTGAGGAAGACTCCAATAACGGGCTTGGCAATGCCAGCAATGCTGCATCCATTCCAGCAAAACCTCATAAATTGGGGTTCAAGATGTGGGGATATGCTGGACAAAGTGGCTTTCTTTATAACTTTGATGTTTACCCAGAGGCAGAAAATTCAGATCAAGCTAAATATGCTGTTGGTGCTACTGGAGATGTTGTCCTGAAAATGATTTCAACCCTTTCAACAGGAAAAAAATCACAAGGTTTTTGCAGACCACTATTTTGCATCAGTTCCATTAGTGGAATGCTGGAAAGAAAGAGGAATCTACTACATAGGTACAGTCCGACTAAATGGGGTTATACACTGCAACATGTTGGATGAGATACAATTGAAGACAAATAGAAAATGGTCTCTGGATTACAGATTAAACCAGAATAACATCTTTATTGTAAGATGGTGTGACAAAGCTATAAACCAACTTTCTTCTATTGCTGGCATCAAACCACTGAGCAATGTGAAACACTGGGAATTGAGAATCCAAACCCCTCAAAATGGTTCTCAGATCAGTTCTCAGATTGTTGAAACATACAAGTTCATGGGAGGACTTAACATTATTGATATGCTGTCTGCACTTTACAAGATCAACTTCAGATCCTGAAGATGGTATATGTGCATTTGGTAGCACACTGGCACAGCGGCAGTTATCATGAAACCTCTACAGAAGAGACCAGAACAAACTGATGCCCCATAGCTCTGCAAAGGTTTCAGGCTTCTGTTGGCACCTCTGTTACAAGGGAAAAGTACAGGAAAGGGAAAAGTCAAGTGTGGCAGATGACTATCCTCTCTAGAACTAGGAAAACCACTCCCCACCTCCCATATCCCCCCAGTTTTTAAGAGTGTAGCATTATAGAGATCCCAATTTTTGTGTTTTTTGGAGATCCCAATTTGTCCTTTCTAAGCTTAAAATTACCTGAGTAAACATTTTAAGGAACATTAGGGGGTAAAGGGTAAATAAATATATATGTTGTGGATGTTTTTGTTAATTAAAAAAAAAAACATGCTGTGAGCAATATATTGCGAAAACTCCTGATGTATCAAATATGATACAAAACAAAACTCATATTTGCAATGTGTTATTTCAAAATTTTTTTTTGGAATTTAACATATGGTCAAATGAACACTCAAGTTTCAAAAAATTAGAATTTTCTGGCAATCCTTTGATGGTTCAGGCTTTATAGGGTTAAGCACAGATAGCAATAGGGTACCGACAAAAAAAATAAAAATAAAAAAAAATAAAAAAGGGGGGGACAATCGGGTTTCATAATTCTACAATGGAGCTGGTTTTCTTCATAGCTACTGACTTGTGATGTTCTCATTTGTTAGTCGCTTTGGATAAAAGCGTCTACTAAATGACTAAATGAAAATGTAATGTAAATGGTACCATTACTCTCTCACACACACACACACACACACATATATATATATATATATATATATATATATATATATATATATATATATATATATATATATATATATATATGTGTGTGTGTGTGTGTGCCAATTTAACTGCACATTTTTCTTAAATGAAACAGACGTGTGATCACCAGTTTCAGCAGTATATTCTTAAATATTAAATTTATGTATTTATTTCCTTCATGCTTTGGCAATCATCTTATTCTGCATGGGCCTCCACAGTGCATATAAACAGCAATGATGCTTAGGTGGAACATTGATGATCGGTGTTATCAGATTTGTGCTCTGTACTAGTTTTTGCACAGTACTAGTTCATATGAGAGGGGCATCTTTAACAGAACTTATGTGATGCAATGTCTTAGCACTGCTGCTCAGGAATTGTAATCTTTGAAAAATTCAACAATAGGACTGATAATTGGCCTTAAATGCATCCAAAAATGGATCAAATCACTAATGAATATTACAACTAATACAAGTGCAGTGATTATTGTGGCTACAGAAAAATACCCTCTAGTCACAGATGTCATGTTGCAGAACAATTCCCAAAGTTCCACAACCAAATATCTAAGAAGGAGAAGGTGTAATAAATAAATAAATAAATAAAATAAAATAAAATGTAAAAAGTGTCATGGGTGGCAGTAGGTGGTAATTTTGATTATTGAGTGTAGTTTATCCTTGTTCACATGCAGAAATAATTTCCTGTTGCATGAATTCGTAGGTCTTTGTACATGCTTACAGATTAAAAAAAATGTAGGGCAGTTGAAAATTTTTACTCTTTGTTTCCATTTTAAGAAAATAAATACCTTTTTACCCACATTTTCATATATCAAATGTTATGTCTATTGGTTTGTTCAGAATTAACAAGATTCAAGCTATCGAATGTTGTAAACTAGTATTGTTTTAAATTGTGTTATATTGTATTGTGCTATATATTATGTGTGGCATGTTTCCATGCGCGTTTATATTATTAAGCAAAATAATAATGTGATGAATGAAAACTTTCCCCTGCTCTGCCCTTTTCCTCACTGCACAAGGCAATTGACTGACATTTCTTAACAATTGTGAATAAGTCAGGGTTCTAACAAGCTAATTAAAGTCTAAGACCATGGCAAAAGTTTTCAGACAGCTGAAATCTCTTGTGACACCAAAAAAGTTGGTGCACCCTTCTTTTTTTCAGTTAAAATGGTTCACACCAAAAATAATAATTTTTGACCTTTTGATCGGGAGTAGCAAACTTTTCCTTGCCAATATAAGTTATAAGCAGGCTATAGGCTATATAGAGTAACCTAAAGTGATTTTTTTTGTTACTGTTCATAAGAGCATAGCCTAGGTTTAGATCAGCTCACGTAATTTTTTCCCCTGTTGGTTGGATTTTGTATGCTATGCCTTGAGTATTTTAATTGTTTTGCAAACACGGTGGTGCCCGTACTGCAGTGTTGCTAATTTGATCGTTCGCAGGCAACAAGAAAGCAAAGTAGCAAAGTCATAGCGCTTCTCACTAAATGCAAAATTGTGCAGTGTGCAGTAAGATGTTGAATTTGCTGGCAGACGAGTGGACCTAACGAGCAAACCACTACCCATGTTGAAATAAATACTTATAATAGAAACAGCATTTACCAAATGTAAATGTAGATAATGAGTTGGCAGATAATGAGGTGATAGAAATGACATGCTTCTCATTTCTTTGTTTTTATTTAATCAAAAATAAGACTTTTTGTTTTGCTTTCAAGTACATGGGGGTAAATCTTTCTAGTGAATAAAACACCTCCATTCGAATATAATTTGCATCCCAAAATAGATCTCAATAAATTAAGATTGATCTTTACACATATACTTTCCAAAAACAATTTTCTCACAACATTATATTCTTTATTTATTATTTACAAAAGAACATTTTGTATTGTTCTGGCTGCATATATGCAGACTGGGGCACTCTTTATAATTTCAAGCTTATTTGCAGAGGATGAAGTGCTATGGTGGGATTAGAGTAGCATTAGCATTCACTGACACGGGTCCACCAGCATGAAATCAGTGTCTGATGCTGTAGCTCTCTCACTTTCTTGGGATGATTCGTCGAGCTGTTTATGTTTGCCATTTGGGATCTGGCTATCTTACCACCAAAACACCAGGGACAAACAAACACTAACCGACCATGAACATAGAGCTGGAATGGTTTAGAAGCAATTCTCATTTAGTTTCAGGGCTGTGACAGATTTGAATGCTTGCCTGTCTTGCACAGTTGCTACGAGCGACATTATCAGAAAAATCAACACTTCATTCAGCCATTAATGATGCGTTCAAAACCATTCTTAGAATCACTTTTTTTTCTTGATTATGTCCTTGATTTCTTCTGTGCAGAAGATTTATGCCTTTTGTTTTTTTAAGTTTGTTGTTCTAGTCAAACAAATTTATTATAACTCTGTATTTTACTTATACAATTGATAAAAATAAGCTATAATAGTTTTCTTTGCTTGTTTTTTTTTTATTATTATTATTAATGCTCCCTGAGGTTGCTCACATTGTGTGATAAAATATGTGTTTTTTTTTTTCAGTTTTCTATCTTAAATAGTACTTTATTGTGAATTATTATGTTTATAAAAAATATTAATGAATTATCAGGCAAAAGCCATCCTTTTTAAGAAAGGCAAACTATGCTATTGTTGTTATCTTTATAAGTCTAAAAACGACAAAAGGTTAATTAAGTCCTAGATACAACTAAGATGTGGTTTACTAATCTCATCCATAAAATGTCTTTGGTTTGTTTTCCATCATTAACAGTATACCTGATAAGTAAACAGTGGCAATCACTGCAACTTTAAATTTAATTGATGGGAGGCTTGGAAAGGAAAATGCTAAAGATCTAGATCTGTAGATTAGATTAATAAATCACATGGAATATGTGAAGAAATTGTTATTTATAAATGAATGTAATTACTTTTCTCAAGAGTAGTCTTCCTGTACATAATCACATTAAAACACAACCCTCAATGTTGCAAGCAGTACAACAACCTAAACCCAAGGCTAAAAGCCCCAAAAATTTAAAACAAGATATATTTGGCTAATTATAACAGTTCAAATTAAGAGTACGGAAAATCATTGTCACCTTACACAATCCGCCCTTTTAAGAAATGCAACCTGACTGTATGAAAAGATACCAGTTCTTCATCTTTACTCTGATGAGCTTTATGATAATAAAAACATATATCTCAATACATTTGCAAAAGCTTTAATTATTGACAAATATTAATCAGAGGAGCAAGTTTGTAACTTGGTACAACAAAGTGCTGCAAAGAGTGATCTGACATTTAACATTTTTCATTAAACATGCTTAGACACAAGTGTTTTGGGAATCACACACAAGGTAGTCTGATCTGTTTTTCCCCTGCAGCTTCCTTTGGGTGTCACAACATAACAATATCTACATCACATGTCCTTAATTGACAGATTCCCAAAGGCAAATTATGAAAGTTATGTGGTTGATAGTTTTATTCTCATTCGTTTTTATGTATGTAAAATAAATTAACAACCGCAAAAAGAATCTACTTTTTTGTTTTGTTTCCCACTGAAAAGATTACAAACGTACTCATTGGGTAATACATTTTTTGGTTAGATTTTATCCATCCATCCATCTTCCGCTTTATCCTCTATTAGGGTCGCGGGGGGGGGGTTCCTCATGCCCATCCAGGTGAGAATGTCTCGGGCGCTGGGCAGATACACCCAGGACAGGGCGCCAATCCTGGGCACACACTTACACAGACACGCACACAAACACACTCTATATGGGGCAATTTGGAGAATTCAATTGACTTGATCCATGTTTTTGGACTGTGGGATGAAACCGGGAGAACCTGGAGGAAACCCACACAGACACGGCGAGAACATGTAAACTCCACCCAGATTTGGATTTGAAACGGGAATCCCTAGCGCTGAGAGGAGAACGTGCTAACCACTAAGCCACCGTGCAGCCCTGGTTAGATTTTATATTACACTTAATATTTGTTGTTAAAATAAATTATTCAAACATATTTTCTAGGATGTTTAAGCCAAAACAAAAGGCAATTTTTTTAAACGAATTAACTACTGTTTTTACAATGACTTATTACAAATCTTATGTTATGTAAATATGTTAGGAGACTTTCTAAAAATGCAATTGAAACATTTTTTTCATGATCAAAAATTAAATTGGTATGTGCAGCAAACTTAAATGAAATTAAAATAAACTGGCAATAGATGAGGACATCAAGACTGAGTATAAATAGAGAAGTGTTGTTAATGCTCATTAGGCAGCAAAGGTCTTAAAAATCATCTTTAAAAAGGTTGGATTCCATCAAATCACAGTCAGACAGGTTGTCTATATGTAGCAGAAATTCAAGACAATTATTATTATATGTCTTTATATGTATTAATGGTATTCTTTATGGCTCTGACGTGTCAGTTTTGCTTTACTACAGTCAGACAATGATGTTTGAAGGTAAGGAAAGCTAGAACTAGTGTTTTACATTTGGTCATTTGGCAGACACATTTATCAAAAATGACATATACATACATTTATTCCAACTTGGTTGAGGTCAGAACACAGCACCCCTGGAGCAATGAGGGTTTAGAGCTTTGCTCAAAGACCCACTAACTTCAGCAGACCTGGGATTTGAACAATAATAGCCCAACACCTTACCACTGAACTACCACACCCTATGTTGCAAAATGCTAAAAAAAGTAAGTCATGGAAATGCTGGACACAACATGAGACAAATAATGGTTTAAAGGGTTTATTCAAACAAGTATAGCCGATACAATAGCCATTGTAAAACAGTACGTGTGGCAGTGGTGCAGTGAATGCAGAATAATTTCTCCTAATAGAGTTAGTGTAAGCAATGTCCTAGTTTTAATCTGCAGAACCATGAGCCCTTAATAACTTGATGCAGGAACCAATAATTTGCTTTAGATGCATCTTAAGGCAGCCTTATCACAGCAGGAGCACCATGCACACCGCTGCAAACCACTTTGCTAGAGGGAGAAAATCAACTCCAGCTATGGGTATCACATTATGGTATACAGTGTTTGCTGTCTGTATATTTACATTTCTGGTAATAATAAACAGTGTATATTTGGCTACTTGAGAATTGTAATGAAGCAAGTCCTCTTACAGCTAAACTACCTTCATGTTGGTTTATGTTATCAGGTTTACAAGAAGTGGCATTATTGTAAGCTCATAAAATGTTATGAGATTCCAGGAAATGCAGTTTCTGTTTATATGCACTTTACACACACTTTATTTTAAATCTAGTCATTTCCATGCCTTATTTATTATTAATGTCAAATGAATGTATTTTCTCAAATGTCAAAACCCAACAGGTTATATGCATTTTTGTCCATGATATTAAATCGTTGGATATCTATTGCCATTAACAAACCAAAATTAATCAGTCATTAATCATGTTGCATTCTGTTATATTGCAATTAATCACACCCACACTACTGTGTCAAACAGAGATCTTCTTATCATACTTTAGAAAAACATTGAAAAAAATTACTTACTAATAAAAATTGTTCATTATTATTTCATCAAGGACGCATTACACATTCTATTATAAGTCTCTGCTTTTCGTCCTCAGCAGTGACCCACCTGTCTCAAACACCACATTTTTTTAAATATTCAGAAGCTGTGCTTTGCAGAGAAACTCATCTTCTAATATTCTCTACTTTAAGTAAGAGGTTTGTTCTTCATTAAGTAAACAAACAGCAAACACCTTTTATAAAGATTATACATAAGAGGGATTCAGGGACATTTTCCTTCAAAACCACAACTGGAGTAAAATAATCTAGAGCAGGGGTGCCCACACTTTTCTGGCCCGAGATCTACTTTTCCATTGGACAGGCCATCGAGATCAACCAGGGTTAATCTTTTTTTTTAGGCTTTTTTATTTATTTTATTGTGTTGTTTACACACATCATGTCAGTATTGTTGAATCAGCATAGAAAAGCCATTTTCACTGAAATTGCTCTTTTATTAAACACATTAGAGCAAATATCATGGCGAAAACTTGGTTTTAGCATACCCAAATGACCAAACACAATGGAAGTGCAATGGCTACTTGGCAAATCAATTTTAGTTCTTTTGGAGCCTTCACTCATCTTGTCAGTCAAATAAAGTGCAAAATCACAAACAGAAACTATCTAATGTAGATGATTCGCAAGGCAGTGCTTCAGATTTAGATACGGAGGCGTGGCCACGTGCCGGTTTTGGGAACAGCGAGAGAGACGGAGGGATGG
The DNA here is from genome assembly GCA_019802505.1 of Corydoras sp. C115. NCBI lineage: Eukaryota > Metazoa > Chordata > Actinopteri > Siluriformes > Callichthyidae > Corydoras > Corydoras sp. C115. The sequence continues at coordinate 4,696,256 of JAFMOC010000021.1, read as the reverse complement.
GGGGCAGACTGCTCGCTTGCACAGGGATAAAGATCACGGTTCAGAATGAATCACATTGTGTGCATGCTTTTTTATACATGCAATTTGTGCATGCTTTTTTATAATTGCATCAGATACTGTGCTGTAAAAAAGCTCTGATACGTGATAAGCGCTTTTTTTTCAAACCACCATCGCGATCTACCCAACACCCCTGCATCGACGTATTGGGCACCCCTCATCTAGAGAATCAATGGACACCCAGACTCTCCCACACAGACACACATATTCACTATATAGGGTCAATTAAGATAATCTACTCATAAAAAATAATGTTTATTATTTTGTAATATTTCATTCAAATAACATTTTAAAATACTAACATTATCTAGCTAAAGTTTTGCCCTAGGTAGGCATGGCAATGGTAGCTAAATAATTAGGGCATTGGTTTCTCAATCAGAAGGTTGGGGAATAGTAATAACAAGAAATCAAACAATCAAAGTTTTTTTTCTAAAATAGTCCATAAATATAGAATGCTTGTGGTATGGCACATTTGTCCACTAATTTGTCCTTCAGTCCACTACCCCACTTTCATACTAAACCATTGGTTAAAATGACAATATACAAATTTTAACAACATGCCATTTTAACGTGCAGTAAGAACAGGTGTTTTCTTTTCTAGTCAAGTTCTTCCTTTGATCAAAAACATATAATACAATTAAATAACAACGTTAAATTTCCTTGTGAACATACTGAACTGAAGTGGTATACTTGTCAAGTATTATATCAATAGTAAAATGTGCCCGACATGATGTGAAAGGCCACTCAACATAGAAAAAACTTAAAATTGTATGATGAAAAGTTTAGCGTTTGCAAAAGCACATTAAAATGAATTATATGTGAAATGTGAAAAAGTTGCTAAACTAAGAACCAAGAGGCTTGTACTATCCATGAAACTTGCTGCCGAATATTTAATATGGTACAGTGGTTAGCACCCAGGCCTTACAGCAGAAACTTTGGTTGAGAGAATGATGGAACCTTTGTGTGTTTTCTGTGTAAGTGCATCCTGTATGTCCCTTTGTGGGTTTCTTTCTGGAACTCCAGTGTGGAAACCAATGTGTGATCAAGCATTAATTTGTAAATAGGAAGTAGAGATGGGAGACCAGAAGTGGTAGTCATGCATGCTTTGGAAGCAATCTGTGTTCATTATGTTTGTCTGACAGTTATTTTAAGAAACACAAGAGATGTGCAGGTTGGATCATGTAACATCTGTCTCGGGAGTGTGTGTGCTTGTGTCCGTGTGTGTGGCACTGTGCTGAAAGGTATAAATTAAAACCTTTTTTTTTATTGGGGCAGTAAAGCCAGCTTTGAATTTATGTTACACCTGCCTCCACATTCATTTCCCTTTACTTTTTCCACACTGGTGTGAAAATCGGAAAAAAATAAAATAAAAAATGACCTGCAGCAACCATGTCTTCCCCTCTGAACTGTCACATTTGAACCTTCACAGACATGCACCATGACCAGAACGAAAGCTTAGCAATACTACACACTAATATTGGCAATTTCATCCCTGCTGCATACATAAGCAGAAGATTGTCAGGTGTTGCGAGGTCTGGTCCAAACAGTGGGAACAGCTTCTATCTCAACAGCTGCTGGACATTTAGGGCAGAAGACTTTGCATGCAGTAAATCCACTGACTACCCCCAAAGTACCACTGCATCAACTTTCAGTTATCAGTTGAATGTGTGGGAATAAATCTTGTTGGGCCATTAGAACAGTCAACATGAAGAGTCCTCTTTGCTTTTAGTTTTGATTGGCTCTGCACAACAGCTTGTCTGTTTTGAATTTTGTACATTGTGTTATTTATCTTTGTTCTCCATCTATATTTCAGGGTCTCATGGGAAAATAATAGCCCTTGTGACATCTGCTGGAGTAATCTTTTTTTTTTTTTAATATATTATCATCTACAATAGTCACAGCAGTCGCATGCAACATCTGAGTTCTGTCCTCTAATGGGTCACCATTACATTTAATCATAAGAACTACAAGATTAGTATATAAACATACCTGCTGCTGAGATCCATCCACAATTCGTCTTGCACGATTCAAAGATGTAGGTAAATTAGAAAACTAAGTATAGTGTTTGATTGTGTCATTCAAAACCATTCCTGTGATGAAAATTAGCTATGAGCTGTCCAGACATAAAATTTGGAATAATATGTTGGAATTTTTGAAATTAGAAAATAAGGGATGCCTGTAAGTGTTACACACATATTTGTGAAACAAAAAAAATCTTATAATCAAGATTATTTGAGTCTAATATTTTTGGGTTCAACAAGGATTCTCATATTTGTGGATGAACTATATATTTAGCTGTAAGCATTTTAAAGGCCAGAGTGGCTCTTATCCATGAAAGTGAAGTGCAAGTTGAAGTGCAAATTTATATTTCAAAAAAAGGGAAACTTCTCCTGCAACCACATTTATTATTATTACGCTTCTATCATCAAGATATCAATGAGTTTTATCAAGAGGCTGTTCCTGCTTGCTTGAATTGAAACCCTTTAGCCACACTCGGCCTTGAATGATAAGACTGGTCACTTGTGCTTTAGGGTAAATGTATGAGATCTTAACAAAGTAAGTGCGGTAGGTCTTGGTGTAGGTTGGAATACATGAAGGTTAGGCATATATTTTCAATTTAATCATAATTCTTTTCGTGTCCTTCACAGTGATATGATTTCACTGCCTTTAACACACACCATCCTTAATTGGGTAGATTTAAAATCTTATTTGGATTAAGTGTGTCTTAAAACATTATTGTAAGGTTAACTTGTAAAACAGTTGTAAATCACACTTTGACAGAGAAAATATGGTAACATGAATGGTTTGTACTCTCCATGTTTTCATGTCCAAAATATGGATTTAAGGTGAATTGGCTGCTTCGGTTTGCCCATATATAAATTACCCCATATAGTGTGTGTGTGTGTGTGTGTGTGTGTGTGTGTACTGTAGGTTAAATATAATTGTCATAATCATGCATTCAAAGTTATGTATAAGCAAGTGTTCTTAAATGTCATTTATAACAAAATTATAAATATTTACTACAGTATTAAAAAAATTAACGGATGTGCTGTAATAAAAACAAGTGGTGCCCACTGATTAATTACAGTTTTTCCTGCATTGTAAAAAGGGGGAAACTCAAATATTTATTTGTATAATGTATAAGTAGATTGTGGGTTTAAACTTTAATACAATTATTTCATGTTAGGGGTTTAGTGAAGGCAGGTCATTTTTGTCCCTTGGGACAATAGGTGTATACTAAATATTAAGCCAACACAAGGCTTAAAGTACAAAAAGTAAATGTGTCATGCAAACTAACAAAATATAATTATATAAGTTTAAGAATCACAGTTATTTGAATTTATATTGTTTTAAACCAGATTTAATAATTAAAGTTTCTCCTAACATTCTTTCTGCTAATATGTATTACTGGAGAAATGCTACAAATATTGTCACTTGATTTCCATTTTACTTTGGTGGTTGTTAATCATTTAATTGCTGAAATTTAAAATTGTGCAGTGTTTAACATGCCTGCAGGCTTCGAATTGAGAAAGGCTGTAGTCATTGTGATCCCTCACTAAACAGCAGGTGCACTCAGCAAGAGAACATATGTGCCGAGTAGGCGTCTACTTTAGATTCATCACTGGAAACATTGATAACCTCATCTAACAGATGACATGTGGGCATAAATCACACCATCTCAGCATGAGTAGCAGGCTGACATCTGATAGTGCGTGAGCCGTATAAAGTCTGGTCATGTGTTGGGTGAATGTGCTAACAGCAGCTCCATTGTGCTCATAATTAATGCACATGTGGTCCAATTTAAAATACTGTTCTTATTGGTTGGCTCTGTAGTTTCTCTTATGATATTAAAAAGGTTACCTGTCTAATGCTGCTGCTCTAATCGACATACACAAAAAAAGTATGAAAGGGGAAAAGTCATGCCATCTACCAACATAGATTTTGGATTGATTTGATACAGATTTTAACTGTGTGGTTTGTTTTCAGTTGTATCAATTACAAAAAGAGCATGAGGTTAATGTTTTTCGACAAAGCGTTACTTTATCAGTTGTATTATTTCAGTGACTATTAATATTCCTATGTAGCTTTTGATTGCTCAGCAGCGTTCTGTGTCAAAACTTATGCCAATAAAGCACATGCAGCGCACTGACAGACAGACATGTAAAAACAGACATTGATAAAAAGAAATGGAATCAGCGTAGATCAATGCAGATAATGGAACAGACGGAGAGGAAACCTTACCCATGCATTTGTTGAGCCGTTTGTTTTCTCAGTCCTCCTCCACCACTTCAATCACAAACAGACGGTAATTGGGATACTGCTGCCAGCACAATCAGTTAGATTCAGAAAATAATGATTTTACTTTATTGTTCAATTTATTATACAGAAAGCCCATATGGTAAAACACAGCTTCCAACTGTCTTTTGATTTAGCTATCTCTTTCATTTCTTTGATGTTGTAGTGTATTCTTGCATGAGAATAGAATGGCATAACAATTTAAATTGTTCAATTAAATCAATTATGAACACGTTGCAGTTATGAGTGGACAAGCATATTCATAAAAGAATTCTACCATAAGACAATATGAAAAAAGGAACTTTGACATATAGACAGTATGTTGAATATGCATAGTGTAATACTATATGGTTTTACAGGACATTTATATGAAAATCAAATGCATTTTTCTGTTTTACTTTTATTAGATTAGTTTTTTATTAATGTTTATTAAAATGAAACTAGCTCAAATGTCATGTCACGCCAAACCTTTGGGTTTCACATTGAAAGTTTGCAGTTATTGATTATATGCCATCTGTTTCTATGGTAGTAGTAGTGAACTATTTTAAGTGAGGCCATATGTTTTATTTCTAAAAATATAGAATCTAAAAATATAGAATATTTCTAGTCTAGAAATTCTGAGATCCAGATTCTGAAACTCATAGTTTAGTGATTTCTGAAGAAGACATGAATACTTTATTAATAACTTTATTATTCTATTTATGTTATGTAATGTGATGCACTTTTAGAAGCTAGAATATATTTTCCTGCTAAAAAGGCGAATAGTTAATGTCCTAGCAATGCTTTCAAAATGCACCAATGAAATCACATAATTTGCTGATCCATCACAAAACCATCAGAGCCAGCCATCAGTTTTATTATACATTGTCAAAGGTAACTATGTGAATTTTATAAAACATTATCAGACAAAATCATTAAATACAGTCTGCTCAATGTCTTCTCTTGTGAACAGATTCAGATATAGAACAGATGTCGCTGAGTATCCAGAAATATCTATACTTCTAAATCTGTCATTCATGACAAAATTGTATTAATTATTTATATGTACCTTACCAAAGAAAGACAGGTAGCTATGAATAACAGATCCAGAAAGGAGCCTATAGAAATGATAACCTGTCAAAACATTTACATTGCTCCCTGAATATAAAGTAATGTGTTCTAACTTTTTCCTTGCCATATGTACACATATAACGCTTTAAAATCAATGTCTAAAAAATGAAGACATATTCTGAAAGGGATTTGGACACACCTGCTTTTGATTAAATAATAAGTTTACTTAAATAATAAATTTCTGTTTAAACTGATAAAAATAAACATAAACAATTAATTTATAAATCAAATAAGTCTATTGTATAGTCACATTTAATTTCTTTTAAAAATGTTAAATAAACAGTAGCTTAAAGTTCATTATAAACATGTGCAGATTTTTGTTTCTGTTCACATAATATATTAATGTATTACAACAGATTTCAAATTATAAATCTTAGAAAAGCCATAATGAACATTAGTATGTAGATCCATTCATATCAAGGCTTCCATAAACTGATAGTTTTTAACCTGACATCACTTGAAAAAGTTAAATTTATACTGTATGAAATCTTTCAAGATTATCAGGGTTGAAAAGTAGCTTTTTAAATGTCTTAAAAATATATATTCCACATTGTTAAGAAAAGCTGTAACAACACCAAAACCTTTTCTACATAAGGCCCTGTTTTTCCAAACTGAATGAATGATCCATGATCTAAAATACAGAACACAAGTGGGCACTTGTGGCTTTTACTTGTCTGTCTATGCCTGTGACTCCTAAGCTTTGCACAAATCCATAAGAAAAAAATAAGATACTACAATAAATCAATAAGTAAATGGGCACCATCTTACACCCTGCACAGGGCACAATTGCTAACTTACACCTTACCAACTGTCTATTTTCATGCCTTCCACCTAGTAGTTTAAATAGCAATGGTGTTTGTGAATATAACTTATGGTACATTATTGTGGCATATTTCTATCTTGGAAATGGAAAACACAAGTGAGCCACTGACAGAATACAACCTAGATGTCAACAGTTAGACATTAATTGTTATTTTGGCAGTGAACTGTCAAAACAGACGCATGCCCAACATCACTAAATAGCCACTGAGCACTATTAAATATCACTGCATTTGCACTCAGAATGCAGATACCTAGTCTACAATATACTGTGTATTTTCCATTCACAGTAAAATGGAATGCCACATGGACCAACGCATTGAGTTCTGGTAGCAATTTGCCAAAGTCAGACCGCATCTGGCACCTGGCAATGGCAAGAGACATGCATGGTTAAATGCATGGTACTCCTAAAACACATCCATGAATAATTATGAGAATTATCAGTGTATTTTGTGCTTTTTGCACCATGCCCATGCAATGCATACTTTTTACATACCAACAATGAGTATACACATTAGCTTCTCTAGTGCACTTTAGTGTCAACATCATGCTCTTCTTTAGCAGAGACTGAAATAAATAAAAATAACAAATAAAACAAATAAGCAAGGTACATCCAAGAATTTGAAAACAGCATCATACCCTCTAATTAACAGCTGGGAATAAGCAGGCACATTCCTTTTTAGCAACAACTCAACAACAAGACTATGGAAATTCTTTTGCCTTAATCTTCCACTTGTAATTACTTTTAAACCCACTTGTTCATTAATACTGCTTTCACCATGCAGACATATCCATCATAAGTGAACAAAGTTGTGGCAAGAGGGAAAGGTGATTAATGACATTAGTGATTTTAAGGAAAAAAATCTTTAACTGGACCGATATTTTTAAATATGTATTTAATTTTACAGTGCTGTTAAGGTTTTGAAAAAAACATCATGTACATTGCATATTTCTTTCTTTCTTTACTGTGGTGTTTACAATCTGTACATTATATACCTGCAGTGATAGCATAAATTACTACTTCTCTCATTTAATTTGTAAATATTCAAAATCTAATGTTTATGCTTAGATTTGGGGACCCCTGCTAAAATTGTAAATTTGCTAAATGCCACATTTAATCTCTCTCTAGAAAGTAAATATAAATATGAATATAAATATTCATAGGAAAACAGCACAAAAGAATAAATGTCATATATATATATATATATATATATATATATATATATATATATATATATATATATATATATATATATATATATATATATAGGCGGCGGCACAGTGGCTTAGTGGTTGCCTCCCAGTGGTAGCACGTTCGTCCCTCAGCGCTAGGGATTCCTGGTTTAAATCCCATGTTTTCACTCTGTCCACGTGGGTTTCAGTTTCCTCCCACAGTCCAAAAACATGGATCAAGGTCAATTGAATTCTCCAAATTACCCCATGTAGAGTGTGTTTGTGTGTTTGTCTGTGTGAGTGAGTGTGTGTGCATTTTTTTAAAATTGATTCGTGGGTATTGTGAATTGATCGCGATTCTTTGAAGAATCGATTTCTTTTTTCTGCACCCCTAATATACAGTATAGTGTATTGTACAGTTTATGTGACTACAGTTTATGTTTATTTTGTCCATACTCATTTATATAATTATTTACTAATTTCAGTTCACAAATATTCTATTAACCACATTATATCTACAAGAGAGGTCAGGACCTGATTATTCTGTCAAACATTTGGTGAAGTGTGAACTGTCATACTGCTTCATTCATATGCTGTGAGGGGTTTAGATTTGCACATTCTGGAATGTGCCATGGCGCCCGACACTTTCTAAAACATGTTCTGTGTCACTTCAGTTGCTCATACTTCACTCCTGTTGAATGCTGGTGGAACACTCTCCATTATGGAGGCAGTCAACAGACACTGTGACAACAGAAAACAGAAAGAGTGATTTATTCAGGCAGGTAGAATACGGTACCATCACCCCTTCTATATTATCATTCAAGAGCTTGCTTCATTTATCCTTGTGGGATTGTCTTCATGCCTTTTGCTTTAGAGGGACAAGTAGAATGAGTGAATGTAATTCATCTGCCTGCACCTGCTGACAGATGGGTGTCAGCAAGTGTCTGGCTTATAGATTTTGTTCTGTTTCTCGACTTTTATACTTATGAAGAAATTCCCCAGTGAAGTTGATTTTAACATGGTCACTGAGCTGGAGTAAATCATTCAGCTTTCTCACTGAACGTAATTAAGGGCAGCATTAGACAGAAATATATTCAACAGCCTGTGGGACTTTAAATTGAGGGATAGGAGTCGCTGCTTAAATGCCATTATATGTAGGCTTACAGAAAATGCATAAATTTAAAAAGAGCTTAATGCATCCCTAAATGATTCGATGGAAAGTGCACATCTTATTTTATATCTTATCTCCCTCTTTCTCCTTCTCCTGCTTCTCCTGCCATATATATATATATATATATATATATATATATATATATATATATATATATATATATATATATACATACATACATACATACATACATACATACATACATACATACATATATATATATATATATATATATATATATATATATATATATATATATATATATATATATATATATATATATATATATATAACTTAAGTATTAGCAACACGTCACTTTAGCATAGTAACCTTCAAGGGAAATCTAATCAGAATGTGTATACTTGTGTTTTAATAAAATTTTGTTTGCAAAATAAAAAAAAAATAATAAATAATAATAATAATAATAAGAAGAAGAAGAATATTTTTCTATTTTTATGTAAGCGATTTCTATTAATCGTTTAGAATTAGAATTGTCATATTAATATATATAGTTTAGAATTGTCATATTAATATTTATTATTATTTATTATATATATTATATTATATATAATATTAGTCATATTATAATATTAGTCATATAGTTATTTCTAAATGATATGACTCAGTTGAGCCTGATATTTTTCACAGATTAGTTTAACACATTCTGTTATGCCCTTCTTTGAATTAATAGTACAAATGTAACATTTGTGCATCTAAGTACGCCCACATACCCAATCTGGAAAAAAAGGAAAGCAATAAACATGCCATTAAACAATTTAAACTTTAGTAAATTGCATAAGACTTGTAAATTAACCTTTTTGTCCATTATATCCACCCACTGTTTTAGCATCCATTCTTTTATGCCTCCCACTGAATGTGCAAAACTGCGTATTAATTTAAGCCACACGGAAATTCATGAGCAAACTAACTCATATGCCATTTACACAAATTGGAAAAGATCATGAAGCCGTTAGTAGAGATCCTTAATAGTACTTTGTGCAGTGGTATAGAAGTAATTAAATGAGATGACATTAATTACATAGGGTAAAATTCTCTTTTGGGTCCAGGTCCTGCAGTGCCAGGTAAAAAAATTACAATGGCGACCCCCTAAGGGCATAGATTCTGGTTGTACAAGAAGGATCTCCATTCTTTTTCCGCACAATTCACTCTATATCATACTCTGGGCTTGATTGTCCTTCTCTCCTTGATGAAGAGTTATTGCCTATGATTTTTTTTATGCACATTGCTTTCTTCACACTTTATCCTCATTCCACCTAACAGGTATAAATGTTATGTAAAATATAAAATATGAATGGTCTTCATGACCCCAATTCTACCTGCCAAAAACTGGGGCAAAATAATCATGTCAAGGTCTAAACTGTAAATAAATTACTCATGTAGGCAGTTTTAGGTTTATAAGTTCAGATTTTCAGAGATTGCCTGTTTATTCATTAAATTCCTATTTAGTCCCCTACATGGAATATTCTGTGCATAATATAGATAATAATATAGAGTTAAGAGTGTATATCAAGAAATGGTTTAAAGTAACTAATTTAAAGTTAAGATGTTGGAGTTATAGTATACAAAAAGTAAAGAGGCAGCTGGATGGTTAATAGTTAATGCTACAGATTTAGGCATCATGAAAGTTAAGTCAACCAGGGATTTAAGAGCAGCTGTTTCATTACTGAAATAAACATGTGGTAAATATTTTAAAACATCCAGCAACAGGTCAAACTTAATATCTAAAAAAGTTTTTAACATTACACATAGAAGTTAGACTTTTTACATTATATTCCCAATAATTTGGCCAGTGTAGACTAAACCTGTTTCATTCCAGCATATATGTAACTATTTTTTTTTATAATTTGTGATAATGCAGTATTTAAATTATGTCTGGTAAATGAAGATCATGTGGTAATTTCATATTTTGTTTTTCTTTTGTTTATTAACTTTATCAAATAATTAGATAAAGCTAATAAATTATTAGGTTGCATGCATTTTTGTCTATTTTGTAATGTGCATTCATATAGAAGATGAGCTAAATAATCTTTCTTGTGAGAACAAAATCTAACTTAGGAGCTGTGCAAATGTTAAAGCTGCTGCAAGTGATACAGGGTTAGTTGTGCTGAAAAACACACACTTTTGTTTCACCTCTAGCTGCTGCAGTGGTTAACCTTGGCCACGGTGAACTTGGCTCATCTCCACCATGACCATAGACCTCTCACTGCAACCAATTTAAGTGTGTCATTGCTGAGACTTGCCAAAGACGGGGACTCACAGTTCATTTATTTACAAGTGAGTTCAGTTGAGTTTGCCCCTAGGCAGGGCCACAGCATAACATTCATTGGACTTACACACACACAGTCTTGTTTCCATGCATTGTATGGATTTTATATAGACTTGAATTAATTTCATGGAGAAACAAACATTCAACCTAACAACTAGTAGCCTTTTTACTCTTTACTTTAATCCGAACCTTATCTTTACCTTAAAGTTTAATGATTTATGTTACTACATTTATCAATAGCAGCTGCTCACAATGTATGAAGAGTATAGTGAGTGAGTTCTATACATATCTGGACCATAGCACACACACCATTAATGCAATCCTTTTTGTGGCCTTTACATGAAGAATCTTGCCAAAGCCTTATTTCCATGGTATTTTTTATATTGCATTTGTTAAGTTTTAAAGCAGAATAGACATTTTTGTGTTTCTTGGATTAAAACATTTTGTACATTTGTATAAAGATATTCACGAATCTGTTGCTAAAAAAAATGTTAATTCAAATTTTAATTGTTTAATCATTATACTACGTGAGACCTAAAAATGAATATACTAAATCCACAATGAGCTAAATTTTAACTGGCAGCGTTCCTAATGAACAGTGCAGCTTGTGAGATACTTTCCTTAACCAGGAGTTCCTCAGTGTCATTGAATTCTAATGGGGTTTTATTTGCAAAGGGCACCTTCATTTGTGTGGCAGCACTGTGAAGGGGAAGGTGATTTCGAGACGAGCTGTAATCCTCTTACACCATAAGGCCAAGACGACCCTAGATCAGGGCTAGCTTAGCCGCAGATGAACTCAGTCACACTTCATACTTAGTCAAGCAGATCCAAATGATAACCTAATTGTTGATTAATTGCAAAATACCATTTTAACCTGTTTCTAATTTACCTTTTCTTGCTTGTAAAGACTGCACCAAGGTGACTGCCACAGCTTTTACAAATGAAATTACCACACAATTACAAGTTTGACAAGGCGAAACACGTGTCTATACATGTCATGGTGGACCGTGGAATGGATGAGACATACTGCTGGATAATGTAATAATATGTGCATCCAACATCATTTTCCCTCTTAATTTTTTTTATAAATTGGCTCTAGTAATATTTGCTATGTACTGGTATTTAGTTAGCTGAAGATGCCATATTTTTGTTTTGAACAAAGGTGAAAGAAAAATGTCATTATTCATACTATTGCCAGGATAATATTTCATGTATAAGGATAATGATCATTGTAATAGTATTATTGTTATTTGTTGTCTTACTGATTAGTAGAGATTCATGAGATTTTTAGTAGGTATGCGTCATTATTTCATGCTTAAAATCTAGTGTTCATTTTTTGTTTTTGTTAATAAGAAGCTTACTTGTACAAAATATCTAAATTGTCAATTTCATACAAAGAGCTCCAGGGTATTCGATGTTGGGATAGTAGTTAACTAAGTAATTACAAAAAACAGAGCACAAAAATCTAATTTTAATGATTACTGGCCAGTATATAGTATTTATACTTTATAATGAGAAATGTTTCTTTTCTGCCTGCAGATCTTGGAAACAGTGCCACTAAAATAGTTTTCACCCACCCACTTCCAACACACACACTATTTCATTTGCTTCACTGTATGTGGCATATATACAACTAAAATTATATATAAATGAGTCAAAAACAACCTGTTAGGATTTTTTTCAAATAAGTTCTTTATTAATTACGGTTTCTGTTCACTGTGTAAAAATATTTATAACCCCAATAAACCAGTCAATGAAAAAAAGTAGGTCTTGCAGAGATTCATGCCTTTAAAGATCTTGGTGCCAAAAGGGTGGTTTTAACAGTAAAGTTTGTCCTAAGGTCCATCTAAATAGCCATTTTGTGGTTACTGGTTTTAGTATTATCTCACTAATTGACCATTTTTAATTATTTTTGTCTTTGGTCTAAACTCTAGATCTAATTTAATGCAAAAGTCCACCCTATGTTTAAATAAATGACTAAATATGAAAAAACTTCACTGTGCTTTTCTTTAGCTAGAAACACAAATTTTAATAATCAATTTAAAAGCGGCTTTTTCCCCTTTTATTCTTTTGTAAATACTTTATTACAACATCCACCACAGTGATTAAGTTGGTTAAAAGGCTCACATTACAAATTCAAAAAGAATGGCTTGCTTAGATATAGTGGGATTTCTGGAGGCTAAATATATGATTTAAATTGTACTTTTGAAGTCAACTTGATGTTTTGCATTTGTTTGGGTTCATTAAATTCACTGCAGGTCAACACACTAATTCTGTTTCTGGTAAAAGCTTTAATGAAGTTGAGAAGACAGCATCACTCCATGGATTCACTTAAATATTAAATAAGATTTAATGTTGGAACTGGAAAAATGTTACAAAACATCTGAATATCGCATTTGTTGGTGGAGTTGAGTTCTCTTGCTTCCTTTAAATTCAATGAAGTGTATTTGGACATTGTTTAGGAATTGTAATTGTTGCCCATTTTGAATAAAAATGTCTGCTTTAACAATTGTGTGTGTGTGTATATTACTAACACTATTTTTAAATTCAAGAGTACTGTCTGATATACCTGAAAGTCCTCATTACTAAAGTTACTATATTCAGCAGCGGGAGCGGATGCATGCATATTTAATTAACAAACAGCAGCACTGCCTTCATATTTAATTTCACAGAAGTGTTAACTCCACCTACATGGCCAGATTCACTGACCCTGTATGTGTGAGTGAATGCTTATGTCATTTACATTGGCAAGGCAGGAACTGGGGGTTGAATTTGAGTTAGGAGAACAGGATCATAGAACAATATGCTTAATTTGCATTGGAATTTCTACCACTCTGCCTGAGTGTTTTTATTTCTGGATGCAAGTAAAGTAAAACTTCAAATACACAGATTAGTTACACAGTTATGTAATTTTAATGTAGTGGCTAAATTGTTGATGAACTCCAATGTGTAATTTTTTAGAAACACTTTAGTAATATATACAATACAATATAATAGAATGATCATACATTTTTTGTGTTCACAGCATAATATAGGTAACAACAATTTTGTAACACTTTCTATGAATCTGGTATTCATAATACATTAAATGTGCATTCATACAGCAACTTAAAGTATTTATAATGCTTTGTATAATTTATTAACCTCTATTAATGTACAAAGATGTTCATAATCACAATAATAAAGTGTCATGACAAAATGCCATAGAGCTTTATAACACAAAATGGGAAAAATGCATTATAAATTAAGCATTTATGCCCAGCGATAGATTGGCTCCCTGTCCTGGGTGTATCTGTCCAGCGCCCGAAACATTCTCCACCTGGATGGGCAAGGGGAACACCACCGCGACCCTAATATAGAATAAAGCGGAAGATAATGAATGAATGATATTAACCTTTTAGTTCTTTGGATTTTTTTTATACATTGTGGCTTAACACAAGGTGATTTCGCTTTACCTAATGTCTGCAAAATACAAAAAAGTGAGTGTTAATATTGATGCAGTCTCCTTTAAAGGGTTAATACTACAGGTAAAACAACACTAATGTTGGTTAAGACTTATAAGCATTCATAAACAGTTATGAGCACATAAAAGTCAGGGGGTATTCATTTAACACAAACATATACTTTGTGACACTGGTCCCTAATATAGCATTTATATCACATAGTGTAATAAGCATTATGGCATATTCTTATAACACTTTATTAATGTAGTTCTGGACATCTGTGTACATTAACGGAGGCTTATGACAAGTGTTGTAAAGTAATATAAATGTGTTTATAATGTGTATCATTACCAGATTTATATAAACTGTTAGTGAAATAACTTCATCATTCTTTCATTTTTTAAACTGCTTTTCCAATATCACAAAAAAAAAACATATGCCTGCCCATGTTCCTCTCCCAAAAAACATATTACAAAACTTCACCAACAACATCCATTGAAGTCAGTTCCAATCACAACTTATTGTCCAATTTCTCTAAAACATCATCTTGCTCACTCCTGAAAGCTTTTTTCTGCTCTCTCCCAAGCCACTTGTGAAGCACTAATTACATTTAATTGCACTTCACCAATTTCCAGCTTTACACTCATCACTCTATCAGACTCCATTTTTACATTCACTATATTCCCGATGTACCATTTATTTAACATAACTCCTACCTCATTTCTTATTTCATCTAGTTCAAAATAGTCATTAAAACGCACCACCAATGTTCCTCGCTTGACTTTTATTCCATTTGGTCTCTTGTACACAAAGTATGTCAACTAGTCTCTTTTAAATCAGTAGCTACCTCTCTCCCGTTACACACACAGGGAGAGATATGAGTATTTTGACAATCGTACACCAAGCATGGCTTTCATCTTTCTTTTATTCTTAAGTGAGAATGGTGTGGCAAAGTGAGCAGTGTATGTTTTTTTTGTGTGAATGCAGGCTTTTTCTGTGTGTGTGTGTGTGTGTGTGTGTGTGTGCTTCTTTGTGTATTCAAAAGAGTAATGACAGTGTCAGTTGTTTCTAACCAATAGAGACAACGACAGAAAACAGCCCAATTCCCCTAACAAGTGTCATGTGCTCTCTCTGAGTGCTTGGGTCAGAAAAACAAACACTTGTGGTCCTTATATAAATGCCAGGTTAGCCACCAGGTTGTTTGCTTTAACTAAAAATTATGTGGAGATTTACCCACTAAAACTAAACTTGATGAAGAAGGATGATAATCATAGCCAATGGGTCAGATTACCTTACATAGTCCGTTAAGTTCAACACACAGCTAAAAATGATATATGTTAAACACAAGCCAGTTTCTCATTGATTAATCACCAACACGCTTAACTTTTGGCATTTTGAAAAATATAAAATCAGAAAATCATCAGATGAAAAGGAGCTGATTGGAGGAGGGCATGAAGGACAGAGTAAAATTAATGTACTAAATAATGTGTATGTCCCTGGTATGCATTTTACTTTGGACTGAAAGAAATAACATTTAGCAGTAGAGATAGAGAAGCCTTAGAGAAAGTACCAACGTAAGACTGGTATAGTTTCAAATCTTTGGGCAGACCAGATGTTTTGCCAATTTCTTTTACTGCATCAAAGAGTAGTGAGTGAGCCAAGGACTAGGGGGGATCTCCAAGTCACAGACTTTTTTTAACTGCAAATTTATATTATATTCCAGCTTTTCCCACAATGTAGTTTGTAGGTTACTGTATTTCTTGAAGGCTTTTAAAAACTGTCAGATGTCTGCAGATACTAGCAAGTTCATTTCATTATGAAGATACTTCAAAATTGTCCAACTTTCCTAATAGGCTGCATTGCATTCAGAAGTTTTATTCATCATACATACATTTTATTCCCAAATTCAAAACCTTTTTGAGGCAGTAATAAGAGAGACTGTGTTAAAAATGAACTTCTCTAACTAATGCCAGGATGAGCTGTATAGCCCATCCTGTATGAAGAGCGCTGTAATATATTTTTTATAATGCTTGCATGTTACAGTGTCATGACAGAAAATGGGTTGAGGCTGTTTATTTGGGCTGCTTAGTTTCCCCCATCTCGCCTTTTAGATGCTTCCTGACGTGATGAAAGGGGATACACTTCATTTGGATTAAATTGGCTTGCTGTCTGGTCTGCTCTGATAAGCGACTATAAGTCAGAATTATTTAATTATATATGTATTTATTGTGCTATGCTGATTTGAGGCTGGCCTAAATGCTTAGCACTAGAATTCTTTCTCTGGTTATGATGCAAGTCTGAAGCATCACGCAAGTGCTGCAGTCAAAGCACACAGTGACTTTATTGGCATGTTTACATTCAATTTAGATTTAAAAAAGTTCCCATATGTATGTTTGTGTTTGTGTAGGTATGTGTAGAGGGTGTTATATTTACTGGTGCCAGACTTTACCCAACTGGTTGTGTATATCTTTTCAGTATTAGAGGAACCTTGGTGGTATGTAATTTATGTTAGAAACAAGTGCTTTTATTTTAAATGTTCTAAAAAAAAAATAAAAAAGTAATTTTGGATAATTATAATAAATTCAGCAAAATTATTAAATAAAACTCAAATTTTTATTTTATTTGTTGAACTTAACTGAAATAATGAGTTTTATTTTAATAAAGTAAAACAAAATAAATGTGATATTTAGACCTTAAGGTATGTGCAACTCTTATGGCACACATTGTGTTCAAGGTATAATTAGTGTGACGTTCCACATCTTACTGACATCCAGCATTTCCTTTTACTTAAAAAATCTATTTTTAAGTGTGATAAATATATATGGCTAGTTTTTGTTAAACAGACTTAAGAATACAGTTTCGATGTATCTCTATAATATATATTTGTATTTTTTTTTTGTTTGGGTATTACCAAAAACATGGTTATATAAATTACATAAATGCATATTTTCAAATGTATATTAATCGATACAGATGAGATTGAAGTGCTGAAGTGATTTTTTTACTTTTATTTAAATGTTTTTATAGCTATGAAGTCCTGCAAAATAATGAATTATGGTTTGGCCAAAGATTATAGAAAAAGTTTAAGTGAAATCCAAAGCTCATTTAGTTTTACTAGAATATTGTCCATCCATTCTCTCCTGCTTTATCCTCCATTAGGGTCGCGGTGGGGTTCCCCATGCCCATCCAGGGGAGAACGTCTCGGGCGCTGGGCAGATAGACCCAGGACAGGACGCCAATCCATCGCTGGGCACACACTCACTCACACACACACACTCTATATGGGGCAATTTTGAGAATTCAATTGACTTGATCCATGTTTTTGGACTGTGGGAGGAAACCGGAGAACCCGGAGGAAACCCACGCAGACACGGGGAGAACATGGAAACTCCACCCAGATGGGGATTCGAACCGGGAATCCCTAGCACTGAGAGGCGAACGTGCTAACCACTAAGCCACCGTGCCGCCTCCAGAATATTGTAAAAAAAAAAAAAAAAAAAAAAAAAAAAGTCAAACCAAAAGAAATCCTGAAGTTTAGCAGAAGGTACAGTATGTGGTCAAAGGTCTAATAGGAGCTCAGACTTAAGGATGGCTGAGCTTCCCCAGCTAAGATCCACAATCATCTTGCCAAGCCAGAGTGAAGTGGTTCCAAATCTTAAATCTGAATTGTGCTAAAATAACCATGTCAAAGCATTTCAGTTTGGTTCAGAATTTACTGCAAGACCAGAAAATTTAATGGAAGTACTAGCTTACAAATCACCAAAATTTAGGACCAACAGTTTTTAATAGTAATGTAATGTAAGTGATGTAAAGAACTTAAGACTTCAAAATGCACTACGTTTATTTATGATTGTTCTAAAAACACACTACATTTTCTCCCAGATTATTTCAATATTTATTTTAATTTAATAACAAATTGCAGGGGCGGCACGGTGGCTTAGTGGTTAGCACGTTCGCCTCTCAGCGCCAGGGATTCCCGGTTCGAATCCCCATCTGGGTGGAGTTTCCATGTTCTCCCCGTGTCTGTGTGGGTTTCCTCCGGGTTCTCTGGTTTTCTTCCCACAGTCCAAAAACATGGATCAAGTCAATTGAATTCTCAAAAATTGCCCCATATAGAGTGTGTATGTGTGAGTGAGTGTGTGCCCAGCGATGGATTGGCGCCCTGTCCTGGGTCTATCTTCCCAGCGCCCGAGATGTTCTCCCCTGGATGGGCATGGGGAACCCCACCACTACCCTAATAGAGGATAAAGCGGGAGATAATGAATGAATGAATGAACAAATCGCAGGTGAAGTATAAGTACCTAATTATAGCTAAATGCTCATCATGCATGTGGAAGTGATGAACCATTTAATTTGTCAAATTTTCAGCCATTTTGGCAACATTTGGTCAAACTGACTAAGATTCAAGTATGATTTCCGTAGAGGTTTTCGTTGATTTCCACAGTGGCTTCAAATCTGCTACAGTAAATGTTAGTTTCTAAAAAAAAAGTGCATTTTGAGTTCAAATTTATATGTACTCAAAGGTTAAACAATTGTCCATAGAAAGAAACACCTCACTCTTCACTTATCACCTTCAATCAATGTGCTATGAAAGCAATGCTAGGAAATGAATGGCACTTGATTCTAATTTTAAAACAAACAAACAAAAAAAAAAACCAGACTGATCTGTGTTTATAAATTAGACTCGCTTATGTAGATAAGCATATGAGATGGTGGTTTTAAGCTTAAAATGATGTTGTATTCCTTACTTCTTGTTCATAATGGCAACAAAAAAGTGTTTAAACAATCCAGAATGCTATTATCACCAAGCACAATAAAGTCTAATGGGTACAAGACTGTTTTTAAAGCCCATGGCATCTTAAACAGTTTGAAATGTTATCGGTTTTGCTGCTAATGGATCGGTGACGAACATTCCAAAACACAGTAAAAAAAAGGCAAAGAAAACACTAAAAACCATTTAAATGTTGGTTCAATGTGTGGAATAAAAAATGCCTACTGTCATTATGGTAGGTAGAGATGCTGTCAACTTGTACATACCCTGCAAACAGATTAAGAATGTGTGTGTGTATATATATATATATATATATATATATATATATATATATATATATATATATATATATATATATATATATATATATATATATATATTTCTTTTATTTCTGTAACTGGTTTTTATGCAGTGTTTTAATGTATCACTAACCACTGTAATTGGCTTGTTTTGTTTTACTCCAGAACTTACTCTGCAATAGTCTGTCTTTGTTAGTTTGGTGTGCAAAGCTTCCGTTAATATCCTTACTGCTATATCCACATTGGAATCAATGTATGATATTGGATGCGAAGGTATGATGAATTGTTGATTTGGCAATGCATTTCTAAGCAGGAGAAATAATGCCACATTGCTCATACAGTAGAATAGGAGAGGGTGTTTAATATTTTCAGCAGGCATGATCTGCAGTGTATTATATGAACGCCCATTGGGAAAACACCTGATCGCTCAACTGATCTCAACTTCTCTCTTTTCATCACTTATATGAGTGTGGCTGCAATCTTGACTCCCGTGATAACAAACGTCCTTGAGTATCACTGTGCACCGCTGCCTGCCAAGTAGAGCCACAATGAGACACACTTCTCTCATTCATGCCCTTGTGGAAACTAAAATAGTCCAACACTGCTTATCACTGAGCCACCATGAAGAGCAATGATTTATGGTTTGTCCAGGCGATAATGGATCCTAATGAAAATAAAGTACATATTCGAAAAATTTGGGCTGCATGGTCAGATAGTGGGTTATGATCCTTAGTAAGATAAATGGGCACACGTGCACATATGCGCAAAATTGGAAGTGGTCCTGGCCTTCTGTTGAATGGCTAATCAGCCAAGTAATCAATTAAATGCATGATTGCTTTTGATTTTAATAGCTCTATCATTTAGGAGGAGGATCTGCTTTGGGCTATGCTGTTAACTGTTAGGAATAGCTGTAATTAGACACAGCCTGTTCTCATGTAGTATGAGCCTGTAAGTAATTAGCATCTTGTTCGCAGAAATATCACCCAAGCACTGTATCCATAATGCTCATTGAGTGTATTGCCTGTAATCTAATATTGCTGCAGGAGGATGTTGAATGATCTTCCCATTGTACAGGAACTGCTTGTTAAAGATTAACACATTTAATAATCCATGTTTTGTTGTCTGTGGGTTTTTACCAAGTACTAAATAAATAGCAAACATGGGTGTTGTGTTGTTCTCATTGAGTGTGGTGTCAGGACACAACTATCAACCATTAGCTACTGTAGCTCCCATGGTACAAGAGCATTGAATAAATGTACTAGAAAGAAACTTTTTATGAATACCTGTTTTTTAAATTTGTTGATATCACTGTTTTGTCATAACAGTAGTAGTAAAGATAAAACGGTATTAAGGATTGTTGAAGAGGATAAATCTGGATTCTTGCCTTTAGCTGACTTTATTATTTTTCAAAGAAGTGCTGTGTTAAAAGTTTATAATAAACAGCTTGTCTATTAAATATATTGCTGTTTATAAAAAAAATCTAACACTGAAGTAAAACACCACTGATATCTATTTTTAGTTATCAAACTGCATGTTTAAAATAAACAAAAAACAGAAACATATTGTCTCTTATATCATCACTCAACCATTTGTGTTTTTAAAAATTTGCAAAAAACTTTTGTTTGTTTTATAGCCTTCTACACATTTTACTTTCCATTTATGTAGCCTGACTGTTGTCTTTTCCTGTGTAGCTGCTCTCAGGGAAATGGAGTAACACACACAGCCTGGCTGAACAGATCCAGTATACTATATGCCGGTGAAGACAAGTGGTCGGTGGATCCACGAGTGAGTCTGGTTACCCTAGACCATGACGAATTTACCATAAAGATTGAGAACGTGGACCTTGGCGATGAGGGACTATACGTGTGTGCCGTTCAGACGAGCAGCAAGCCGAGAACTACATCTGTCCATATAATTGTGCAAGGTAACTTCTTTTTTATTAAGCATATGCATACACTTTTTCTGTATGGGAAGTTTGTACTGCTTTATGCAGCATACATAGGCTGCTACTGGAATAATGAAATCACAGCTTTCCTCTGCATTATCTGGTACAAGCACCTTGAACTGCAGGTATGATATTACAGCTTTAATGAAGTGGATAATTATGCAATTACTGTTGATGGGCCCAAAACCTTGGAGATTTAATATTTCCTGCTGATCAGTTGCTACTATGTAAATGTGATTGATAGCAGTGTCAGTGCTGTACACTTGTGCACTGAGTTGTGGCAGCACAATTTAGAAATAATGAAAATTCTGAAATCTTGGAACAATTAGACCAAACTGCTTTCATGTGCAGTAAAGTATAAGCCTCTATATGCAAAAATATACACAAAATAACAACTCCTATTTGTAGAGAAGATGGGACACCTTCTGGAAAATGCAATAAAAGATCAAATATGTATTTTTTAATTAATTGATGAATGAAAGAACAGATTAAAGAACAACAAAAAAAATCAATGTTTTTTATAATTATTATATATATGTGTTTTTAATAATAAACCACTCAGTTCAAACTTTTTCTTATAATTATACAATTTTATTGTCTGTGAATTCAAATTAATAATCGATGCAGCTTTGCAAGTGGACTATTAACGACACTGCCTAACAGTCTGTAATCACTGTTGTCTGACTTTCCCTTTCACCATGTGCCATGCATTTTAACAGAAGGAATATCTGGAATACAAATACATTTTAGTCTATAAAACATTTTAACTTATGCAGAATATGGTCCGGCACTGTCCTAATGAAACAGACATGATGACAGTGGAGTTTGGCAGCAACATATGTCTCTCCAAAATACTAATATGTTTTGGTAACTTCACATATTTGCTGATCGTTGATGATTTGTAAGACCATTCAGACAAACATGATAACCTTTTCAATCTAATTATATGCCCCAACTTTATTAAAATGTGTTGGATGAAACAAGTAGTTTCTCATTGTGAATAGTGTTATAAAGTTTCTCACTGTGAATAGTGCTTTTTGACTAATTAAATTAAGTATGTTTGCTTTTTTAAAAGATTTCTACTATGCTATGTGTCTTTATCATTTTCTTTTGTCCAACCTTTTGATGTTTAATAATTATAATTGTTAGTGAAAATTCCATTACTTGCATATTAACATACAAACTCAGGCTATATGAACAATTCAGCCTATTTTTAGAATAAATTAATTGCTGCATTGTTGAAAATACTGTTCTGTTTTCATATATGCACTTCAACACTCCAATTCACTTCTATTTTTGTCTGTTCCATGGTCACTGTTTAGACTTTTAACAAGCTAATTAATTTTTGGCTCTTTGTAGGTTTTTATGCCTCGTGTCGACTGTTATTGTTCACAGGGGGTGTATTTGCAAACCTGACAATGTACCATCTGGGTAATCTAAAAATCATGAGTGAGGGGAAACATGGGCATTGAACCAACTTGGCCAGGGTTAGTTTAGCGGGATACTCCATAATTTACTGACAAAGACGTTTGAGGTAAAAGTGGCTCCAAAATGTATATCTTATCTCAAGACTGTGGATAGTATTGAGCAGGGGTGTACAGATCTGTATAGATTGACTGTGCTCGAAAGCCTTGATTAGCTTTTGTCACATGAGCAGAACAAAGCCCTTTAGATTTTAGCAATTAGACCAAAACCAGATCAAAGGGGAAACAGTGAAGCATGTGAAAAGATGAAAAGTCATACTGGAGAGTTTTTCTTCTAGTATTAAAAGAACAATGTACTGTTGCTGGATTTAAAACTACCATGATCAGATAGTGTGTTAAAATGTTACTAATATGTTTTTATTAAGTTAATGTCAAGTTTATTAATTTATATCACTTTTATTATTTGCATTTTATTTGCCTTAACACAAAAAAAGCTGAAATGACAGTATCAAGGAAAACCTTAATAGGAATACATTCCTGGGATTTTTTTCTTGCCACTGTTGCTTTGGCATGCTGTTTGGGATTTCAGGTTTTAGAAAACGGTTTAACTCATTTAAGTCACCACAATTTTATATAAAAATTTTTAAATAACCTATAGAAATTTGGCTTCAGCGGCACGGTGGCTTAGTGGTTAGCACGTTCGCCTCTCAGCATTAGGGATTCCCAGTTCGAATCCCCATCTGGGTGGAGTTTCCATGTCCTCCCCGTGTCCGTGTGGGTTTCCTCCGGGTTCTCCGGTTTCCTCCCACAGTCCAAAAACATGGATCAAGTCAATTGAGTTCTCCAAATTGCCCCGTGTATGTGTGCGTGTCTGTGTGAGTGTGTGCCCAGCGATAGATTGGCGCCCTGCCCACCGCCCGAAACGTTCTCCCCTGGATGGGCATGGGGAACCCCCCCCCCCCCCCCCCCCCCCCCGCGACCCTAATATATAGGATGAAGTGGAAGATAATGAATGAATGAATGAATGAATGAATGAATGAATGAAAATTTGGCTTCATGTCAGGAATAATTCTTCAGTCCAGCAAAGACTAAACCATATCACAAAAATCATTGTGGTATAATAACTGATTGTGTTTTAGTCATTAAAGTATATTCAAAAGAGAAAACAAGAAATGTATGGTAAAACAAAGTAACAGTGATGTAGCAGAAAACACTCTGGCACCACTGATCAGAATAGCAGCAAAAACTGAAGAGTACTTGGTCATGAGGCTCCATGAACTCTCAGTTTGTAGCACCACACTAAGACGGGTAACATGGGAATTTGTCATCACTGACTGTATCAGTTCAACAAGTTTAACCTGAGCTTTGCAACATTATTGATGGGGATGTTGAATAAATAAATATTTTTTTATATCTGCTTTTAACAATTGACAGGGTTTCAAAAGTTAATAACCGTGACAAGAAGGCTATCTTTAAATTTTAATGTTTTTTAGAAAATGCTCAACCTTCAGTGGTAATTTTGTTCATTCTAAAAGAAAGGGACTAAAATAATTACAGTTTCTGGTTCTACTCATTTATTCTATTCAATTCAAGACTTGACTCATCAACTTAAAATACTTCTATTTGAAGGTTATAAAGTGTGAATATGTTTCTTTGCACTTTAGAAAAAAGGTATATGTCTTAGTTTGGTGGTGATACGAATTTGTAAGAATGCTTGTTAATGTGCTACTGTAAATGTTTACAGATAAAGTATTTGTTATGAAGTAGTTACAAAATTAAGCGTGTTTTACAAACTTTGTTTTTTTGTGCCTTCTTATAATAGGAAGCTCAGTTTTAGCAGAATTCAACAAGAGGAAATTGCATGACATCCACGCTATGATCTCTTCAATGCAGCCCTCAGGCTTACTGATTGAGTAAACATCATTAAGTTAGCTAAAATAAACAAATGTGTTTCATCTGTATAGGAGTGAAAGCTAATTTCATGCTTGAGAATAATGAAAGCATGTACATGGCAAAGAAAAATGCTTCAAGTACTGAGCATTTAAAAAATATATACAGTTCACAATTGCATGGTCAGAACTTTTATTCTTTACATACATAAACTAATAGCAATCTGTCAAATAGGAATT
The DNA here is from genome assembly GCA_019802505.1 of Corydoras sp. C115. Classification (NCBI taxonomy): domain Eukaryota; kingdom Metazoa; phylum Chordata; class Actinopteri; order Siluriformes; family Callichthyidae; genus Corydoras; species Corydoras sp. C115. The sequence continues at coordinate 4,671,332 of JAFMOC010000021.1, read as the reverse complement.
GTATTATATATGCTTACATGGATGGATGGATGGATAGATACACATGTGCTGGAAGTTGATAAAGGTTGATAAAGTATCACATGTGATAAAGGTTTGAAATGCAGTGATCTTTAGAATTCTCATGATACACAATAAAACACTTACACAGGTGTATTACATATGTCAGAACTTTATGAATACTTTTTTTAAACCAGTCACCAACTCGCAACTGATTCCATTCAGTGGAAACACCTGACCAGTTTTCTGATTCAAATTAATTTAGATTTGGTTCTCTTTATCTAATAGTTTTAGATTTATTTACTGCTAAAAAATGTTCTATGTTTAAAAAAGCTCTAAAGAAACCAATGTGTCTTCCTTTATAAATTATTTGTAATAACACACAGTAACTATTAATATTTTAGCTTAATTACAACTGCTGTTAATTCATTGGCCAAACAATTGAGAAGTTTACCCATAAGTCAGTTGGACCAAGTTTCTGCATTTTAGCAATCTGAATTAAATTCAATGTTAATGTCTTTAAAGAAGTGTCTGACACCAAGAACAAACTTTAAAACACAACTGACAGTAGAATTAAATTAAGATTAAAAATGATAAAATTTAATCTAAACTTATTTAGGTTAAAATGACACATTATAACTTGCACACTAAAGGCAAAATGTAAAAATATTTTTTAAATGCTGCAGACATTCACTCTGTTGTTGTGGATTTACACAACAGTTTAAAATAAAGCACATCTGTTCTACAAGAGAGACATAAAAAAAAATCTGCAATGTGGCATTTTCCAAATATGTAACTGCTATTTCTCAGCTAGTCTGTTTGTTTTCTATTACATTTTTACTTTTTCATTTCTTGGCATCTCTGTACTAACCTAAAATTAGCTATACATTTTTTTGACATCATTTAAGAATTTCAGACTGTGAAATTTCACGGTGACATTTAACTTCTCTTTGTTATGGCTTCAATGAAGTGTGTGACATGCTTTAATTAAAATTGATTAACTTACAGTTGTTTCTACCAGTTTACCAACTTAATAATTCGTAATCAGCATTGCATCTAAGTTTATTCAAATCCAAAACACAATTTTTTTTTTTTTTTTAACAAATGAGTGTAATCAGGTTAAATGTGTTTATTAATTTAGATTTAAACAACAATACCAAACAACAATAAATAATGCCATAGTTATATGAGCAATTAATAAAAATAATATAGATATTTGTAAACTAATTGTGGAACTGATTCACAAATTGAAAAGACTGATCAAGAAAATATTAATGAGTTAATAATAAATATTAACTAGGGTTTAAAACTAATCAAACTGCATCTCCAGTTCATCCGGACAATCCCAGAGGCATTGTGGGTGAGTACACTTGTGAAAGGAGCTTTCTCACTAAACTAAGAACCATGTTGCGTTCATCAGCACACCATAATCCATAAAGTATGTAGAAAATCACCCAAAAATAATTTTTTCAAAATTCAAGTAGTAGGATAAGATATAAAATGTTCATTCATTAATTCATTCATTATCTCCCGCTTTATCCTCTATTAGGGTCGCGGTGGGGTTCCCCATGCCCATCCAGGGGAGAACGTCTCGGGCGCTGGGCAGATAGACCCAGGACAGGGCGCCAATCCATCGCTGGGCACACACTCACTCACACAGACACTCTCTGTATGGGGCAATTTGGAGAATTCAATTGACTTGATCCATGTTTTTGGACTGTGGGAGGAAACCGGAGAACCCGGAGGAAACCCACGCAGACACGGGGAGAACATGGAAACTCCACCCAGATGGGGATTCGAAGCGGGAATCCCTAGTGCTGAGAGGCGAACGTGCTAACCACTAAGCCACCGTGCCGCCGATATAAAATGTATTTATATAAAATAAAAGTAAATTTTGAAATATAAGATGGCTCAACAGCATGATATGCTACTCAACAAATATTTTTTATTAATACCATGTTATTAATTACCAAACACAGAAGAGCAATGAATCACAAATGCAGTGCCCTGTAGCCTACGTGCCTTTACTCATTTATGAAAAATATAGTATTGAGGGTTAAGAGAATCTTCTACATGTAAGAAAATTGAAGTTTTAAATCTATGTACTATCTTACTTGGCTGCTATGTACTATCTTACTTGGCTGGATATTTTTAGTAAATTTGTGTATGTGTTTGAAAGCATATTTTAAATGGGATGATGATGATTGTCATGATGATAATTTTTCTTTACATGCTATACAATAGGATACTTATCAGTGCATCTGATTACTTGCCTCAGATTAGCTTTTCTTAATTTGACATCTTTATAGTGTTTAGGCCAGAAAGCCCAAAAAGTGTTTTTATTCTTCAAAAAATATATTAAAAAATATATATATTTCCATAGGATTTCTGACATGTTGGACAGATGGCACAACCTATATATATGTGCTACTACCTGGTTAAGCACATGCACAGCTCACAAAAATTATGTGGAGTGGCAGATTTAAATTTTACTGTTTTAAGGCTTTGCTGAAAGATGTGGTGGTTACTTGCCATTCCCTGCAGATGGCTTGTCACTAATGCTTTATTATGAAATTGTGATGATCAAAAGACTTAAAGGCATCTCAGCCAATAACATGCTTTAATCATGTTAATGCGTTTGCCAGTGTATCTTTATATTACTAGACTACCAACTGCATCATTACACAAAGTACTTTACAAGCCATTATTTGACTATTTAAGTTTAAAAAAGGCCATTTTGGAATGTTTGGAGTGTTTTGGAAGTAATTTAAGTCATATTTCTTAAAAAATTCTTAATGGGTGATAAATGCATGTCCTTCAATGAGTTTGGATTATGATGTATAAAAATTAAAACCATAGAATTACAAAAACAGTTCTCTTTTATGATGTTAGGGATAAGTAATTGATGACTAACTATAGCTTGATATAACTTGAGTACACCTTACATACACACCTTACACCATACAAGTTTTTTATTTAATGGTGCATTACTTTTTTTAATATATAATATATTTAACTGCCGGTGGCACGGTGGCTTAGTGATTAGCACGTTCGCTTAGTGATCAGCGCTAGGGATTCCTGGTTCAAATCCCAATCTGGGTGGAGTTTCCATCTTCTCTATTTGTCTGCGTGGGTTTCCTCCAGGATCTCCGGTTTCCTCCCTCAGTCCAAAAACATGGATCAAGGTGAAGTGAATTCTCCAAATTGCCCTATATTAGAGTGTGTTTGTTTGTGTGTCTGATGTGAGTGTGTGCCCAGCGATAGATTGGTGCCCTGTCCTGGGTGTATCTGCACAGTGCCCGAAACGCTCTCCCCTGGATGGGCATGGGGAACCCCCTTGCGACCCTAGTAGAGGATAAAGCGGAAGATAATGGATGGTTGGATATTTAACTGTAAAAAATTTCTTTATACCCCTTTGTTTCAAATAACATTTTTACAGCTGGGGTATCTATTTAGCCAACAAGTTTTTACTGGCTGCGTGAAGACTTATTTCACTGGCCAAAAAGGAGTTAAAAGAAGAAAGCTGTATTTTGACAGTCATTATTTTTATCATCGTTAATTCCAATTTTAGGCATGTTATGTCTAACAAATAACTACAATTAATTTTCAAAACTGGTGATTACATCCATTCAGCAGGTTACACTTTTAATTTTTAAACTAACTCCAATACCAGTTAAAGTAGTAAATGTTTAAAGTGTAATCATACTACAATTTGCACCAGTACCCTTCTTGTACTGCATTTAAACTTTCCAAACTGACTTGCCCTGTTACCTTGGCAACAAGGTGCCAGAATAATGGTGTGATTGGGAGAACTGAGGGATGTCTGAGCATTAAGGTCATCTGATGAAAAACTCCTGAACACAAACACACATCTTTGCAAAAAATACATACCCTGTAACAGGGACAGTGTCACTTTGATTTCTGGGCAAGTAAAAACAGAGCATAAAATCAATAGAGAAAGACGGAGAAATGCAAGACTTTTTAATGTTCTATTTTAATAGAAATCCAATTTTCTTTCCACGTGCAAAAAGCCTAAACGTGTACATTTAGATTGAGAAACAAGTTAGTAATGGCCTATATAGGGCAGGATTATGCAAACAGCCACATCTCTGTAATTGGTGGTTTACGTTAAGGAACATTTGCTGAAGCTGCAGCCAAGAATGGCAACTTTTGAAAGCAAAGTTTCAACCATTTGTATTATTCATGGATATATTTTTTATCTCCTGAGGCATACAGTACATCGAATAATTGTTTACCTCACTGACCAGTCTGACCAAATGATTGTTTAGTTTGTTACGGTGTTAGATAGAATAAGAGTGAAGCTATCAGCAGTAAGTGTACAGTTTCTTTGCACAGTCATCATCAAGGGGTAATTATTTGGGGTAAGTATGTAAAAGCCTCTGAGAAAGCGTTTAATCTTCAGCTTTCCCATGTTTGCAGCCTCATGAGCTGTTAAAGGTTGTAATATGAAGCTTGAATAACTAAAGATGAATTGGATGTTTATCTACTGGTAAATTTGTTAGGTTTATTAGCCTAAAAACAAAACAGAAATATCTGTTGTGAGTTCTTAGAGGTGTAGCATTGCACAGGTAGCTGCCAATATTAATGTGCCTAATGAAGCCAGAAAATAGGCTGCTATTTGAAGATATATGGCTTTCATGATGCTTTTAGAAGCTGCATTTTTTAGGTTTATTGTTGTAAAATAATAACTACAGAAGTTTTATTTTGAAGAAATATTTGTATTATTTTATTATAGAATTTAATCTACTGCATTTCATTATGAAAATATAAAGGCTATCCTTCCTCACAATTTCTTTTTATTATTTACTGTTTTTTAAGATCCTACATTGGTAGCTTATATCATGAAACACATTGGTTAGGACTGCCCCCCCTTGTTCCAATGTAGCAGTGTGATTTTAAGATGTGTTTTTGCTTTTATATCTGTGCTGACAGAGATGTTTAATCCTAGCATGTCTGTTTGTTACTGAAGCTATGTCTCTGTCAGTGCTTCTATCGCAACTCTCTGTGTGAAGCACAGGAATTACAAAGCCTTCTTGAATGTGACAGATCTGAGCTGAGCAGGTGACATGAATGGAAAATGGTGGGTTTTAGAAGATATGTCCTAATTAAAGCTGGAAATCCAAACCCTGACTTGTGTTTGAGCATACACCAGTGGGCTGTTTAGACGTAGGAGTAAACGGGTCTAAGATCATGTCTGCAGTCATGCACAGTGATTGCTTCAAAACAAATCAGCCGCAGAACAAACAACTAAGCTCCATACTCCCATGCCACTGATGGGTCACTTAGTTAGATTCTCCAGTAGCCACTTGATAATGCAGAACATGCTCTAGGCCATGCCTATCCTGTGCAGCCTAATCTTCATGCAGTTCTTATAATATAATTATTTTTTAAGCTGTAGCTGTCATCTACATTTATGAAGAAAAAGTTGAAATTGCCTCAGGGCTGCTGACTTCTGTGGTATCTGTAGCCAGCTTCTCCCATAGTGATTGTGTATTTATATGTGTACACTGGGCTTATTGCATCGGTTTGCATGTCAGCCTTGAGCGCAATCATGCCATAATTCAGACTAGGCATTTTAAGAACCTATATATGTGTATAAACTTCAATAAATTTCATTACAGCCCCAAAAGTGGTTGTGCCTTTGTGCCAAATTATGTGCTTTGATCACATAATTTGACATAAATGTGATGAAGTTTTTGGGGATTAAAAAATTCAGAATTTAGGGTTAATGAGTGGCACTATAATTACCTACTACAGATATGTGGGTACGGCGGCACGGTGGCTTAGTGGTTAGCACGTTCGCCTCTCAGTGCTAGGGATTCCCGGTTCGAATCCCCATCTGGGTGGAGTTTCCATGTTCTCCCCGTGTCCGCGTGGGTTTCCTCCGGGTTCTCCGGTTTCCTCCCACAGTCCAAAAACATGGATCAAGTTAATTGAGTTCCCTAAATTGCCCCATATAGAGTGTGTTTGAGTGTGTGAGTGTACCCAGCGATGGATTGGCGCCCTGTCCTGGGTGTATCTGCCCAGCGCCCGAGACGTTCTCCCCTGGATGGGCATGGGGAACCCCACCGCGACCCTAATAGAGGATAAAGCGGGAGATAATGAATGAATGAATGATATGTGGGTGCCTAATATTTTGTGAGGCTAATGTCCACAAGAGTCTTTATAATTACTGGATAGCCACTTCATATAACTAAATCAAGCAGTTATTTAAACTCTATACAGTGTTTTACAAAATTTAGTACACCCCTAATTAGATCAAAGCTTTTGCTTTAACAAAACATTTTTAATTGAGAACATATACCACTTTACTCCATATTTTACTCCATAACCTACTTAAGGTTTTATATTTTTTATTTCAATTTGTAGCTTTTGCTAAATAGAAAAATTGCATACCCCATATATTTTAGCATCTTGTGATAGACTGAACATCTTTTCAGGATGATTTCTGTTAAGAATTTGGTACGATATATATATATATATATATATATATATATATATATATATATATATATATATATATATATATATATATATATATATATATATAATAATAATACATGACTACTTTGAAACTGACCATGTTTTTTGGAAATTTAGTAGAATGAAGGGCACTTCTGCACAAAGGTTAGGCAGACTTTTAATCATAGCTTGAGATTTGGCTGTGCACATGGCCACACACTTTAGTCTATATAATGTACTTGTGAATAGAGTGCTTTGTACTCCAAGAAGTATACTGTAACCATAGCAACAACTTTGGAATTTCAGTCAGCAGCATGCATCTATTTGATGCATTAGCAAGTGGATCAGCCCCCCTGATACAAGATGTTGAATATTATGATGTTTCTAGCAATCGACTTAATGTCCATTTTTTTTTTTAAACATGAAATACCATTTTTGTTTAATTGTTTACTATTTAACCATACATTTTGACACACTGCGTCAGTGAAGAGGCAATGCATACAAAAATATAACCTTAATTCATCTGATTTTAAACAATTAGAGGATAGCACATAATGCTAAAAAATCTTATCAATTAAATATTGCTTATATAGGAAAAAGACATTTATTAAAACATGCATATGTTTTAAAATATATTATTCTAACCTAATCCAGTGTGTGTAGTATTGGTGTGAGTGAACAAGGTATACAGAAATCAAAATAAATATTAACTTTAGCCTGAGGCATTAGATTAAGACTCTGTGCTTCTGGCTAAAAGTGAAAAGTATGCTGTAAGGGTGTTTTAGATTTATTTATTAACTAAACCTGGGGTGTAATTTAAAATTCCCACTGATAGTATTTTACTAAGAAAGTGAGATAAATCAATTCTGAGACAACAAAATATATTTAATATATATATTTAAACCTTTTCTCTTGGCTTTTCCAGAAAGTGAGATGGTAAGGGCAAGCAGAAGTTATGCAGTTATGGCATTGGAGCAGAGGGTGCCAGAGGGTCATCAAAAACAATATTTCCAAGTGTGATATTGCTAATAATTTCATTTTTTCTCGATCTACATTTAGCTACATGGGTTCAGGAATACTATGGAAGATCATTTAATTGCATTTTTACAAATAGTAGGTTTAATGTAACTTGTGTAACCTTAACTGTGCAGAAATGTAGAAGTTATCTGAGATGGGCCAAAATATGGAGGAAACATATTATGTGCATATTTTGTAGTCAGACAATTTCACATTTGTTTACAAACTTGTTTCTTGGAAGAATATATCTTATTTGCAATTTTAAAAACTGGTTTCACTTAAAAAAAAATGCAAAAAACAGCATCTGTGATGGCATGGGAATGCATACGCGCCCATTGTATGGGTGGTCTACATACAGTGCCTCCAAATAGTATTCAAATCACTGCAGATTTAGCAGGTTTACACATTTGGTGTTAACTTGGCCTTGTGACATTTGGACTGCAGATCAGCATAGAGGTGTGATATGCACTGCAGCAAAAAAAGGATGTTATTTCTTTGTTTATTATTTTGTAAAATTTTTAAAAGTTTAATCAGAGGGTCGATTATTATTCAACCCCTCAAAACACCAGAATTTTGTTTGGTTCCCACAAGTATTAAGAAGAAATTGAGGCATAAAGAACAATGAGCTTCACAAGCTCGTATTAATGATCTGTTTTCCCCGCCTTTTCTGACTATAAAAGCCCCTCTCCAAACTTGTGAACAGCACTTGTACATGGTCAACATGGGAAAGACTAAGGAGCATTCCAAGGCCATCAGAGACAAAATCGTGGAAGGTCACAAGGCTGACAAGGGGTAAAAAACCTTTTTCAAGGAGTTGGGCCTACCTATCTCCATCATTGGGAGCATCTTCCGGAAGTAGAAGGCTTATGGAACTACTGTTAACATTTCATGGCCAGGACAACCTTTTAAAGTTTCTTCCCATGCCAAGGCCAGGCTTGTCCGAACAGTCCAAGCTGACCCAAGGACAACAAGGAGTGAGCTCCGGGAAGATCTAATGTCGGTGGGGACATTGGTTTCAATCAATACCATAAGTAACATACTCCACGGCAATAGTCTCTGTTCCAGATGAGCCTTTAGGGTACTTTACTTTCAAAGCATCATCAAGGCTTTTCTACAGTTTGCTCAAGATCACTTTGAGGACTCTGAGGCACACTGGGTCAAGGTTCTCCAGTCTGAGACCACACCCACACCCGGGATGTTTGGCAACAGGATTGCACTGCACATGACCACACGAATACCATCCCTACAGTCAAGCATGGTGGTGCCAGCATCATGCTGTGGTGCAGATTCTCAGCCAAGAGGTCTGGCCACCTGGTCCTCATCCACGGGAAGATGAATAGCACAGTGTACCTGGAGATTTTTGCCAAGAACCTCTGCTTCACCATCAAGGATCTTAAGATGGGTCGGTATTTTATCTTCCAATTGAACAACAATGCCAAGCACACGGCCAAGAAACCCAAGGCCTGGTTTAAGAGGGAAAAGATGAAGGTGTTCCAGTGGCCTAGTCAGTCTGCTGACCTCAACCCAATTGAAAACTTGTGGAAGGAGTTCAAGATCAAAGTCCCCATGAGATGCCCAAAGAACCAAGACAACTTGGAGAAGATCTGCATGGAGGAGTGTTCCAAGTTTAATCAAGAGACCAGTGCTGGCCTGATCAGGTCTTATAAAAAACAATTAATAGCTGTAATTGCAAACAAGGGCTGTTCCAAAAAAATATTAAATCTAGGGGTTGAATAATAATTGACCCAAATTTTTCAGTTTAAAAAAAATAAAAAATAAAAAATATAAATAATATATATATATATATATATACAGTGGAGGAAATAAGTATTTGATCCCCCACTGACTTTAAAAGTTTTAATACAAAAAAACAAATGAAATGTCTCATAATTTTATGACAGCTTTATTTTAACAGTGACACATAGAATATTAAAAGAAAAATGGAGAAAATTACATGAAATGAGAAATAAAAAATAATTTGTTAATTTCATTGAGGGAAATAAGTATTTGATCCCCTAGTAAAACATCATTTAATACTTGGTGGCAAAACCCTTGTTGGCAAGCACAGCAGTCAGACGTTTCTTATAGTTTTTTATAAGGTTTGCACACACTTCAGGAGTAATTTTGGCCCACTCTGCAGGAGCTGCAGGAGTTTGAATACTTCTTGGAGGCACTGTATATGGACTTTGGATGGAGGCTTATATTGTTATTTCGGAGAGGCATATGATTCCAAAATAAGATTTTCAGGTACTCTATGTATTTCAGCAAGGATGCTCCCAGGCCTCATTCTGCACAAATTATAAAAGTGTGGTTTTGTAAAAATAGCTTTATGTCCTGATCCTCTTGAACATTTATGGTGCCCCCGGCGACCCTAGTAAAGGAATAAGCAAATGATAATAGGTGGATGGATAGAATAATCATTCATTCATTATCCTCACAATAACCCTCTTCGAGGGTCCCATGCAGACATGAGATAGAAACTCCACCTAGATCTTCTGATCTCGAATCCCCAGCACTTAGAGGCGAACGTGCTAACCACTAAGCCACCATGCCGCCCTCATATTTATATTTACAGAATAATATTCATCTCTGAAAACTTATGTCTGTTATGTCTTATGTCTGTTAAATAGAGGTTTATGTTATTGTAATAAAATACAGATTTCAGTAGTTCGTAAGTCTCTCAACTATTCTGCAAATGGGGTTTGTGAATACTTTTCTGTTTCTAAACTTTTTAACTTGGTAAATGCTTAATGAAATAAATGAACACATAAAATAGTCACGACTGAAGAATGGATAAGTACCAAGACTCGGTTATTCTGAACCCTGCCCATAAGGGATGGCTTTGGAGCTAGCTATTTTTGTGCTAAACTTTTGAATAAGTCACCTACAGGGTAGGATTAAAGTCTAAAGTGTAGCAGAGAAACCTTTTATCCCCCCTCACCATGGAATTATGGGATATCTGCCTCACCACCTCCACACCAATTCCACACGATGAAATGTGTGCTGCAGCTGCAGAAGAATGTTTGTTTTTTTGTTTTTTTGGTGATGTGTTATTTTATTTTGTTGCTTTGCTTTTTGTTCTTTAGATGATAGCATAAAAGAGTGCTGTGACACAATTAGAGGAAGTAAATACTCATGGCCTGATTAAATCTTGTGTATGTTAATAATCTTGTGAAAGAGATCATCATTTGCATGCAAAATGATCTGACATTTTTACTAAAAGAAAAACAAATATTGATATTGAGGGATTACATATTCTACAAACCTATGTTTTGCAGATGTTTAATTGGTTTATGTGTCAGCAACACAATCTAAATGTCCCCATGTCACCATGCAGAGTTTCACATTGCACAGACCTGATGCCTCATGTAAAGACAGTTCTGTATCATTTCCTTTGTTTAAGTGACACTAATTATTAGCAAGTGTAATTACTAAGGAAGCTATTGAAGCCAATCAATTACACTGTAATGTATAAGCTAAAGAACCCATTTCTTTTTCAACATCAATCACACTAACAGCTCTGCACTCTCCCTTTGCTGGGTGCCCAGGTGATAAATTTGAGAAAAATTTCATTTTTGCAAACTCATTCCTTCAGTTAGAACATAGTGATTGGAACAGCATTTTAAAGACACTTTTTTTAATTCAAGGCTGTTTAATTTAAGAACAAATGGTTGTCATATGGCAGTGGACGTTTAGGAAACTATGCCAGGCCAAAAGGACAAAAAAGGATATTGTAGATATTGTATGCTCGCGCAAAAGCTTCAGGGGTGGCAATTTGCGAACTTTAAGTAATGCATACTTTCAAAAGGTTATTGTATATGGTTATGCCCATTCATCAGGTGAAATAGACATTGGCCTTGTCTGAAATTGCCTGCTGCCTATAATATAGTTATTATAGTTATAATATAGAAAAGCTAAAGGCAAGAATGTCTAATACGTTCAAATGTGCACTTGGTATCGAGTAGTATGTAAAAATTCCAGATTACTTACTGAATTGGAAGCCATCTCAAAGTATACATCTAAAGCATAGTGTACTCTCCAGTGATTTAATGAATCATGGCTGCATCTACAGTAAGCCTCATTATCACAACAAAATGAGGTACTATGCAACCACAGTCTTTGTGGTTTGAGCAAAAAATGTGTAGTCATGAATGTCATGTTATATTCACTAGAAACAATTTACTTACTATACTGTATTAAAACTAGTACTTACATTCAATTAGGTGATTTAGACATAACTATTGTCATATGCTTAACAGCATTTTATCGCTTAACCAATTAAGTCTGTAAAAGGTCTGCAACATCCACCCAGTAAATGGAATCACTGCTGTTACTTCCTTTTTCATTGATTTCTTCTTTTCTAGTTGATTTGGAAAGAAACCAGTTTAGACACATCGAAAAAAGGCAAACTCATAGAAAGCATACCATTCAGCCACCTGCCCAGAAATCAATCTGTCTGGATGCAGAGGTCTTTCTTGCTGTGAGGCAACCATGATGGCTGCTGCGCTACTGTGCTGTCTGTTGCTCCTTTCACTGTATTCAAATCTAAATGTGATTGTAGTAGACCCATATGCCTCGAGCATGCATGTAAGTTATTTAAAACCACAAATATGAGGTCTGTACACATTATAGCTAATTGTTCTTTATTTTATTCACGGATACATTTTTACTATAACCTTTGTCGGTTTCGGTAATGTTGGATTTAATTTGAGCCATGTATGCATAGATTTAATATATTGTTATATCTAATATGTGCTTCAAGTATGCTGTAAACATACTGCTGTAGGTTTCAGAAGCATGTTTATTTACACAATATCAATGTACAAAGTTTGTATTAATGTTTTATTTTCACTTGCTAAAGAAATATAACATACAGTAAATTGTATATGCAGCAATAAACCAGTATATAATTAAGTTAATTATATTAAAATTTTAGGACGCCGTGTTCAGCCTGTATGGTGTTCTGTCCTTCCCAGAGCTTAAAAGCATACAATCTGCAGCTGTGATGCCAGGAAATGCTTGAGTGACAACTGTATTCCTCGATGTGACACCTGTCACACCACTGAAATGTGAAGCACATTCTTAAACTTGTTTATGTAGCAGTATCTCTTTCCCTGCATTTTCCGAATAGATAGTACACAGTCCTAAAGATGTAATCACTTAGTATTTGAGACTAATGGCCTGAAAAGAAAGTAACTCAAGGATTGTAACCTAAATGTAAAAAGGTGCAGCCATGTGGAATGCAGTTATTTGTTATTGGCTCTGTTTGGTAATTGTGATTCATGGGACTGCCCATTATCAGCTGTTTAAAGAAGCAACCTAGTGTAACAATCTGGCAATTTAGTGTAGCACTCTGCAGTAACTACACAAATATGCTTCCGACATTACACACTGGGTTTCTTGTACCTACAATCTATATTCTGCAGACGAAGGGTACAATGAGCAACTACAGGTATCAACAGGGTTAAAGAATACCGCAACCAAAATAAAACAACAAAGAATGAAATATTTTGAATCTTAGCCACATCATTCTTTAATTTCTTTAACATTTATCTCAGACGGGCAGCACGGTGGCTTAGTGGTTAGCACGTCTGCATGGGTTTCCTCCAGGTTCTCTGGTTTCCCCCCACAGTCCAAAAACATGGATCAAGGTCAATTGAATTCTCAAAATTACCCCATATAGAGTGTGTTTGTGGGTGTGTCTGTGTCAGTGAGCGTGCACCCTGCAATAGATTGGCGCCCTGTCTTGGGTGTATCTGCCCAGCACCCAAAACTTTCTCCCCTGGATGGGCATGGGGAGTTCCCCCCAGGCCCTAGTAGAGGATAAAGCGGAACATAATGGGTGGATGGATGAATTATCTCGGACTTAAAATGACCAGTATGTTAGCACTCACCCATACATTATCATATACACTTTAATGTGTTTCTTAGATATGTGTCCAGTCACCATATAGGGTTTTAAATAATATTTTTGTGGCTGTATGTCGATCCATCCATCCATCCATCCATCCATCCATCTTTATAATATTACAATTACTATTAAGAATCTGACAAAATGAGAAAAAGAACACTTAATAAGATACACTAATAATAGAACTGGACCACCCACAAACATTTAACTGTCTGGACTTGAGACATGAGGCAAGGGCAGTGTGGAGAAAGAGAGAGCGCAATGAGAATAAAACGTGTAGCCTGAGTCCAGATTGAGGAGTAGGCGGCTACCCAAAGTGCTGAAGGCGAGAAGTGCAGATGTTTGATTTAACATTCTGAGAAAGTTAAATAGAGGAAGTGGGTGTGAGGATGAGTTTAATTAATACAATAATGGTGTTCGAATTCCTATGAAAAAGAACCACATGAACGCAACATGGACAAACCCTAGAACGGATATGTAGGGTGGTCCAAGTGTTTGGCGTGAGTCTCAATCTTTAGTATTAAAACTTTACCAATCCATCAGGTATTGAATACTAGCCCTCTGTCATAAGAGTTCAGAAAAGACAATAGATGATAAATGTTAAGCATGATAGGACTGATTGAAAAATGTGTTTAATGAACCCGAAGCAGGGGGGTATAAAACACAATGTGTACCCTCCAGTGTGTGGAGATTTGAGTGGGCAGGTAACTTTGTTTATCTGATGTAACATCTTAAATGACTATAGAAGTCAGTAAGGTTATTTTTGCAAGTCTAGCAGGCAGCAAAAACATGAGATTTAAATCAGACAAGTGTATAAGTTATGCCAGCCATCCACGGATTTAAGGTGATGTACGGGATGCTCTGCCAGATCTATTTATTTCCGTTGACCTATTTTTAACTGCTAGATCATTGGAAGATTCCTGATCCCATGGTACAAAAAGTGGAAGGTTACCCAGAATGCAATGGCATAAAGTTGCCATTTTGCAGAGTGGTGTAAGGAATTTTGAGTGCTCTCTGCCCATGACAAAAAAAAAAAAAAGAAACTGCTGGATTACTACATACAAAAATGTTCTGAAATTTGCTTAGCTCCTAGTGGGAGCATTTTACATTGACCAGTACATTCTGGGGAGTGAACAGAAGTTAAGCTAACTGAAGTGCACAGCCTTCAACTAATGCTTTCCAAACCGCAGAGGTGAACTGAAGACTATAGTCAGTGAAAATACTTTTAGAAATACAGACTGCTTAATCAAGTGTCTGCATAGATTCTCAGGAGTTTGTGATGTCGAAGGACCATATAGGATAATTAATTAAGCAATAAATCTAATTAATCCAACTAAGCAATAAATCAAATCAATAATACTTAGGATGGTGATAGGTCAAAGATAGGGAGTGAGTACACAAAGCACATTTACTAGTATATTGCAACAGTAATAGTAAACGATTCAAGATTTGATACTCAAATTATCCACCTTGGCTTTTCTATGTCATAACATCAGTACTTAGTAGTAGATGTTTGTGACATTTTTATTAATCTTTATTTCCACAGATTCTGAATAACATTATTTTCCATGTCACATTCGAGTACTGAGTCTCTTTGATAATTATGATAACAAGGAAGAGCAGCTGGTTCACTTAGGACAATGTAGCTTGCTATTCAAATAATGTCTTTTGAGCATTTTCCCCAAAGAAAGCACACTGGTGATAAATATTCACAGCCTAAAGCAATTCAGAAATTAATATTCAACAAAAGTGAGTCATTCTTCACTGTTCACACTTTAGTCCAGATTTCTACTGTGGGAGTTGATTAATAGCCTCTAAAGGATCTTCATCCCTTTATCCAATATACTCTCAGGCATCTATGGGTTATGAAAGCTGAATATTCTCTCAAGGCACTGGACTAAAGTGGATTGTCCTTTAACACTTGTTGAATGACTGCATAATATTTGCTCAATTTCAAAGAAAATGAGACAAGAGGTGATAGCAAAGTGGTACTTTCATTTCAGAAAGCACAATTGTTTTTTTGCTCAATAAACCAGTACATTTCTATAGAAGACCTTTGAATTCAGGTAAATAAACAAGCTTGTTTGTTTTAATATTTGTGCTAATATACTTTATTATACCCATCTTGTTTCTACACTGTTGGTCAATTACATCATTTTCACTAACCAAATACATCAACAGCATAGTTCAATGGCATCTAAATTCCTCAATACATGTTTAGGAAAGTAAATAAATAAATAGTGTTGATTTACGAAATGAAAAGGTTACAAAACCATGTGTAAAGTATTTGAAATCCACCAATCCACAGGTTGTGTGCAATAACTTGACATTTTAATTGACAAATGTTGCACAGGACATGGCATGTGGTTAAAATATGTGGGCATGGTGGACCAAACCACAAGAGACAGAATTATTTTTCTTGTACACGGACCAGTTGTCCTGGTCCCTTTGCAGAGAAACAGCCCCAAAGCATGATGTTGCCAACCCCATGATTTACAGTTGGTATGGTGTTCTTTGGATGCAACTCCGCATTCACTCTCCTCATTTCTTAATCAGAGGCTCCACGCAAGATCTCAGCCCATGGGGTCTGATGATCACATGAATGGTGAGTAAAAACCCCAGAACCACATGGGGGGACCTAGTGAATGACCTGCAGAAATATGGGACCAACGATACAAACGCACCGTCAGTATCTTGCAGTGCCAGACCTGTCCCCCTGCTTAAGCCAGTACATATCCGGGTGAATCTGAATTTTGCTAGAGAGCATTTGGATGTTAAGGAAGAGTATTGGGAGAATGTCTTATAGTCAGATAAAACCAAAGTAGAACCAGTGTTTAGAGGAGAGTGAATGCTGAGTTGCATCAAAAAGAACACCATACCCACTGTGAAACATGGGGGTGGCAACATCAGGTTTGGGGGTATTTCTCTGCAAAGGAACCAGGACGACTGGTCTGTGTACATGAAAGAATGAATGTGGCTATGTATTGTGAGATTTTGAGTGCAAACCTCCTATCAGCAAGGGCATTGAAGATGAAACGTGGCTATGATGATGATCCCAAGCTCACTGCCAGGGCAACAAAGGAGTCAATTTCAAGGTCCTGGAGTGGCCTAGCAAGTCTCTGGATCTTAACCCCATAGAAAAGCTTTGGAGGGAGTTGAAAGTTCGCGTTGCCTGCCGACAGCCCTAAAACATCACTATAGAGGAGATATGCATGAAGGAATGGGCCAACAACACCAGCAACGGTGTGCCAACCTTGGGAAGGCTTTCAGAAAATGTTTGACCCCTGTCATTGCCAAGAAAGTATATATAACAAAGTATTATGATGAAATTTTGTTATTGACCAAATACATATTTTCCACCATTATTTGCAAATAAATTCTTTAAAAATCAGACAATGTGATTTTCTGATTTTTTTTTCTCATTTTGTCTTTTATAGTTTAAGTCTACCTATGATGTCAATTAGAGGCCTCTTTCATCTTTTTAAGTGGAAGACCTTGCACAATTGGTGACTGACTGAATATTTTTTTCCCCACTGTATACAGTTTCTGATTTATTATTTTTAATACAGTGTGAAATCTATTTGGTTCTTACATGTTAAGTTAATGAAGAATTTGCTAGAACTCGGTTAACGCTAAGTAATTTGTTTTTTTAAATGTAGGGTATATGTGCTTCTGGTTTAATAAAAACAAAAGTAATGGCATAATTGGTAAATAAATAGTAATCATACATTTCAATAAGTAGCTTTGCTTTTTTTTGGTTCACTGTATGAAAAGGATTTTATTTTTATTTTTAAATAGAGAAACAGATTGTGACGAAGGGTAACCCAAATTTTTGCACGAGGCTGAGTTTTGTTTCACACAAAACATGCATGATTTTAAAGAAAATACAATTACTGCTGTCTAGTTAAAATTCGACAAATACTGAATGCATTACAAGTGTTTAGCATGATATTACAGAACACAGCTCTCTTCGTTATAGTGTTATTTGTACCCTTCATGTCACATTTTAACACATGAAAAAGTTTTCTGGAATTTTCTCATGCTCAATATCAAAACCTATCCTGAAATGCTTGCGATTATGTGTCTTTGCCAAAGAAATTAGATTTGCCCTATAGTTATGTGCACAATCCTCTTTCCACTCAAGTATCAAAATATTAGCATTAGAGTTCTCCTTTCTTAAGGCGATGCAATCATTATCTACTATTCAGGCAGAACTAATAAGTCTTCAAAGCATGCTTCAAAGGCTATAGCTTGGCCTTGATAAACAAAATACAGAATTAGTTTACCATGTAAACATGATACTCTCTGTAGCAATTTTATTTACTACCATTTCTTTAGCTATGTTTTTTGGTTGTGTTGTACCATAAATATTTATTAATGTGAAAATAAGAATCCACTTAGCAATGAAAATGTAAAAAAAAAAAACATTTAGAGGACTTAGCAGCTATATTAAAGACAAGGGAAATCCTGAAGATTAATTGAATCATCTTTTTGTGTCCTCTAATCTCCAGTCTTGCCTTTGCATTGTTTTAAGAACGTAAAATGTTTGCATAAGTAAAATGTGGCCCGGGTATGTCTCTAAAATTCTGTATATTTAGATTTTTTAAATGTTTTCGCACAGAGAACAGGAACAACAAATGTACAAACACCAACAGTGACTGGTGGTTGTAGAAGTAGGAAGAAATGTGCAATTGGCAAAGTTGTGGTTGTTCGAGTTTATTTTTTTCTATAGCATTTTTTTTATAATAGGAAATTGTCTCAAAGCAGCTTTACAGTGTTCCAAGCCTTAATCACCAAAGAGCAAGTGAAGTGACAGTGGAAAGGAAAAACTCCCTGGTGTTTTTTTGTTAAGAAAGATTGCTTGTTGGGGACCCATCCTCCTTGAGCAGCAATGCAGCATTAACAGTGCAGGACACCAATGTGCAATTATTGAGTAGGCATGCGAATCTCTCAGTGCCTGGCGATTCAATTCCGATTTTTGAGGTCACGATTCGATTCAGAAAAGATTTTCGATTCAGAAAGATTTTTCAGTTCGAATGGTCTTTAAATTTTGTTTAAATTATGTGACTGACAAGATGAGACAACAATGTAAACAAACAGAACATTTATTTAAAACAATACTTTTAGGTTCCTTCCTTTTTGCATCATTTTATATTTATACAAAAAATAGTATTGTGCATATCTATAACTAAAATTAGCAGTATTAGGTTCGCTTAGCTGCCTGGCTTTTTCTTACATAAAAAACATCTATCAATGAACAAATAAGTCTAAATATATTAATACAAAGGTTTACCATAGTGCATTAGCCTTTAATCAAAACTAAAATACAGACTTTACAGTCATAGTGCATTTATATATTACAAATCTTTAAAACTTAACCTTAAAAATAAAATACATGCTTCACTGTTTTTAAATTTATTACACCCACATTCGCTACATTTTCAAAACTTAACCTTAAATATTAAATATATTTTTCAACTTTTCAACCTCTTGTAGCTCAGGGTGATGTCACGCCAAACGGGCTCGCGCATTTGTCGTATTTCCAAAGTACCTCAATTTAATTTTACACTCCTTGTAAACAGTTGTGCTCATGTCGAGCTCTCTCTTTCTGGCCCGCTTTTAACGATGACAGTCAGTCGAATCCCGCTCTCCCCATGCTTCCCTGACTCCATTCAGACACCGGGTGCTGGCTAACAAGCTTGCTGTACGGTGGCCGAGTGGATCCGTAATGTGATATGTAGTATGCTCGGGAGGGGGCGCCAAAAAAATTAAACTTAAAACTTTTTTTAAAAATCGATTTTTTTTCAGCACCTCTATTATTTAGTGTCCACAAGTGAATAAATGTCTATTTATTGATCTGTTAAGGGCAGGTACAATTGCATTTTGCCCCAATTATGTTTCAGCACTTAAAGTATTTAAGCTCACAGTGTCAGCACAGTCTGCATTGCCATTCAGGGAGCAGGTCATTAGGGGCCCACAAATTTTTCATTTGATTCCTTTTATTTATTTCTGTAGAATGCTCTTAAACTCTTTGATTCATGGTGATAGGGTTGTCATCCAACCAAGGGTATGTTTTTTGTTGTAGGAGTCACCAGGTATTGTTAAAATTCTTCATGTCGGTAGGATTGGCACATGCCCCGATGTATTTTATATTTATTTTATTATATTTTTTTCAATAAATTAAAACAAGATTATTTGGTTCCTGTGGTTTTCTCATGCAGTTGAGTCTAATATTACTCAGAGCTTTCCATCATGTCGTCATGGTACATTATTTTGCCACAATGCATTTTAAATAAAACTAAAAATTTGAACTTGAGACAGTACAACAAAGTGTATATAATTAATGTATAAGAAGTGTAATTTCACTAATTGCAGTATTAATTGAACAGAATTACAGATCATCGTTGGTCTAAATTCATTCCCAAATCATATATATATATATATATATATATATATATATATATATATATATATATATATATATATATATATATATATACACACATACCATTTTTTCTGCATTATAGTGATTTATTTCTGAAATCCTTAGATGTTGTTGTCTATTAAGAAGGTAGGCCATTAAACTTTGTTCACTCAAAGGGAACACATAAAAAATCTTTAATATATTAAACAGTTTAATAAATTCAGATAATGGAACATAACATTCTACTATCTGCTAAAATCTAAAATAAATGACCCTTTGTTAATATCAGATTAGTTTCTAAATAACTAAATGAATTCTGCATGTGTGAATAAGAATTCTTGTTATTATATGTATGATAATTGGACACACATGCGCGAGCTGCAACTAATCCCTTCTTGAAAACTTAGAGTGGGTACTCATCTTCACATTCAGCTGATAATAGGTGCTAATTTGAGAGCCTTTGGCTAGACCAGCCCAGTGGGAGGTTACCAATCAAACACACACATTGAAACCCAGGACTTACAATTTGCTTGGGTAATGTACCACACTGGGAGGCCTGGAAGGTTGGAATAGTAATTTCCAATTATTTTAGATGTAGACAAATTTTGTGAGGATAATTATTATACTCTTATAATTCTTTAAAAAAGTTGTATGGGGAATGACCCTCCCTTAATATTTTAAATCACCTGTGTGTGTGTGTGTGTGAGGGGTGAGGGATTTGTTGCTCGTGAAATGTTTTTAATTCATTAAATAAATCATGAACGTGCACAACCAAAACATGACATACGTTCCTTTCAGTACCATGGACAGCATTTCATAGAAAATAATTTTTAATGAAACAGCACAGTCACCCCCCCCCCACACACACACTCCTTTTTTCTACCCAGTGGAATGAGTGGCAAGATGCTAAAGCCCTCTAAGCACAACAGCCAGCACAGTCAGGAAAAAAAATGCTCAAAGTGTGCGAAGTACTTAGCCCAGACAGCATCCCAATGCAAAGGCTTGGAAGTAGTGAGCTTTTATGCACTTAGTGCTTGGAGTGATTTTTATGGGCGGGTGTGCCAAACCTGCTCCAAAACAATTTCTGGATTTTTTTGGCTACACAAAAAAAACTCTAGCCAGTAATATTACATTACATTAACAATTTTAGTTATGTAAAACTTACCCATGCACTTTCTCCACAGTTCCCCCCAAAATCAACAGCTTTTCCAAGGATCTGGTGGTGAATGAAGGCTCCAATGTCACATTGATGTGTCTAGCCACTGGTAAACCTGAACCTGCCATCAGCTGGAAAATGCTCCCTCCACTGGGTAGGAAACAGTCTACTTCATTTTTATGTTATGTGACATTTTATGATAATTATATTCATTATGAAATTAAATTAAATTTAGCAGAGCCAAAGGCAATTTACCTAAAATTGCTTGTGGCATTTGTATAATTATGGGTTGCAATGTTAGGAATCCTTTTCATATATTATTGTACTAAATGAAATATATGGGTAAACAAGATTAGATTTAAGTGGAGTAGAGTATAGTTTTTTTTTTTTTTATTGT
The DNA here is from genome assembly GCA_019802505.1 of Corydoras sp. C115. Lineage (NCBI taxonomy): Eukaryota > Metazoa > Chordata > Actinopteri > Siluriformes > Callichthyidae > Corydoras > Corydoras sp. C115. Next base: position 4,649,947 of record JAFMOC010000021.1, on the reverse strand, counting down.
TTGTTTTTTTAAGTTGAATATTTGTATGGTGAAGAGAATGTCCAGAAATGGGTGGTATGTTTGGTTTATCGGCCATCTCCACAGAGAAATCACTGCCTTTGTTTTTTTTTTTTTATTGCTCCCTGTGCTGCTTTATTTTGTAAGAGAAAAATACATTTTAATGTGCACTGATTCATGCACTTCTATTGTGTATTAGCCCTGATCTTTCTTCCTTTGTGTCAGTACAAGAATCTGGTAATTGAAATGTTAATATGACATGGATGTGAGTATTCCATTTTTTCAAAAAGGCGGCTTTGATGGGCCTCTATTATAATACAGTACAGGTGTCTGGCAAGGTGTTTTACAGCTTTTAATAATAAAGATCAGCTGTCACAGTTAGGCTTGACAATGGAACTGTCATGTTCTCATACAACCATACTTAAATATTAATCAATCGTATAAATAATATTAGCATTGTGTGTGTAAAAACACATCATGATCTACACAATGTACATGAATTTTCAGTCATAATATTAAAAAAATATATATTGAAAACAACATTTGAATAAACTAAAATAAGAACAAACACCATGTGTCTCAATTATTATACTTGATACAGAGTATTACAGAGTTCCATTGGTTAATGTATGGGTTATCATTACCAAGGGGGGCGTTACGCCAGGGGGCGTCCGCCTCGCCACGCCGCCAGAGTGCGTGGCATTCTCCTCGCCCGATGTGGGCGTCCACCGGACCACGCTGCCAGAGGGCGTGGCTCACTCCTCGTCCGACGGGGCCGCCCGCCAGACCACGCAGCCAGGGGGCGCCCGCCTCGCCACGCAGCCAAAGTGCGTGGCCATCTCCTCGCCCGATGTGGGCGTCCACCGGACCACGCTGCCAGAGGGCGTGGCCCACTCCTCGTCCGACGGGGGCGCCCGCCTCGCCACGCAGCCAGAGTACGTGGCCAACCCCGCGCGACGTGGGCGTCCACCGGACCACGCAGAGGGCGTGGCCCATTTCTGATCCGCCGTGGGCGTCCAACGGACTTTGCAACCAGAGGGCATTCGGCACGCCTCACCCGCAGATTGGCGTCCACCCGAGGGCGCTTTCCAAGCCCCGCTCGAGAAGGGCGGAGGACCCCCCCCCCCCTCCCCCCCCGGGACTGTTTTTTTCCTCTTGGTCGCGTCCCCCCGTTGCGCGACCGCAGGGGCGGGGGTAATGTAACAGGTGCCTAGGGCACCTGTCACCTGTTTCGTGTTTCGTCCCGTTCGTTTTAGTTAATTAACGTTCTGTGCTTCATTAGTTTCGTTAATTAACTCTGCATTATCATTGGTTTGTCTTGTGCACGTGGTCGGGTGTCTTTTTGTATTTATGTCCATTGTTTTTTGTCATTGGTGCTGGTCGTTTGTTTTATGTCACCTTAGTCTTTTACGTACCTCATGTTTTGTGGTGCACTGCACCTTTAAATAAACCTGTTCACTGTTACCTGCGTGCCTGGCTCCCTTCAGCGCGTGTTTACGCGGCGGCTTTGCGCTCGTATGCGCACGCCGCTTCTTCCCGAGGTAGACTAACGTGACAATTATTATTATTATTATTATTATTATTATTATTATAGTAGTGTTATCATTATGCAATATTTTATTAAATATTTTACAAAATATTTAACATTTATAGATATGGGTTTTTCAAGCAAACAAATCAGTGAATTAAAAAAATGTTGCATGAACATTTTGTCATATGTATGTCATTATTGGTCATTTTTTCTCTTTCCTTCTGCACGCTTTATACCCAAACTTCTGCCTTAGGATTTGGAATTATAACATTTACACATTAACCTGCCTACCCTAACAAATACTTTTATAAACAACCCTAGATGTGTAGCTCCCTCGCTACATCTTTAGCTTGTCATTGCCACTGGCTTCCTTGAGATTTCTAGTTGCAACTTAGTTGACTGCTGCACTCACATCTAAATCAGGTAAAGTAAGCAAACATCTTCTTTCCCAAAAAACATTGATGAGATCTACATTATGAAAAGCTGTGACTGAATGGCCCACATCATATAGATATCACTTTTGCATCATTGTAATTTATTATTTTAATGTTAGTAGTAATTGGATGCCAAAAACTAAATGCGCTGTTCAATTTGTAACAGACACTCCCAAACTGGTTTGCTGAAGTGTGTGATTTTGTAATATTAAAGGAGACATATGCTTGGAAAATAAATGCTTATGCTTTTTGGAGGACCTCCTGTGCTTTTAAGGTAGTGATTTATGTTGCAGCCCAGAAAATGTGAAAGACAATATTCTCTCTTGTTCTAAATCTGGTTTTCTATTTCTCTCTTATATTGCAGTACAATAAGTAGTCAGAGACAACAGAGGTGAAATAAGACTTTGCAGGATAAGCAATATCAGTCTTATTGTGTTCTGGCTGAGGTGTCCATTTATCTGATGATCCAGTTTACTTACTTTCTGCTAAATTACATGAGCCTGCTCTCTGAATCTGTAAGACTATTTTAGTTGTATCACAGAGCATAGGAAATAGAAACATTTTTGTACCCCTAGTAATAACTATTGTCCTCAGAGTCAAAATGCCTCTTAAATGAGCTATAGCTCATTCATATAGGGATAAAGTAAAGTGACAAACAGGTTACAGTATAAGATTTTAATTTTCAGCATATTCTTGATAACTACTAGACTACCTGTTTAAATAATAATTCTGTATTAATTTACTGATAAGTGGTGTTTTTACATATTGTGTCAAACTACGAGTTTGGTTTTAATATAATAAATGCATTTTAGCATTGTTGTTTACCTATGTAACCAGACAAGTATAAAAAGAGTGAAGATTTTACATGTTATTTTCTAGTTTATGTTATTTACCTTGATTGATGTAGAGCAGTGTAATTTACTAATAATTATTTTTGAAGAATTTAGGCATAAGTTGTCTCATATGAAACAACAGTTGCATTAGCTAGCATTGGAATTGATCTAGGCAGAGCAGTGCAATTTTTTATTCATTTTGTTTCTGTTTTCTTTAAATTAAGTCCAGATTGAGTTAATCTAGTCCATAGCTATTTGATGATAATGGGACTTCAGCACAGTTTTTATGTTTATGGGTTTAGCAGCTCATTTCATGAGCCAAATGATCCCTGTAGCAGAAATGCTATAATCTACTAGTACAGCTCTGCTCTAATGTGCTGTTTTACCCTGTCTCTCATTTTTTTGCTTTATTTCTTTCTTTTGCTCACTTCTGCAGCTCTGGGCACTCTGTGCTGAATTCTGCTTTCATTATTTATCCCCCTCCTTTTTTGTTGAATGACAAAAATAATAAAGTGTGAAATAAATATATATCCAAAGGGATGGAGATGATTGATGGTACTGTGGCGTTGTCTCTGTGTTGGACAGTCATAACCCGATATGACTCATTGTTGCAACATACACCTTTTTGATAGATTCACGGCTTAAGGGGATATAACTGGAGCAGATAATTGTACAAATACTGGTTATGTTTGGTTTTGCATTGGGTTGTTTTGGGTGTCAGCAAAAGAGATTACTTTACATAATCAGTTGTAATAATTCTTCCAAAGTTACTTGTTATTTTAATACATTAATTTATTCATATGTAGCACAACAGTTGGTAGTATCTGTAAGTTTTAGCTACCAAGTTACTAATAATTAAAATTTAATTTAATTTAGCCTTAGCAAAGAACTATTGTAACTTTGGCTTCTTGTACTTATGAAAATTTGATGAAAATAACTATTTGAATAATTAAGTATGTAGTTATATGTGTATTTTTAAAAATATACCCCAAATTCACTGTTTTAGACCCACCTGTGCAGCAATACTTCTTACTAAATGTATGATGGATTTATGCTGCACATCAGCTTGGAGATATTTTAATGTATTGTTTTTTATTTTGTTTTATTTAACGATTTCATTTTTGTTTGATTGGTGGGTTTCCTCTCATGTTATTTCCAACTCAAGTTATTTCTTCGGGTTCTTCCACAACATTTATAATGTAATAGGGTCAGAAATATGTCTTGGCCATTTCAAAACATTAACATTATACTTCCTTAACCATCTTCGGTAGAACAGCTTGTGTGCTTAGAGTCATCATGCTGTATAATCCATATTCTCTTGAGGCGCAGCTCATGGACAGATTTTCCTTTTGATTTTGCTAGTATTATACAAAATTCATTGGTCATTAAAATATGACAAGCTGTCCTCAATCAGATACAGCTAAACAGACCCAAACCTTGGTACTACAACCACCACATGTTTCACAAATGGGATAAGGTTTTTGAAATGCAATATTTCCCTTTAATTTGATTATCCTAGACAAATGACATGTTAGCTCAAACAAACTTACAAGCACCATTAAATAGAAAAAGAACCAATTAAAAACATAAGGGAAGTGAATTGGCCTTTGTCATCATTTTTTTAAGAAAGACGATAATAGCCCACTGCAAAATGATGGAATGATCTTTACAACTCTGTCCATAAGGTGGAGACACTTTAATAAACAATTCAAAACACATCTCTTCCACAAACACCTGATATAAAAAATAAATAAATAAAAAAGGGGCGTAATGGATAATGATCAGGTTTGATAATTCTACAGTGTAGCTGTTTCTTCAGCAACTACTAATTTGTGTTGTTCTCTCATTTGTATGTCGCTTTGAAAAGCATGTAATAATGATTAAATGTAACTGAGTAAATGTAAATGTAACTATTACATACCTGTGAGCATGAGAATCTTTTGGATCAGAATATAATTTAAAGATGAGATTCATAAAGATATCAGATTCAGGTATTTCCAATCAATGAAATGACAATCAGATATGTGTGGGTGCCTTGTGTTTATTAATGGGATGAAGGTCTGTTATTGGTTGATTATTGAGAACAGTGGAGGGGGAATGTTACAGAAGGGTATAATTGAGCTTTGTTTGTAAATAGGAGACAGAGTCAGAAAGTCAGGTCAGGAAAATTGATGAATCTGTTGGTTGTTTGTGATTCATTTCCTCTTATTTTTATGGACAGTAGCTGGTAGAGATAAAAAAAATCTGCTGAGAGAGAAAGAAATACAGACCAACAGACTGATGATCTGTGTCTGTGTATCTGTCTTTTTATGCATGCAGAAGCCTAAAAAGCTTGTTAATTTATTTGATTATTTCAATAATATGAGTTCATACACTATGTTCTATTTTTCACAGTTATGCTTAAGTATGCAATGAATATCCATAAAACAAACTTCAATGCTGTCCACACTGTGGAGTTCTGGTTGCTCCATATTATTTAATCAGATGCGGTAACTGATCTGCACTGCATTGTTTTGTTTATGCAGCACAATTCTTCCCGTTTGGAGCTTTTGAGGTGTTCCAGTTTACAAAATATATGGCTGCTTAGATCTTTTTTTTCCTTAGTATAATTTTTTGCGTTTTATAGGAAATATATCTGTCTGTAATTATCTTTTCCATTACAAAATATTGTACAGAATTACAAAGGAATGTATATTAAGTTAAAAAATTAAATAATAATTAAAAAAATAATAAAAATAATAATTAAGGGCGATATGTCTTAGTGGTTAACACGTTTGCATCTCAGCACTGCGGATTGTTGGTTCTAATTTGGATATGGGTGGAGTTTCCATGTTTTCCCAGTGTCCTTGGGAATGTTCTCCCCTGAATGGGCATGGGGAACTCCCCCCTCCCCCAACTCTAGTGGCATATCCCACAATAATCCATTATATTTAAAGCAACACCTATCGTATGTATAAAAGCAAATCTACATTATTCTGTTCGGTTTTTTTATCCACCAACATCTATCTAAATTTGCAGATGAATAAATAATTTATATTTTATATTATCAATTTTATATTGAAAAAAATATTTGAATTTCATGAACCTTTCATTCAAATCCATTTTACATTTAGTCCTTTAGTATTTGTAACCTTAGACTAACCACTATTCTAAGAGCCATGGCTTTTAGAAAGTAAGGAGTAAGGAATCAAAAATCTGAAAATCAGAAGCCTACTTATCAAAGCACCCTTTAAGGCATTTTCAAATCAATATATTTAAAATGCATGTCACATCCAACAGCTAAATTGGGTCTAAAAGATACTAAGGAAAGTCCTAAGGAAATATTTCATATAATTGACATACAGTAAATAATAAAAATAATGCAAATTAAAAAACATTAGATTTGTATAACAGATTTTAATATTATTTTGTATTACTGTATTTTAATATATTATAGAATGTGTTTCTGAAATTGATGAAATGCAGCTTTCTGCAAAATTGCAATCTTAACTTTTTTTTTAAATAATGCTAAGTGAGGATCTTATTGGAATTGTATTTATTTTAAATAAAACTAAAATGCCAACTGTTTTGACTAGGCTAGTGTGACACAAAGGCGTGATTGACTGAAGTCTGAATGTAAGGCAAATCAGATTGATAAATAGAAAAATTGCTGCTTCTTTGTGTGATTAATTGTCCTACTTTCTGTGTGTTGTTACAAAGCGTGAAAAAGAGTGCCATCGCCTAATTGGAGGAGCGATGACTGTGCTGCATCTGTGTTTGTGTCTATGTGTTAAAATATTGAAATAGAGATTTTCAGACCCGCTTTTTTGTGGCAATAAAAGCCCCTTTGTGTCCATAGCCTGCTTTTCATAACTTTTCACTAGAATTGTCACAACATTATTTTAACAAATAAAAAAGTGATGGCTAAGGAATGAAAAGTTGTATTACCTGATATCAGACAAGAATATATTATGATGACTCAAATAAGAATAAAATGACTAGATTTTGTTCAACTTCTAAGAGGTAAAATAAAACTATTATTATTAAACTAGCAAGCTGACAAAAGAAGAGGGCTAAAACTAACTTTTAATTGTCACTTATTAAAACCATAGCATTTTTAGAACATTCATCTACACACGTGGACAAAATTGTTGGTACCCCTTGGTTAATGACAGAAAAACCCACAATGGTAATAGAAATAACTTTAATCTGATAAAAGTAATAATAAATAAATATTCTATGAAAATGTACAAATGAAAGTCAGACATTGCTTTTCAACAATGCTTTAACAGAATTATTTAAAAAAATAAACTCATGAAACAGGCCTGGACAGAAATGATGGTACCCTTAACTTAATATTTTGTTGCACAACCTTTTGAGGCAATCACTGCAATCAAACGATTCCTGTATCTGTCAGTGAGACTTCTGCACCTCTAAGCAGGTATTTTGGCCCACTCTTCATGTGCAAATTGCTCCAGTTGTCTCAGGTTTGAAGGGTGCCTTTTTCAGACAGCATGTTTCAGCTCCTTCCAAAGATGCTCAGTAGGATTTAGGTCAGGGCTGATAGAAGGCCACTTCAGAATAGTCCAGTGTTTTCCTCTTAGCCATTCTTGAGTGTTTTTAGATGTGTGTTTTGGGTCATTATCCTGACTACTAACACACGACCTACGACTGAGACCAAGCTTTCTGACACTGGACAGCACATTTCTCTCTAGAATCCCTTGATAGTCTTGAGATTTCATTATACCCTGCACAGATTCAAGACACCCTGTGCCAGATGCAGCAAAGCAGCCGCAGAACATAACAGAGCCTCCTCCATGTTTCACAGTAAGGACAGTGTTCTTTTCTTGATATGCTTCATTTTTCCGTCTGTGAACATAGAGCTGATGTGCCTTGCCAAAAAGTTCCATTTTTGTCTCATCTGTCCATAGGACATTCTCCCAGAAGCTTTGTGGCTTGTCAACATGAAGTTTGGCAAATTCCTTGGTCGTCTCCCATGAAGTCCACTTTGGCTCAAACATCGATGGATAGTTCGATCTGAGACTGATGTTCCTTGAGCTTGAAGTTCACCTTGAATCTCTTTAGATGTTTTTCTTGACTCTTTTGTTACCATTCGTGTTATCCATCTCTTTGATTTGTCATCAATTTTCCTCCTGCGTCCACGTCCAGGGAGGTTGGCTACATGGATCTTAAATTTCTGAATCACATGTGCAACTGTAGTCACAGGAACATCAAGCTGCTGGAGATGGTCTTATAACCTTTACCTTTAACATGCTTGTCTATTATTTTCTTTCTAATGTCCTGAGACAACTCTTTTCTTTGCTTCCTCTGGTTCATGTTGAGTGTGGTACACACCTTGTCACCAAATAGCACAGTGACTACCTGTAGCCCTATATATAGGCCCACTGACTGATTACAATATTGTAGACACCTGTGATACTAATTAGTGAACACACCTTGATTTAACATGTCCATTTGGTCACATTATTTTCAGGGGCACCATCATTTCTGTCCAGGCCTGTTTCATTAGTTTTTTTTTTTTTTTTTTTTTTTAATATTTCTGTTAAAGCATGGTTGAAAAGCAATGTCTGACTTTCATCTGTACATTTTCATAGAATTTTTATTTATTATTACTTTTATCAGATTAAAGTTATTTCTGTTACCATTGTGGATTTTTCTGTCATTAACCAAGGGGTACCAACAATTTTATCCACGTGTGTAACATCTCACCCTAAGGAGGATATTCGAGATATCAGTTGTCCTGAAAGATTCCAAGAGGTTTCAGGACAACTTTCAAAATACCATGCCTCTATGGACTATGAGGCAGATTTTTAGTTTGGTTAGTTTCGCTGTTTTGAGATTTAATTCAGCATTTACATTAGTTAAAGTTCTTTGAGTGTCTGTAGCAGCCCCGTTTCCCAGTCAGTCAAAGACTATTTGATAGTCCAGTTATCTTGCTACTACTGGTCTTTCCTTTAAATATGGTGTATTTGTTTTTGGGTTAGCACATTCGCCTCTCAGCACTAGGGATTCCCGGTTCGAATCCTCATCTGGGTGGAGTTTCTCCCCGTGTACGTGTGGGTTTCCTCCGGGTTCTCCGGTTTCCTCCCACAGTCCAAAAACATGGATCAAGTCAATTGAGTTCTCCAAATTGCCCCATGTAAAGTGTGTTTGTGTGAGTGAGTGTGTGCCCAGCGATAGGTTGGTGCCCTGTCCTGGATGTGTCCGCCCGAGACATTCTCCCCTGGATGGGCATGGGGAACCCCACCGCGACCCTAATAGAGGATAAAGCGGAAGATAATGAATGAATGTTTTTGGGTTAATATGTTAAATTTATTTATATACTTAAATATGCTTCATTGCATGGCAGTGACGTGTGTAAATCAGAGCTTGAGACCTGCTTTGTGTTCTGTTAATTGCGACTATTTATGATTGGCAGAGGTAAAAGAAGCACTCTTGGTTAGAAAGAAAGAGCTGAAAAGCAAGATGTGATAATGCAGAAGTGTGTGCATGTGTGTCTGCAAAGTGTTTTCTTGTGTAGTGTGTAGCAATAACACCAATTTTTGTGTACACGTCTGTCTTTATCATCCTCATTGCCCATACAGGAAAGTTTGCTGTGGTAGTCCATGAGGACTTTTGATGAGGCTTAGCCTTAGCACAAGGAACGCTGTACTCCCTTCAGTGTCCCAGCCTTTAGTCCCAAAGTTCATTGGGTTCAAACAACCAGGTCACGCCCTCCAGCACCCAGCTAGGCATAAAACTTGGCACCCTGTGTTAAGTGAAATAAGCATCATTATAGCTCTTATTTTAGATTCTGTTTTGCTTCATCATTGTTCTGCTGTAGCTCCAGTGTCAAACAAGTGGAACACACTGATAGTGGATTACTTAGAACAGCCTTTTTACTATCATTGTTGGACATCTTTTTATATTTAATTATTTTTTATTTTATATTACATTGTTAGAAAATGATAACTGACATTTGTATTTCACATTTTTTTATTTGACCTTTTACAAAATCTCTTATTTCTTTATTTTCTTTTCAAAATTGATAAATATAGTCATCCTCTGCTGTCATATATTATGACCTTTATCGTAGCCAGCCAGGTGTCAGAGTAAGGAACTCAACAGCAAGTGCATTCGATGGGTTTGTGCTCATTTTATGCTTGTGTAATATAGACTTACATCATTTACCTTCTGGCAATGAAGTACAGTGTTGCAATCCATTTCATTTTAAGTATAAAGTGTATTTGTAAATAATATATATATAAAAATAGGTTCTAGATTTTGATGTGATCCTGCATGACAACCATGAAGCATTATAATAAAAGTACATAGATCTTGTTGCAGCAACCCCTCCACTAAGATTAAATAGATTCCCATACACCTAGACACCTGCTCCCAATGGCCCAACATGTATGAATGGTCCTACATATATATATATATATATATATATATATATATATATATATATATATATATATATATATATATATATATGTATACTGTATATACTGTATATATATATATATATATATATATATAGGAAGAGAGAGAGGGGGAGAGAGAGAGAGAGAGAGAGAGAGAGAGAGAGAGATGTGTTTTATTATGGGACACACGCATTTACCTAGTATATTTATCAATTATCAAAAATCAACCCATCAAAATCAACCCATCACTTTGATCCAGTTTAACAGGCATAAGAATGGTTATTAATAATGCATGCTAGAATAATGAAGGCATAGGTACCACACACACAAATGTAAATAATAAGTACATTCATGGCCAAAAGTTTTGAGAATGATCCAAATATTAATTTTTACAAAGTCTACTGCTTCAGTTTTTATAATGGCAATTTGCATATATTCCAGAATGTTATAAAGAGTGATCAGCTTAACAGCAATTAATTGCAAAGTCAATATTTGCCTAGAAAATGAACTTTATCCCCCAAAACACATTTCAACTTCATTGCAGCCCTGCCTTAAAAGGACCAACTAACATTGTTTCAGTGATTGCTCCATTAACACAGGTGAGGGTGTTGATGAGGACAGGGCTGGAGATCAATCTGTCATGATCAAGTAATAATGACACCACTGGACACTTTAAAAGGAGGCTGGTGCTTAGCATCATTGTTTCTCTTCTGTTAACCATGGTTATCTCTAAAGAAACACGTGCAGTCATCATTGCAATGCACAAAAATGGCCTTACAGGGAAGAGTATCGCAGCTAGAAAGATTGCACCTCAGTCAACAATCTATCGCATCATCAAGAACTTCAAGGAGAGAGGTTCCATTGTTGCCAAAAAGGCTCCAGGGCACCCAAGAAAGATCAGCAAGCCAGGACCGTCTCTTAAAAGTGTTTCAGCTGCGGGATCGGGCTAGTGTGTGAGTGCATCTGCACGCACTGCGAGGCAGAGACTCTTGGAGCAAGGCCTGGTCTCAAGGAGGGCAGCAAAGAAGCCACTTCTCTCCAGAAAAAACATCAGGGACAGACTGATATTCTGCAAAAGATACAGGGAGTGGACTGCTGAGGACTGGGGTAAAGTCATTTTCTCTGATGAATCCCCTTTCCGATTGTTTGGGACATCTGGAAAACAGCTTATTCGGAGATGACGAGGTGAGCGCTACCACCAGTTTTGTCTCATGCCAACTGTAAAGCATCCTGAAACCATTCATGTGTGGGGTTGCTTCTCAGCCAAGGGAATCGGCTCTCTCACAGTCTTGCCTAAAAATACAGCCATGAATAAAGAATGGTACCAGAATGTCCTCCGAGAGCAACTTCTCCCAACCATCCAAGAGCAGTTTGATGATCAACAATGCCTTTTCCAGCATGATGGAGCACCTTGCCATAAAGCAAAGGTGATAACTACATGGCTCAGGGAACAAAACATAGAGATTTTGGGTCCATGGCCTGGATAATCATCAAGAGACGGGTGGACAAACAAAAACCTACACATTCTGACAAAATGCAAGCATTGAATATGCAAGAATGGACTGCAATCAGTCAGCATTTGGTCCAGAAGTTGATTGAGAGCATGCCAGGTAGAATTGCAGAGGTCCTGAAGAAGGGTCAACACTGCAAATATTGACTTGCTGCATTAACTCATTCTAACTGTCAATAAAAGCTTTTGTTACTCATAATATGATTGCAATTATATTTTTGTATGTAATAAAAAAACATCTGACAAACACACATAAAAACCAGAGGGCAGCAGATCATGTGAAAATATAATATTTGTGTCATTCTCAAAACTTTTGGCCACGACTGTACATTCATGTGTCTTTGTACATGTTTTAGCCTAATGCATGCTTTACATTTTCTTCTAGAATTTTCTAAAAGCATTTGTTTTTGTTTTTATTGTATTTATATTTTGTACAGGCCCATGCCAAACACTTTGAATACTTTTTAAGATATTTTAAAGCCATGTTTGTCAGAAAGACTGCTAGGATTCCACTATATTTTTTGCCTGTAATTTTATGCATATATGGTGCTGTTATACCAGCCATCACAAAATTTGGCTGTTCTTAAAGCTGGTGTGACTTACCAAAAAGAAAAGAGTCAACTCTGATCTGTCATCAAAGAGCTGCCATAAAACACATAATATCTACCAATTAAAGCAAATAAAATCAAATCTGTCATAAAAACCAACCCCAATAATTATGGTCTATTGATCGGAGAGCCTCATCACTTCTCCAGCCACTCCAGTCACAAAACATTTTGTAAACACTTTATCTTTTCTGTATTTATGCATATATTTAACTCTTTGATCAGATCTTCAATTACTAAAACTACAAAAATGACAGAATCCAGCTTTTGAAATTGGTTATGAAATTCTAGACCTAACCCAATAAAAATGAATAAAATATTAATAGTGCGCTTCACTTAGGATGGCATGACAATATTAAGTGAAAGCAGTTTTAAGAGGAGTTTTACTGGGTGTTATTGATCAGCAATTTATGGAAACATTGGGTTGAAGCCATTGTTGCTCTATGTTTAATTGGATTTATTACATTTTAAATTTACATTTATTCATTTTGCAGACACTTTTATCCAAAACGACTTACAAATGAGAACAACACAAGATTTTATGATTGTATCACATGTGAAGTCATGTGTTAAAATCTCATCTATGACTTATGCCCATGAGTCAATCACAGCTGTAACCCATGTTGAATTATTTTTATTAAACTTAGAGGGGGAAATAAGCATTAAATGCAAAAACACATTTCTCCGTAAATAGATTTCTGATGGGACTACTGACATTAAATTTTCACCAGATGTTGGTATCAGCTATTTATCAGCTATTTATCAAGTAATAAATTAAAGAATTGAGCATGCACACTGAAATCAATTTAATACTTAGTAGAAACCCTTTGTTGGTAATGGCACCTTCATGATACCCTCTTAATTGAGAAATGTATTGTTAAGCTGTTAAGCATTCATCTACACTGTCTTTAAATTTTAAAGATTCTAGAAGACTCATGTAAGAACTCTTGATTCTTCAGTTTTTTAATGGAATTTCATTTTGGTCCAAATTCAGGTGATTGATTCAGCATTTTACCTCAATACTTCAATGTTGGATTGGTGTTATTGGGTATTGCGTACAGTTGCTTCCACGGCTAGGAATGACTAATTGCATGGCTGGAGATGATATAAAATCTAGTTTTTAATGCAGAAGTCACCAGGGTAACCAGACATAGCACATGACAACAACATAAACGTGACATAAATGTGTTTCAATATCATGCACTAGGAAAGGCAGATCTAATAAACATACAACTATATTGTTCTATATATTGTCCCAGTATTACTTAGTTTCATCCAAATGTTTAGCAACAAACATTAAACAAGCTTCAACATGCTTTTTACTTTAGCATCGAGTCGTAATGTTCTTTCCACTTTCAGTTAATGGCCCCAACAGTGCTCACTAGAGCATTCAAAAGTTTAGATATACGTCTGTAACCAATACCATCAGCATGCTTTGCAATAATATGGTTGCAAAGGGTGCTTCTTGTGTGACAACTTGGTAATGAGAAACCTTATTATAGACCACCAATTAAGACTACATCAGCTGATATTAATTCGCACTTATAGGGGCAGGATTGCTTTACAGATTTCAGCATTTTTTTTTACCTTATGTGTTTAATACTTTTCCCCTGTGTCATTCTATTTTATTACATATTTATCTATTTGCCTACCTACCTACCTAATTTTGGGGATTATTTATTTTAATAACCATATTATATGTTACAACTTGGAATGCCCTGAACAAAAAAAAATAATGAAATGTAACTATATAGTAATGAAATAATAAAAAATTCAATTGATTAAGCAATATAAACAGGGAGAGTTCAATGTTCTATATAAATATAAATTATTTAAACATTTTGCAAAGATCAGAAGAAAACAATACACATAATAAGACTAAACTGTTTAGATCAAAGAACATTTATTCTTTGAAACAGTAGAATTGAATAGAATTAAAGACAGTTTTGCATTTAGAATAAATTTTAAATAAGAATGTGTATTCAATTGGAAAAACAATGCATCATCTGTGCTGTGTGGCCCTTGGATTTTTAAAGAGTTCAAAATGTTTGCCTTATGAATATTGTGACTACTGTTTGACATTCATCAGACTGTCTCTGCTGTTTGTGATTCATTGTATTTCACATTGTTTAAGAGTGCAAGAAATTACTGTCACCAACCGCTCCTGGAAATGTGCAATGTTTTGTTAAAGTCAGCCCTGCTTTTTGATGATGACTAGGATTTAGTTTAATAAATTTACTTCAATCAATCAGTGTGAGTGAACTACTGTGAATGTACAAATCTTAAAAGCAAGTGAGTAGCACATTTAAATTTAATTTAAAAGCTGTCGTCTCAGGTTTGTATACACAGCTTATATTTTAAGCTGAAAACTGATATTATTTTTTATGTAGAACTAGTGTGTTTCATCTGCATTATTGGTAATGTCTTCTTACTGCTGAATATCTATTGATGAATAAATTTGAGTATGAGTATAATATCTTAGACCAAGATACTGATATATATGTGGCAGTCATTAGTTGTGGTTAAGTAACCTGCAATCTGAAGGTCCCCAATTCAATTCCTGATGCCGCCAAGTGCTATGGCTAAAGTGCGCCAGGCACCTAACCCCATTTGCTCTCCAGACGCCGTATACAAGGCTGCCCACAGCTTCGGATACTAAGTGTCACCTCACTTAGTGTGTGTATGTGTGTGTGTGTGTTTCACTGCATGGATGGGTTAAATGTGGAGGACAAAATCCTCTGTGTGTAAGCATATTAGGCTAAATAGATTACTTTATAATTAAATTACTTATACTTTCAGTCTGCATGTCAGTACTTATACTTTCAGTATGCATGTCAGTCTAATGTCTAGGGTGTAAACAAAATCCTAAAACAGTAAGTAACCCTGATAAGCAAATTGTATAATGAATGTTGCATCAAATTATTCAAATGATTCTATGCTGTCCCTTCTTGGGAAAATTAAATATGGATATTTGGATGTTATTATCTTATTATTATCTGCATATCTAACCGAATGTTTGTGTTTATATGTTTTGAATAGCAGGTGATGGAGTTGATTTCAGTTACGAGTATTTGGAAATACCTTTCATCAGCAGACAAAAAGCAGGAGCGTATGAGTGCACAGCAGCTAATGACATAGCCACAGACACAAAAACACTTAATCTGGTAGTCAACTGTAAGTAGTCTCACATTTTAATGTGTAAAAAATGCTTTGTAAATGAAAGTAATTTTGCTGTTAATTAATTGTAAATTTTTATAATGTATCTAATCTGAACTCTAAACCTGTACACTAAAAACACTTGTCTGTATTTTCAATATTGTATTCTTACGAGTAATTTATATTACATAGGGGTGCGAATCTCTCAGTGTCTTGTGATTTGATTTGATTCCAATTTTTGATGTCACGATTCGATTCGATTTTCGATGAAACGATTTTCGAAGAAACAATTTTCAATTCAGAAACGAATTTTCAGTTCAAATGGTCTTTAAATTTTGTTTAAATTATGTGATTGACAAGATGAAACGATGATGTAAACAAATAGAACATTTATTTAAATCATTACTTTCAGGTTCCTTCCTGTAATCTTTTTGCATCAATTTATATTTATACAAAAAAATAGGATTGTGCTAAATTAAAATGAGCAGTATTAGGTAAACTTAGCTGCCTGGCTTTGTCTTACATAAAAAAACATCCATCAATAAACAAATAATTCTAAATATATTAATACCAAAGTTTACCATGGTGCATTAGCCTTTAATCGAAACTAAAATACACACTTAAAACTTAACATTAAAAAATAAAATACATACTTCAGTCTTTTTAACTATATTGCAACCACGTTCCCTACATTTAACTTAACTTAACTTAACAACTTAACTTTAAATATAAAATTTTTCTTTTCAACTTGGGCGGCACGGTGGCTTAGTGGTTAGCACGTTCGCCTCTCAGCACTAGGGATTCCCGGTTCAAATCCCTTCTGGGTGGAGTTTCCATGTTCTCCAAGTGTCTGCGTGGGTTTCCTCCGGGTTCTCCGGTTTCCTCCCACAGTCCAAAAACATGGATCAAGTCAATGTAGTTCTCCAAATTGCCCCATAGAGAGTGTGTATGTGTGCGTGTCTGTGTGTGCGAGTGTGTGCCCAGCGATAGGTTGGCGCCCTGTCCTGGCTGTGTCTGCCCAGCGCCCGAGACGTTCTCCCCTGGATGGGCATGGGGAACCCCCCGCGACCCTAATATATGATAAAGCGGAAGATAATGGATGAATGAACTTTTCAACTTCTTTTATCTCAGGCTGATAACATGACAAACAGGCTAGAACATTTGTTGTATTTCCAAAGTACTTCAAATTCATTTTACATTCATTGTAAACAGTTGCTCTCTCTCTTCAAATAATGGATTTTATTTAAAGATAAAATCAAAAATTGTATGTAAAATCAACAAAAAAAGCAACATATGCCAATATTTATATTTTTTAACTGATTGTTCTACTAATTATTTATATTATTAGCTTCACTTATCTCATATTTGCATTTTGTATTACAGTTAAAGACTATATTACTAGTCCTTCTGTTGCTCTACATACTTGATTATGTATCATGTTTGATTAACTCTGTTCTCCAGTAGACTGAAACCCCCACAGGACCAACACAGCATGTATTGCTTGAGTGCTAAATGATTTGGGGATGTTTAAAACCTCTAGAAGCATAAATGTGTTTGATCAATTCATTCCAGCATAACACACAATAAAACCACCATGCCAGTGTTACTTCAGTGCTGAGAATCATCCACCATTTAGAACATGCTGAACTAACTTGAATCTGTTGATTCAGTACTAAGGACTAATAATTATTTTGAGTATACTGGACATGATAAATGTATTATACTGATTCTATTTTAATACCAATTCATAATGATTAATTATTATAATACAAACCATTTTAATTAATGATCAGTCATTCTGTTATCGTGAGCATGTAACTCAGCTAATATGGAGTGTCACAAAACCATTTAATTTACCATATTTACTGTATGATTAATCAAACCTCCTTTCTTTTTTCATACACATTAATATGCAATGTTACGGTGTCTGTCCTACAGTACAACCTACAGAATGTAACAAAATGTTGCTATGCTATTTTTAAATGTGTTTATCATTTTAAATTAATCTCAATAACTTGGTAATTTGGACACTATTAATTATATTTTTTCATACACATTGATATACAGCCAAAATGCCTCCAAATGACAGCAAAAAGGTGAAGTTGCATGTAAAATTAACATTAGTTCTATGATTAATATAAATTAATTAAAGTTTATTAAATTAATAAAAATTACTTCAAGTTAATTCAATTAATCAAAATTAATATATGTTTATTTACTGCAGTGCATTGAACCAATAGACATAATGCAGGGTTCATCAAATGAATTATGAGATACATTATTTTTGCTTGGTAGATATTTCTCATGTATAATACTCATATCTGTCATGTATTATTAACATGAAGTAACTAAAACTGTTAATGTAACTGAACTGAAGTAAATGTTTGTGTAGAGTCTTGTTATATAAAATATTTTTTATGTTGTGTTTAGACCCTCCTCATGTGTATGAAGGCAGTGATGTTGGCATTACTCTGGGTCAGAGTGGGGTCCTGCAGTGTGAGGCAGATGCTGTACCAGAAGCAGACTTTGAGTGGTACAGAGATGACAGAAGGTAAATGCACATTTTATTCATAAAGCAATTAATACATATTTTGTTTATTTTGTAAATATATATATTTTGTAAATACCATGTGGCCTTACACCATGTGGCCTTACAGCCATCATATTAAAAAATCTATGTATTCTGCAAAAGTTTCCACAACAAGAGGAAAAACATATACTCCATGAAATCTCAGCTGGTTTAATGAAACAGAAATGATGGAACTGTTTGGTTATATTAAGCAACATCATGTATAATGGAAATGGGAAAAGTCTGAACCATCCAGCGAAAACCAGGCATCGCAGTATGAACCTAAAAATACTTCCAGAGTTGTGGCCAAATAGTTTAAGGAAAACAAGAATGAGTAATAGGGAGTCATCACAGAACCCAGTGATCTCAGTTCCTTAGATATATGAGAAAAAATGATAATGCAAAATATGAGTCCTTCAATCACAACTCCATCAAATTATTGTGAGCAGCTTGTGAAGGTATACCAAAATTGTTTGACTAAAACAATTGACTAAAACTAAACAATTTAAAGGCAGTGCTACTAAATGATATATGGATCCATTTTATATGGACTCAAAACATGACTTTAAGCATGATTTTATTTGCAAAGATTATCATTAATCTTTGTTGGAATTGCAAACCAAAAAATAAATAAAATCACCACATGTTGTTGACTCCTTTTTGTGCTGCAGCTATGGCTTCCCATTTCTGTTTGTGACAGTTAAAGATTTTTTGTTGTGACAAACGTTTCAAATGGATATAATAATACAATATAAATCATTGGCTCTAGTGTTATTCTTAAGCACAAATGTAACCAATTTTTTTATATGATTTTTTCAAAAAAAAAAATTACAGAAGGTCTATCACAATCTACAGTCAAACGAACTGTGTCCAAATATATCCAGCAACTTATAGTTTTCCTTGAGAAATTTCTTGTGTAAATGAAAAAACATGGTGCTCTGGCCTAGATGTACTGTAGGATAACAGGCTCAAACCATGATATTATTGCCGGACGAAATGAGGATTGTAGAGACCCAAAACATTTTATAGATAGAATACTTTATTCATCCCGAAGCAATAACAGTACAATAAAAAATAGAAAAAAATAGAGGGAAATAAAAAAAAAAAAAAAAAAAAAAAAATATATATATATATATATATATATATATATATATATATATATATATATATATATATATATATATATATTTACAATTTACCATTTACTATTATAAAGTGTCAAGTGTGTGTAGTGGTATCAAAACTAAAAGTAAAAATAAAATGTCCAGTATGGATGGAGTGGATGTGCAAAGATACAATATACAGTATTTTAAATGTCCTGTTGTTTTATTTGTTCTTCCGGCCCAAAACAGTAGTATTATTGTAGAGCCTGATGTTCCCTCGGAACAAAAGATCTCCCCAGTCTTTCTGTGAAGTTCAGTGACAGCAGCCTGCCACTGAACGTGCTCCATTGGTCCATAATGATGGTGTGCAATGGGTGACCATCATTTCTGTTTGTGACAGTTAAAGATTTTGTGTTGTGACAAACATGTTTCAATTAGATACATCTTAATATATAATGTATTTTATTTTGTAGTTAAAATAAGAAAACAAAAAAATCAGGTTAGTCATGCAGTCACAAAAACAACTGTGATTTTTTCTAAAAGAATGCCTGATTTGTCCTTAACCCACTGGCTAATGCACGTCTCTCAGTTGGCTGCCTTGTTTTGTAGGATCTTCAATGGTTTTGACGGCATTGAGATTAAGAATGCTGGAGTGTTATCAAAGCTGACTTTTTACAATGTCTCTGAGGCAGACTATGGAAATTACACCTGTGTTGCTATCAACAAACTTGGAAGTGCAAACACAAGCATGGTTCTTTATGGTAAGTTAAGGTGTATATATATATATATATATATATATATATATATATATATATATATATATATATATATATATATATATATATAAAATTTTATTTTTTTTAATTAGATTTTACATATGTTATGGTTAGCATATATTGCACTGATGAATAGTTAAAATGATTAATTGTTATAAATGATTCTACAAATTGACACAACATAATTACTTCACAGATAAACTATAAAGATTAATGTAAAGTTTTGCCTGGGAACTATAGTTTGTATTATTTGACATGGGCTTCATCCTGTGCCTTTTATAGTGCCACTTTTTTATTGTGTTTGTTTTTGCTGATGTAGAAGTAATTGAACCCACTAGTTCAACGCTCCTGCAAGGTTAGTACCGTGAAAAAGCATGTCTTTTAGCTTCCGCCTACATTGAGCCTGTGTTTCTGCATGCTTCATAAACAAATACTAATAAATGAATGCTTTTGCTATCATATGAAACATGCTGTGACAGAGGGGAGGTCAGTGAGGTGACCCACATGTGAGATTGGTACATGAAATTCCTTGAACATAAACCCTCAAATATAATTGTCTTGTGTCATCTCAGAGAATGTGATTGTCAGGTCATAAAGTGGCGATTAGCCATTCATATTAAGGCATTTATTTGTTTAAGAATCCAATTCACAATGTCAATAATAAATGTTTCACCTTGAGTGGCAGGCTGAATTGCTTTTGTGGAAATGCTTTGGCGCTGTCATGCCTCAGTTATTTTCCAATGGACCACAGCAGGGTGTTGGATGCTTCACTTTCTGTTGCTTAAATGTGTTTTATTTCTTCTTTCTGTCTTTTTATTCCATGTCTAACCCTCATGCACCATGGCATGGCTTCATTGTGGCTATGCATGTCTCCTTCTTCTACGTAAGTACTTATCTGCATGGTGTCAAGTATTCTGGTTCTGTACTATTTCCTATTGTTCATTCAGAACTAGTCATTGTGCACTTCATTCTTAATGCAATATGTCAATATAATTTGTGTAAATTGGCTCTTGATGAGTTTCCACATGTAGAGTTTTTGTCCTTGTCAAACTTCTGTGGCAGTAATGTTGTTTTCATGCATCACAGAATGTCTGACCTAAATTGAAACCAGTGAAAGTGGGATTGATGACAGGTCCTCTTGAGAGTTGTAAATTATGTTGAATTTGATTGTTAGGAGCTAGTATTATTCTAATTATCCAACTGCAAGATTGAGCATAATCTGCTGCGGTGGTGTAATTGGCTCTCTATCCCCAAAGAAAGAAAAGTTAGCTCTCACCAATTTGAGGCAAATTAGATTTCTGAATCAGCCAGCAAAGCCTGTAGTTTTAAAGGCCCATCATACAAAACTATAGTATAACTTTTAGATAAAATTTGATTATTTTTCTTGATTATATAAAGTGTAAAGTGAATGCTTTAGTGGAATTGAACACATTAGGCATGATAAATTGGATCTTAGATGTCACACACAATATACAGTATATATATATATATATATATATATATATATATATATATATATATATATATATATATATATATATATATATATACATAGAATTATTCTATGATAAAATATATCCCTTTCTTATTTGGATGCCAAGCACAATGCTCTTTAAATACTCTCTTTAATGCTCTTTAAATATCTGCTTATTTTAAATATTTTATCATTATTGGCATCATTAAGGTTGCATATTGTCTCAAATTTACATTAACATTTTACTTACAGTGCCTGGCCAAAAAAAATATTTTGTGGATTATATATATAATTATATTTTGTGGAATAGTATTTAGCTTTGAATATAGAACACATTTAGTGTAGCATCGTGGCCACAAGCTTCTGCAATAGCACAACATTTATTTCTGCCCAGATTTGCATTAATACTTCCAATCTTCTACTGATGATTGAAGATTTGGGCTACTGTGCAAAGTCTTCTCCAGCACATCAGAACGATCTCAAAAAAACACAGTTTTCAGGTCTGGATTCTGTGGTGGCCAATCCAATTGTAAAAATTATGTCTTATGCTTCCTAACACACTCTTTCACAATTTAAACCTGATGATTCCTTGCACTGTCATCTTGAAATATGCCATTGCCATCAGTAAAGAAAAAATCCATTGATGGATCAACCTGTCTCCAGTATATTCAGGTAATCAGCTGACCCCATTCTTTATGCACATAATGTTGCTGAAAATGGCCCTGACCAACAGCAGCAACCAGATATAATAGTTAAATCCAGGTGTTGACTTTTTGGCCAGGCAGTGTATAATTTGCCATGTGAACCAGGTTTTGCAAGATGATTGAACAGTGAACAGCTAAATGGTGATTTTCTTTCCTGTTCTTAACCAGCAGTAACTCTCTTGTTATGTCTTACTGTAATTAGAAATCCAGAGTAGCTCATACAGTAAACTCTTTCGCAAAGCTTTGTCAGCAATTTCTCATCCAGCTCCTACAGTGAGTAGTGTATTTATCACAAGCAGCAATTACAGTTGACCCAGCAAGCCGATGGGTGAAGGGTGTGGGGATGGCACTGTGAAATATAAAGGACAAATCTGATGGCAACTAACTATGCAACTTCCAATGTGTAGAACATACACACTGATGATGTTTACAGTTAGATTACATGAGTTAGCCAGCTGTCCTATCATTTTAGAATAATGTTCCAGTTCACTATCAACATTATAACCCTGCTTAAAATAATCTTATATCTGAAGTTGAACTCAACAGAAAGAATAAAATAAATGCAACAGTTTTTTGACCAGCCTTGTGTAAGCACTGATGCATTGATGACAGCAACATCAAAACACTTCAAGTATTTTCAAGCACAATTCAAAGACTTAAAAAATTCTCTGTTGTGGCCATTTCATGTGGAAAATGGTTTATGTGCCCTGTACAACTTTAGAATTTCAGCCGTATATATAGCATTGCATATGTATCCTGGTATGTTCATGCTGTCAGAAAAGAATAAATCTTTAAATCTGGGATTGCTGTGAATTACCAATTAACCATTAACTGCCTTCTGGCATATAACTATCTTCATTTTCATGCACATGAAGCAATGCTGAATCATAAGCTTTTTTTCATCTGCAGTGCTAATATAGTCTATAGTTTTTCTATATACAGCCAAGAAACTGTCATCATTCAGAGCATCTACAAAAATATATATGTTAAATAAATACACATTTTACTTAAATCTATGTTTGCTTTTCCAAGTGTTGTAATTGTTTTGTAATTGATCCTCTATTTTTCTTTGTCTTCTAATTCATTAATAATCATGAAGTTATGTAAAAAAGAATATATTGTTTGCGTGAATTTTCCTAGGTTATTCCAGGAACTTCGGAACATTACATGGTACATGCTTGTAGACGCTCTTCTTTCACTCACCCCATAGTTTGTCTAATGGGTTTAGACCAGAAGACAGGGACAGTGATGACAAAACATTGATTTGTGATTTCTATTTTTGTGTTGCTTATAAGATGTGGTTCATTGTTTTGCTTAAAGGTTCAAAAGATCTAAGCATAGGCATGCTTAGAGCATTGTCTGTCTAATTTGATAAATAAAGTGTTCCATCTGTAGTGACAACATGCACATAACCAATAAACACAGGGAGGAAAAAGAATAAATATATAATTACAGTAACTTTTGTAGATTTATTTATTCTGAGTTTCAGTTTAAAGAAAAACAAAGTGTAACATGCATGGCATGATGGAAGGTTAGATGGAAATATGAGACCTGACCGCATGAGATAGAAAGCTACAGGAGACAAATAATGCTTTCAAAAATGTTAAATTAAGCATAATAAAAGCAAGCAAAAATACCCACCCTTTACCATAATAGTGTGAATAATGCCACAGAAGGCTTTGACTTCTACAACCCAAATTTTATATCAGGCTGTACACCAATTCTCTCACCATGTAGCAGTATCCTATACTTCAGAGAGCATGCACACTATATAGAAAAAAAGGGAAATAGAATATTGAAAAGGCTCCTGAAACACTAAAGTCTATTCACAACAGGATAGTGGTTGATCGGTGTGTCATAAGAAGTCAACTTAAAAAACTAAAATAAATAATAAGAAAGCAAAAAAAAAAGAAATGTAAGATGGAACTGGCACTGCCTAAGCCATTGTCTGGGACATTCTGCAACACGACGCCATATTGGAGAACGTGTATAATGCCAGACCCAACCGGATGAGACCGAAAGGTCCACTGAAGTTACCGTGGAGCCCTTAAGCAGCAAGAATCTTCTGGTCCAAAACACAGAAGCAGAAAGCTGTAAGCTGTGCACGCTTCCTGCTTTCCATGAGTGGATGAGCACCTTCTTCCTTAGGCGGTGTTTGCTTTATATCGGCAAGGGAGAACAGGCTCTGCTCCTAGTGCCTTAGCAAAGGCGTTTTAACCACTCATGGTTCAGGATGAATGAAATATATGCCTAAAAGTGTCTTGATTACATTTACCAATTGTTCCAGTTACTGTGTCATAGACTCTAAGTATTGTGTTTGCTTGTATTTAATTGTAAATTGTTCAATTGTATTTAAAAATTAATTTATGGACATTTGGATACGTTTTAGGACCGGGTGCAGTTCAGGATGGTAACAGTGGCACAGTGGGAACATACACACCTATCTGCCTTGTCCTCATCTTCGCCCTACAGTTGCTGCTCAAGTTTTGATGGTAAAGAGGTTTTCTGCCAGAAATGGTGTCGTCCGATTCGTCACTCATGTCAAACCATGCAGCCACCAATGGGAGCACAAAATGTGCACAGGTTTTCCACTGCTCTTTTTTAAATCAAGCATTTGCTCCATTATTTGTTATATTAGTGTTTAATAACAAGCTCTTATATTGTCACTTACCACATTTTTGCCCCTAAAAAATATCACCATTTGTATATTCATAGCAGATGGGCCAGTTTTTAAGGCTTGTTCAATATATATCCTTAGATATTAATTTATTTCTGTAACTTGTTTTATTTAACAGATTGTAACTTTTAAATCTTAATATATTTAATATAAAAGGCATCTGCAGCAGACAACTTCCATGTATCCTTTTTTTTTACATGATAATAGATTACTTCATCATGTAAAAGTCACTGTACATCTTTTTTTTTATTATTTACTCAGTTATTTGGACCTACGTTGGATTACACAATTGCAAAAAAGTAGGAGTATTAAAGCACTCAGCAAGTCTGCGTTCTTTATTATTATTTATAATTTGATATTTTACCTATAACCTTCTATGTGGTCTTGAAGAAACTTAATGCTAATAATATGATATGATACAAATCTGATTCCAAATCATTTATTTGACTTTTTAAATAAAGCAACAATATGTCCAAAATTCACTCCACTGTTTATTTTTTTAAGCAAGGTTGGCATCAATTCGAAAGCACCTCACTGCTTTTACACTGTCGGAGAAAGCCCAAAGAAGTATCTGCTAACATGTTTAGTTAAAAACATTGCATATATTGGTACACTGGTATAATTTACATGGATGTTTCTTAATCTGAATGATATTTCAGTGGCATATCATCCACAGATATTTTGTGTTGTAATGCACTGTATTTAACATTTAAATGATGATACAAAATATTCCATTCCATCATTTTCTCCACATGCATATTATTTGTACAAAGGGAAATATGCACCTCTTTTTACTAAAGTTGTGAATCAATTTAATACAATGCAACAGAATTTTTCTATTTTGTGTTGCTGCTCTTGTTTGACTCATGTAATTTATTTCAAAAATTTGCATCATGTGTTACGGATCAAAAGACTTTAAAAAGTTGAAACAAGTGATTCTTTGAAAGACACAGATTAATACATATTGTGCTTTCATGTTTTGCTAGACAAGATAAAATTCACTTTCCATCCTTTCCTCTATGCATCATTGTTTTAGGTATCTGGTGTTTGGTTGTAATAAAATGATTAATATATGGTCTACCCAAGCATCTAAACATTTTTTGCCTATTTTAATGTTTTCCCTAAAGGCAGTGATTTATGAAAAAAGAAAAAGTAATTATGTGATGCACAGAACTCGTTTTATTATTATTTGAAGTAAAAAAATTGATGAATAAGGGAATTCCCAAAGATTAAAATAAGTCCATATATATATGCCAGTATCTAGGAACAGGTGTAAAATAAAACTATTATTAAGTATTATAATGGAAGATTTAAAGCACAAAGTGTATGAGTTAGTGTGTGTGGCATTTGTTTACTGCCCAATGGCAGAGAGTTCTATGTGGTAATCTATGATGTACTGTAAAGCATTGCACTTATGACCCTAAGATAATCTTTTCATTCTGCTCTTTATTTGAGTAATTGGCTCATGGTGAAACAGAGTATGTGCAAACAAGTTTCTTTCCAAACCTTGAAAGGATATCATTAAAGCACAGACATCCACACTGTATTTTTTACCCCATTGCACATGTAGAACTTGAATTGCACCCACTCTTTAAAGTTGTCTGTAATGTGTATTTCACAAGTGGACTTTGTAATATGAATTTATGGATATGGAAAGGTATTTGTAGCAGTAAACCTGTTACTTGAACCATGTTATTTTGTGAATGAGGTTGTGCTTGTCTGTGCATGGCCAGAATCCACAACTTTGTAAACTCAGAATTGGAACAAATGTCTTTCTTAGCAATTACATTCAAAATAAATGCATCTCTTACATGATTCAAGCAAAGGAACAATATACATCTAACCTAAACTCCCTGAAATGTAAAGTAACTGTTGCTTCATATGTTTTTCTTTATGATATTGTGTGTTCATATTTAAGACTTACAACAATAAAATGTTGTATCTAAACATGTTCTGTTCCTTGTTATTTAAATTTTAGTGTAGGATATTACCATTTTTGGTGTTGGTGAAGTGTAACAAGTAATAGTTGTTAACTGGACTTGATGAATTTAAAGTAAACTATAAATGAGTATGACAGATTAAGGATATCACAATTACTAAAAAAATATAATTTAAAAATTATATATAATTTGTAATTAAAAATATTTCAGAGATTATTAAAGTAAGTAAATCATTCAAGCTACATTCTTGTGTTTGTGATTTTAGAACTGCCACACAAATAGTGAAGTTGAGATTGCGTTGGAAAGTTGAGTTTCAATCACATGTGTATGTATTATGCATTTTTGATGTATAAATGATAAAATGATAACTTGTACTGTAACACAAAATTACCTCAAAATCGATCCATGCTTTAGTGGTTTCTCCTTAACTACTGACCTATGTTCTTTCATTTGTAAGTCGCTTCGGACAAAAGTGACTGCTTATTGACTAAATGTAATGTAATGCTATAGAAAGAAAAATATGAAATCACTCAATTCTGAGGAAAATACAATGGAATCATGAGCAAAAGGTGTTGCACAATCCCTGGTTTTCATAGTAGCTTGAATTCTCTGAGGCATGGACTTGACTAATGACAAACAGTGTTTTTTATAAATCCAGCTCCATCTGTCTTTTATTGTTGTTGTACGTTCAGCTTTGCATGTTGTAGCCTTGTCATAGACCATTTTCTTCCATTTCCACCAGAAAGTACATTTCAAGTACATTTAGAGCCAGATTATTTACAGGACATGGCTTCTTGAAGGAAAGATTTCATGTCCTTTGCCATATGGCAATACATATTATAATCTTTAAAAATGAAATCATCAACAAATATCCTTTCCTCTGATGAAATAAGAAAGGTCTCCAAAATTTAAATTGTCATTTGTTGAAGATGAAATGATCGTCTTCTCTGCCGCACATGCAACTGACATGAAACCCATATCATCAATGACTGTGGTAATTTATGTTTTCTTAAGGAAGTCATCCTCATTTAATTTGTTATTTTATCAGCACCAACAAAAGTATGCAAATTTATGATTTATCGCTCAACATCACTTCGATCCAGTCACAGACATGATTGCTTTTTTGTTTACTGATGGCTTTTTGTTTGGGTTTTCTGTATCCACCTACTTGGGTCTCTTTTTTTTTTAGTTGAGCATTTTCAGTTTTCAAGATATATTGCATAAACTTTTCTAACTTGATGCCTGGATGTCTTTCTTGGTCTACCAGTATGATTCTCTTTTGCAACCTTCCCATTCTGATTGTACTTGATCCAGATTTGAGACACAGCCATTGGAAACATCCCTTGCAATTTTCCGTGAGGATTTACCTCATTGAAGTTTTGTAATCTCCTCCTTTGTTTTAACTGTCTTCTCTTGGGTTGGAGATATTATTTATGTCAATTTGCTTTGTGCAACAGCTTTCAAAGATGTAAGCACACTTTTTAACTGAAGACTAATTAGCAGATTTAATCTGATGCAGGTGGTTTTGTTTGTGCCACTTTTATGGCATATGGGGTTTTATTTACTGTATTTATAGCTACATCTTAAATGAAGTGTTTTATGACAGTTTTATGGGGTTGTCAGCCTTGTGATTTCTTAAAGCGGATCATGGGGTGTTTTTATAACAACGTCTCACCTCCCATTAGACCTGTTATGTTTTATATAGTCTAGAGAGACAGCGTTGTACAGAAGCTGTGTGACATCATGACAACGAATAATGCTGATCATGCTAATAAGAGTCCTTAAAAATAAATTTATTAATAAATACATAATGTAAATTAATATGTAACTGTGCCTGTATTAAACATTAATCAGTTCCACTAGTTAAAGAAGGAATTCACACATTCACACATATTTGATTTTGAATGATAAATTATGATTCTTTAGTTTTTAATTGGCTGTATATATTATAAACATCACATGTACTTTTACAATAAACCTTTTCAAAGACACCAAGTAACAAAAGAACATGTAAGCTCCACACAGACAGTACCCTGGCTACCCAGCTAGAAATAAAACCAGAGTTTGCATTTTGTCACTTATAAAAAAATATATATAAAAAAAATAAAATTAAATGAAAAAATATTTTCTAATGTTATATATTTTAAATTTAATGTTATATATTTAATGTTATATATCTAAGTTTATCCTCAGGTTTGCTCAGTCTGTATATAAAGAAAAAACAATATTACAATTTTAGTAAGAATTTGAAAGCCAAAGGCAGCCGGACTAGAAAAATTAAGAAGAAGAATGTTTAATTCCAAAA
Organism: Corydoras sp. C115; assembly: GCA_019802505.1. NCBI lineage: Eukaryota > Metazoa > Chordata > Actinopteri > Siluriformes > Callichthyidae > Corydoras > Corydoras sp. C115. The sequence goes on along the minus strand of JAFMOC010000021.1, from coordinate 4,620,927 downwards.
AAAAAAAAAATCTCATTACAAGGAAAAAACACAGCTAAATGAAAAAAAAAAGGTCACAGAAGGAGGTGAATAAACAACTTACATATATGAATCGCTGTATGGCCTCGAATACAGATATGTGTACTGCATGGAAGATCTCGACATGAGTACGTCAACCATCAGGAAACTGAAACCGACCTAAATAAAACCGGATGATAAATGAAAATAAATGAAACAACTTGCATGATAAAAGAACAAAGGTGAGCTAATTAATCAGGCAAAGGCAAACAAGCAAAAACAAAATGGAGGAAGGGAAGTAAAAATAAATATTATAAAAGAGGAAACCATTCTAAAGCATTTCTGTTTTATAAAGACAGTTTTGAGGTTAATCAGCCCCACAGAGTGTCTAAAGCATGTTGTCTTTATTTGTTTTTTAAACATGCAACAAAACATGTATTTGAGTTATGTGTACTGTAGGTCACCGCACAGTGTTAAAAAAAATATTAAAAAGTGCATAGAAAAGCAATATGTTAGTAATTGATTATTTGTTTATTTTTGCTAAAATGTATTACAAAGACTTTGGGGGATAGGAATGTTTACCGCTGTGTTACAATATCTACTCTTTGATATGCACTCATCAATTTTAAAACAAATAATGCTATGTTGAAGTTCAGGGAAATAAGGATGAAGGGAGGTGTAGAAGAAACTTGGCTTTAAATCCAACAATGAAAATTAATTAGCTTTGCAGCATTCGATAATTTTTTGGCACAACCTCAAATGCTTTTCCACAAAGTGGCACATGTGACACAGACACTCAACAGCCAATTACTCAGATTGCTTCCCAGACGTGTGTGCCTACTGGTTCTGATATCTTATTCTGCCCATAACATCTTCGAAAATCTATGGTTGCCATTATTTGATTATTTTCTTCATTTGTAAAATGAGATAAATTTGCACAGCATTCAAGCTCAGACAACAACACAACAACTATGTCAATGAAGTTAAGCCACATTGGTTTCCAACAAGAGCAAGACCCAGTTTTGACTTACTAAATAAACAAAGAGTTATGAAATCAGCATGTCAATGCAATGTCACAATAAGCCTCTGCATCCTCTTTTGTGTGCACTGATAGACATGTGAGATGTGTGACTATTACCAGTAAAAGTTTGGATTATCCATTATGGCACATATTTGACAAAATGGAAGCATGCAGAAGCTTAATGGTAAGGGTTTAATGACCGAAAATCAATCAGTCTTTAGGTTAAACCCCAAGACCAAAAAGTTGCCAGTGTAGATAACTGAGTAAGCCCCTTTATCCTCATTTCTTTAGGTATTTTCTTTAGATTTTGCACAGTGTATGGTAGTAACTTACAATATGAAAGATAAATATGAACAAACATCAAGCATACACACATTGGCTTGTCTGCATACAATGAGTAAAATATTTAAAACTATATTTAAAACTTGACATTTTTCTGGGAAACAAAATCAATTAATAAAGTCTGTGCATATATGTGCCTATCAAATCATACTGTTAGTAGGGTAGGTACAGCCTCCCCTCCAAGTATTTGTCATCATAGGTACAAAAAGCAGAATCAAGGGAGAACTCAGCCTTTATCTTTGTCGAAAATGGGTAGCAAAACAACAAACAAACAAAACAATTGTTGGTATTTTGTATACCTAGTGGACTTCTTTATCAGAGCTCACAGGATCTCCCCCACTGGAAATCCCATTGAGCTGTCAATCCTTTAGTGAGCCAACTGTGCATAAATAACCATACTGATGGAGCAAATTAACCTAATGTGACATTCTTTGGCATTGAAATATTTGGATAATCCAAAAGACTCTTTCAAATACAGTGCTTCCCCTGTATGTCATGTTTCACAAAACAAAAATATATGCACAAAAACAAGATAAAAGTTTAGTTCTTGCTCAGATAACTTGTACCAATGTAAAATGTGTAAAGTACAAAGTTCGCAACTATACATACATAAATACTGTACAACACAACATTGCTGACAAAGAATTTGCAGAGCAGGTATTTTATAAAATAAACAATTTAACCCATCAATGTTATATGCATCAAAACATCTAGGGCCCTGCTTTAGTGATCTTTAGGAAGCATTTAACCACACAGCTTAATTCAGGACGTGTCAGGGTGTTTTTACAATCGTAACAATGGGAAAAGTACACCTTGTATGCCTAGAAATGCACATAAGGCATTATTAATAAAAAAAATGTTTTGTGCTTAGCATGCAATAAACCAATCAGCATGACGCATGCCATTCCCTTTAATTGCAGTGATTTTGCGGGATTGCTATTTATTTATTAGCAATATGCCAAAAATGTACCTAAACACACCTCAATGAGAACATGCCATTCAGTGCAGATTTATACAGTATTTGCAAGCACTTTTGCTATTTAAAAATGACAGGCAGAAGGCTTGTTGTCGACTGTTGGCGGGGTGTAAGGTAGCGCCCCCAGGCATAAGATGAATTTTAGATAACTAATGTTATGGACAAAAAAGCCAGACATAAGATTAAGTGAGACATAAGATAATGATCATGCTTTGAGGTTGTATTGGTACAATTAACAAAAAAATCTAACCTAATATAAACAATGCATTGGCATTCATAGGAGGAGGGAAATAAAGATGAAATCATCAAAATAATATCACAAAATCCATTACGAGGCATTAGTCATGGAAGTCCTTGTGCTTTCTGCAGCACAAAAATAATCCAATCAATTTTGTGATGTTGTCATTGGACTTCTTCCACAAGTCCTGTGGAACACTTACTTGTTCTTATTTGGGTGCCTCATCACATGTATTCAATCATCACCAATGTAACTTATGTGACTGAAAGTGGTTCAGTATTTTGTTTTCTGTTTTGGTCATTTTGCAAACTTGCATGCTGGTCATAATCTTCATCCATGAGGTCTTAAGCAGCTTTGTGATGCACTTGTTTTCAAAACTTTCCCCCTCTTCTTCGGTGTCCAAATTTCACATCCAAGACCATGGTTGTTGTTTTTTCAGATCTATGTCAACTTGCCCTTCCCCACCATGTCATTCTTGACTTCACCTTACTGGCACAGTCTGCAGCATTTGTTACTTGTACTTGATTGTTCTGCATCTTAAATATGTTGCACCTGCAGGATGAGCACAGGATCTGAAGATTATACAAAAAACTACAAGTAATAGTATTTATACTGGTAACATGTGTTAAATAAATGTTGCTGTACTAAGGACAAAATGCTGAGCCAGTATTAATGGACAAAACAAGAAAAGCACTGGAAAAGTGAGTAAGTCAAGGGGAAAGCAGCAGGTCTACAGACAGAGGGGGAATTAAGGGCAAATAAAGAAGCTTGGAAGGCAAGCTGAAAGCCTGTGTAAAGAAGAGGCATAAAGGGAGCACAGAGGACAGGTTGTAATGTTGTGAACAAGCCCTAATGGTTTATGGTCAGGTAGATGGTTAATAACAAGGGCAGGCAAAGAGAATTTGTTTTGATTGTAGGCAGAAAGACAAATTGAACAATAGTGAGAGCTTACTAAGATACAGGCATGTACTAATGTACAGGCAGAACGTCAATGTTTGGGACTGGCAAGGTGAAGCAGGGACATAACAATTGCAATATTAGGAGGTAAATAAAGGTAATAATAAATGTATTAAAAGGTAAATAAGAACAGGTAGAAAGGCAGTATTAAGAGCAATCTAAGAGAAATATTTACATATGATTAAAGAGGCAGTACTAAGCAAAAAGTACTGAGAGAGCATGAGAGAGAAAGAGAGAGAGAGAGAGATGTGCAGGCTAAAAAGTACAGTTGAGCATAGCATGTGAGGCAGTTTTAAGGGCAGGCTGACAGACAGAGCTGTGGATGGGCTAAGGGTCACAACTGAGAGCAGGCTAAAAAGTAAATGGGAAAGAATGAGAATAATAAAGCCTAAAGTTGAAAGCAGGCTGAGACACAGAGCCGAGGGCAAAAATTGATGTGGAGTTGAAAACAGGTAGATTGTCATAGTTGAGGGCAGACCTTTAAAGGAAGCAAAATGTGTCTTTATGTAGCCTGCGTGAGGCTGCAATGGAGAGTATAGGGAATAAGATGAGATGTTGGCAGGGAGGTGGTTGGTTTTCGATGGCGAGTAGAAAGACAGTTTAAAGGGCAAACAATAAGGCAGAATGTTTTTAATGGTGGCATTACCATGTTCTTGTTCAGTCGATAATCTAAAATATGTGAACATCATTTATTATTGCCAGTTTGGTCTTGGCACCCAAATGCTTTAGCAACACTTTAGCATTTAGTGGAATCCTGTGCTTGTGCTTTGGTGGTATATTCCATTGTATTAGCTTTCAAAAATATTTTTTTAGTGGAATTAAATTGAAGGTTCCAGAATTGCTATTAAGACAAACCACTTTATATCATACCCAATATTATTAATATGTACAGTAGATTCCTCTTTTTTTAATAACGTGTTAGCTCTGTATTTTTATACAAAACCAAGTAATTGCTTAATATAGGTTCGAGCAGAAAATATTTATGCATGCTATATCATCAAGTGATTTGTATATCTGTCACATCCTGCTGCTCCATGCATATGGTTTTATTGCTCAGTAATAACACTGTGCTATATAATTGTGTTGTGTCACCTCATCTACTCTACTGGGCTGATAAGTGTTTCATATTCAAAGGCATCCTGTTTCTGCTCATTAACGTGTTGACTGAATTCTAGGTTAGATTTCTGAAAGCGAGATACAGGTGCAGTGGTATGACAGAAAAGTCGAAATTGAAAGTCTATCTAGGTTATACAAATACTATAAGTACTAGAAGACACACAGAAAGAAAGTAGTGAGTTAGTAATAAGGCTGCACATTGTTTTTGTGTTTATTATTATGACCTACTTCAGTGTGAATGCTAGAATGTGTATGAATATGTGCACTTCAATTGTAAAACTCAATTCCTAGAAAATATCATTCAACAAAAAAATATTTTGTTCTTTTTTTTTTTTTTTTTTAATATTTTTGCCATAAGGATTCAAGCATAGATATCCACAGTCACACAAAAATGTATCCCTTAAACCTGAGAAAGAACACTGGTATATTACCTCAACAGAATGTGAAAAGTGGTTAAAAAAATACCATTTCAAACAAAGTTTATTTTTCTTCAATTAGTAAAAATGAGGCAGCTATTATTTGAGAATGGTTTTGTTAAAACAAAATCTGACCTTTTCAATGCAAAACATGAATAAATACTTAACTCTTGTTTACCAAGAGTTTAATACGGGCCCTTAAAGTATTTGCATATTTTTGTGAATCTGCAGTAAACTTTATTGCACAAGATGGCACAAGCTTGCAATTTCTGAGTGTTCTTGAAAAACTAAAAATGTCACTTGATAAAATACATGAAATTAAACATTGTGTAATTTATTATTCTATATCATCCAATCCCCAGGTTTAATTATATACTTACTATTGTACTACTGCCTGAAGACAAACTCGCAATATGTTTTTTACATTAAATCCAAAAAATATCAATCGATAGATTTGTTTTTTGATAATTTAATATATGATCTATTTAAATCGGATTTGTATCATAGTTACAGTCATAGATAAAAGGTTGGACACCCTGCTCTTTCTAAATTTACCCGGTAAAGTATACAGATACACCCAAGTTACAGCGCCAATCCATTGCGGGGCACACACTCACTCACTCTCTCTCTCTCTCTCTCACACACACACATATACATACACATACACACACACACACACACACACACACACACACAGTATTTAGGGGCAATTTAGAGCAGACAATGAATCCATGTTTTTAGACTGTTAGAGGATAGAGGAAACTGAAGATCGAGATTTAAACCTTGAATCCCCAGCTCTGAGAGGCACATGTGATAACCAATTTGCCACTGTGCTTCCCCTAGGTCTCACTTTGTTTTATTTATTTAAAGGAAGTGTTAATTTCACTGTTTCAGTATAATAGGGAGTATGCAGTCTGTCTCAGTACAGTTCGAGGTAAATTTGCGGACAGACACACATTTTTTTAAAGGTAAATTTAGTTTCATAATTCGTAGTTCAGTTAAAATGATACCATCTTGTGCAAGTAGCCAATTACACCTTAAGTTTGGTGTATTTTAATTGATGAATACAATCTTAACTTGCAAAATGTCACTAAATATGCACACCAAAATTGTATCATGTTTGGAAATTTTCACATGAGGCCTATATTCTACACATATATATGAATCTATATACGTATAATGTATCTAAAATAAATTTAAGAAGACATTGAACCAGGTGTCTAACCTATGGCTAAAGTGTGTGGTAATGTAGCAATGATTTTTTTTAACCCAAAATGCCCTGAATGGCAACTATATCTTAATGCTGAACAGATATTAGACGAACCAGACTCTTCAGGAAATGAGAGCTATATTACGCACAGACTGACCTTACACTTTTTTTTCAAATGAACTGTAAATATCTCACTGTATACATTTGTACAGGTACTGAAAATCAATATCACATTGTTTTTTTTTAAACATTTTGCCTATTATGTAAAAGAAGAATTCATTGCAATATCTCCATAGTATTTTACAATGAAACCTGACATGACAGACATCGCAACTTAACTCATTACACTTCAATACTAGTCAAGACCAGTCGGATTTTTCATGATTAAGTGACACTTTTTGCTTTTCTCAGACATAAAAATATAAAGAGATCACAACAGTGAGCTCTAGCCTGTAGGGGTGTAACGATGCATCAAGGGCACAGAGGAGTGTCAGGTGCATTTTTGATTTAAATGTTTTGGTTTTGTTGTTCCATGTTGCAGGCATATTTGCACACAAACAATGCAATAAAGAAAAAGTGCTGTGTTGTTGTAGTTGGTTGCATTAAAAGCAGACTGAGTACATTTGTATTGTGCTAAGATATAAAAAACTCAGTTGCAAGGAAAACCATAAAACTAATCAAGTGGCCTGAACATAGTAATAGCTGGTGCTTATCACTTTCCCGGTCGTTTACATAAAATCCATTTCTCTCAATTAACCGAACCTAAAACTCACAGCTTCTGGACAAGTGTTAAAAATTACCATCGTAATTTGACTAAATTGAACAATTCTGAATTGAATAAAGTGCAAAGCTTTTAGACATGTGTAACTATAAAAGCCATGATATTAAAGCTTGTATTAAACAGATTACTGATATGATTTTTTTTTTGCATTGACTGTTCCAAATGTTGTGCATATACAATATGTATATCAGATGTGCCATTTGTCCCTTGTCACCCACATAAATATTCCCTAATTTCACAATTAGATTTTTTTCTACACTATGCATATATTATGGTACAAATCTTGAACCCTAAACACAACATTAAATCCGTTTGTGAGTTTGTGTATCGTTACACCCCATTCACCAGCTTTTCACAGAACCATATTCTGTGCAGCCTCATATTTTCATGACAGACTCATAGTCCAGACCTTATTTTTATCCACTTGATTTAAAATCAAGATAAAACCCAAACCTAATAATAATATTAATAATAATAATCATCATAACGATCTGTTTTTATTCGTTAGACTCTGAGTCTGTCTCGTTACTTTAAGAAGAGCTGTAAATTGTACTCCAGCATCAAAACTTGCTCAAATTAAGGAGAATTAGTACAAGCAGTAGGCAGAATGAGTTGGAAGTAGAAAGAGCTGCACTGTTCACATCTTGTATTGCCCCTGGACCTATGGAGAAATGAAGAAAAAGAGATCAGATTGAAAACTTTTTTTCTAATACCTTATTCTTACAAGGTATGAGTGTGTTTTTGTATGTCAACAACATAAAATATTAAATTGTGAGGTGCAGACATGTTTAATAGTTAGAGTTTTGTCATTTTAGGGAATTTTCCTTTATAATTTAACATCTAAGCACTTTTTTTTCTTTGCACACAAATAGATAATGTTAGAGAATGTTGTACTTTTTAGTTTTTTTCCTTCCATCATGTCACTATTTTGACAAAAGCTTTCAGGAGGTATTTTATGTAGGTCTTGCTTTTTTGACTAATGTATTATTCTAAGAACTACTGAAAATAATACAATAATATACTTTATGGATAATCTTACTCCACAAACCTTGTCTTAAATATCAACAACAATGGGATTCTCTCAGTAGTTCACTAAGACTCTGAGAATTAAAATTAAAAATAGTGATGCAAATACAGGTAAAGGTTACTAGGAGATTTCAGGTAGCCAGGTGTTTATTTTACAACAATGTCCCCTTGTTTTGAATGCCAATAATTACAGATTAAAATGAGTTATATAATAAAAAATATAAGATTCAACAGATTTTGGAATTATAACCAAATTTCATTCTCATAAGAAAGACCAAAAATATCCTGCATTATCTAGGATAATGCACATACTTCAGAAGATTCAGTAATATGGCAGCAAATTCTATGTAAATTTTATTCCATCTGTAACATAAGATGAGGTACAAGCTAAAGATCCTGTAAACTAAGATAAGCTAAGTAAGCCTAAGTAAGTGTAGCCCTCAAAAGATGTGCATTTGAAGCACACAAGCATTGATACTTGCCAAATAGGTTGTTACAAATTACATACAAGCAGCATGACCTGAAAAAGTAATCTTAATTAAAATATTTTTTAAAATGCATCATCTTTAACTCTGCGTTAAAAAACAGAGTTTCTTATTTTTACTCATTTGCAGCTAGTGTAAACAGAAACATTAACTAAGTAGGATGCATTAAATTCAAGAATCCATGGTAAAAAAATATTTATTGGCTAATGATATTTATTTAGGTATTTATTAAAAAACAAGAAGAAAAAACAAAAAGAACACAGCGGATCGCAGTTCCCACATGCTAAAATTGTTTGAGTTGTACCATTAATACCTTCTTTAATTTTCTAAATGCCTGTATACTCAGATTGTAAAACATGTACTAATTAATAGGATTAGCATCATAAAGTCATCAAAATATTAAACAAGTTTCCTTACCGTAAAAAATTATGCTTGCATTTGTGATCCCCAGTGTATTTATTGCAATACATGTATAGTTTCCATAGTCCTCTTCAGAAACATTAAAAAAAATAAGCATGGACTGCTTGCCCCTGTTTTCGATTTTTACTCCATTTGGTCCATTCATAAGGCTGCAAAAAAGTCAGTGTCAGTGTTGCATTAAACAGTATATATTTACACAATTGCTTTTATTACTATGACATTTGATATATTTGACAATATTTTATAGTGCCATGTTTTCTTGGCACTTACAGAAAAATTAAGACTGTCAGCTGGAAAGAATTATTATTTATAGAATGGATTTTTGCTGCTTTAAAACAAAGTCATTGTGTACCACTCCAGGAATTTACTTATTAATTGGGATCAATACAAAAGAAATAAAGCATTTTAGAAAACATTTTTTGTAGTGACTTCTCAATATATTGTACACAAGGTTAATAAACAATAATTAATTTATGTATTTGGACTAGTAAAATAAAAATATCTGACAGGTTGTATCTCATTTGGACAAAATAACACGTACCGGCGATCTTCTTTGTACCACTGAAAGTCAGCAAGAGGAACTGCTGATGCTTCACACTGCAGTATTCCTTTCTTTCCAACAGCAGTCACTGTGCCACGAGCCCGTGAGATAACAGGAGGATCTGTGGAGTTAATGAATCAAACTAATTATCAGCAAAATTAAATTAATGAGCATTTGCATTATGTTTATAAAAGTAATGTTAGACTTACATTTTACTGTGATTTGTACAGTTCTCTCGTCTGGTAATGAAATGTCATTTGTAGCAGTGCACTCATATGATCCAGACTGGTCTTTAGTAATTGAAGTCATCTCAAAAAACTCTCCCTCACTGATGAATTGTCTGCCTATAAATAATAATAAACATAATATCACATTCTCATCTAAAATTTACTTTATAATGCAAGTCTTTACTTTCAGCTGAGTACTACTAGACTTAATTGTCAATCACAATGCCTTATATAACAACACAACTTTATTCTTTATTCCCATCCATCCATCCATCCATCCATTGTCTTCCGCTTTATCCTCTACTAGGGTTACGGGGGATTCCCCCTGCCCATCCAGGGGAGAATTTCGGGAACTGGGGTACTAGGACCCCAGGACAGGGTGCCAATCCATCGCTTGGCACACACTCGCTTACACACACACACTCACTCACACACACACACACACACACACACACATAAACACACTCTATGTGGGGTGTTTTGGAGAATTCAATTGACCTTGATCCATGTTTTTGGACTGTGGGAGGAAAACGGAGAACCCGGAGGAAACCTATGCGGACACAGGGAAAACATGGAAACTTCACCCAGATTGGGATTCAAACCAGGAATCCCGCTGAGAGGCAAACGTGTTACCCACTAAGCCACCATGCCACCCCATTCTTTATACATTTATTCATTCATTCATTCATTATCTTCCGCTTTATCCTATATTAGGGTCGCGGGGGGGTTCCCCATGCCCATCCAGGGGAGAACATTTCAGGCAGTGGGTAGATACACCCAGGACAGGGCGCCAATCTATCGCTGGGCACACACTCACACACACAGACACGCACACAAACACACTCTATATGGGGCAATTTGGAGAACTCAATTGACTTGATCCATGTTTTTGGACTGTGGGAGGAAACCGGAGAACCCGGAGAAAACTCACGCAGACACGGGGAGAACATGGAAACTCCACCCAGATGGGGATTCGAACCGGGAATCCCTAGTGCTGAGAGGCGAATGTGCTAACCACTAAGCCACCATGCCGCCTCTTCTTTATACATACACATACATAATTTATACATATTATTTAATTCTCATAATAAAGGTTACATTCCTTTCAACATTCTGTCAAATTTCTGTTCACTAATATAAGATCATTCAAACAAGAAACATTTTTTAATATATCTTGGCTGTTAATCAGACTCTAAACTACCTATGCACAAAAGACAGATTCTTCAATGACTTTGCAACTGTGAATAGTGCAATTTATTTTTCATTGCATTGTGCAGCATTTGTTCCCTAACAGCCAAGAGAACCATATTATCCAGCACATTAAAATGATTAGTGGAAGATGCAGAAGCAAAAATTCTGTTTTACCTTTAATTATAGAATACATTCTTTTGCAGACCAAACTTACAGCACCACTTTTTATATTTAAAGTTTTACTCAATTTCTCACTTACTGTGGCTCTCTCATACATACACATATATCTTTCTTTGTCTTTTCTTAAATGTTCAATCACTGTAAAAGTTGAGCAGTAAAAATATGTTGTTATTGCTATGCTTGTCACTTGGGCTCTGAGGATATCACAGGTGATATTGCGGAGTAATTCTGTTTATTTAACCAAAAACAATTTTTGGTCATTATAAAACAGAATGGGAAAAAACAGTTTTGGAATTAAAAGCAGATTTCACAAGGTTTAATTCTATTTGTATCATAAAGCATTTATATCTTTCTTTACGCATTTACCATTATACTACCCAGTGCACAAATTATACAATTCTCTTGTCGGTGATGTCACTTCCACACAATCATTTGCCAACAATCATGGTTATCTTATCACATGGATACTACTACACCTGTCCTGCAACACACATGCTCAGATCAGTTCATTCACTGCAAAGTTTAGCTTTTTTTCATTATCCATACAGTGTGGTTATACTGTTTACATTTTCAGATTACTTCAGCAGCCCTGATAAAATATTTTCACATGTGTAGATGGCAGACCTCAAGAATCAGCAAACAGCTCTCAGTTAGTCAGGGCAGTTACTAGGGAGTTTTTCCCCACTGTGGCTGTATACAGATTATATGTGTTTAAACAAAAATGTTCAGTCAAAAAACATACATCGCAAGTTAATAATAACAAAATAATAATAATAATAATAATAATAATAATAATAATAATATATATTTATTATTAGAAAAATGTCTTTAATTCTTAGTGAAGATGTGCCCAATACTCTTTACAGTAACATCCTGGTGGGATTGCCAATACCAAAATAAATCTAGGTTTCTGTCTATGGGAAGAATCATCCAAATGCGTTAAATTAACAAAAGATAATTTTAAAAAGTCCAAATATTCAAGTCCTTTTTATTCTCATGAGAGATAAAGGTGCTGGAAGATCTAGCATTGATGTTGATGAGGAACTGGTAACTTGATAAACTTGAAACAAAACAGAAGTCTTTTAAAGTTGGGACACTGCAATTGAGTAGCAGATCTGGCTTTGGCACATGTGACCATAGCAGCATAACCAAAAATGGCATACAGCTGTCTGGGAATTCAGAATTTTGGCACCACACTCTACTATTTGTATCTATGTTAATAGGTAAAATGTCAGCACTGACTATCCCAGATCATCAAATTTAGTTTAAACAGAGCTGTAAACGTTTATCTACAGTATAAGCATAAGTTAAATGTTAGAGTAATTACATACTATAGATGTACCCCCTCTTTTGTTACAGTGGGCAAATAGATGGAGTTCTATTTATATTGCCGTCTTGTGTGCTCCAAGAACTGCACACAAGAGCTCAACAATTAAATCTTGTAAGTGTTTGAGCGTTAGTGTTAGACCTTCATCTTAACTACTCTGCTGGCACTATTACCCTTATTATCAAGTTATTTTTATTCATTCATTTATTCATTATCTTCCGCTTTATCCTATATTAGGGTCGCGGTGGGGTTCCCCATGCCCATCCAGGGGAGAAGGTTTCGGGCGCTGGGCAGATACACCCAGAACAGGGCGCCAATCTATCGCTGGGCACACATTCACTCACAAAGACACTCACACATACACACTCTATATGGGGCAATTTGGAGAACTCAGTTGACTTGATCCATGTTTTTTGGGGAGGAAACCGGAGAACCCGGAGGAAACTCACGCAGACACGGGGAGAACATGGAAACTCCACTCAGATGGGGATTCGAACCGGGAATCCCTAGCGCTGAGAGGCGAACGTGCTAACCACTAAGCCACTGTGCTACCAGTTATTTTTATATTACATAGAATTTATGCTCATGCTTTTGTACAATTATCAACTTGGGCAGTCAAGGATGAATCACTTTTATAGTTGGTTTTCAACAAAACAACACACTACAATACTTTCTGGAAGCAAGGATGGCAGAAATAAAATAATATTTTCACTCAAAAGTATTCAGCAATATCTTTTTTGTTATAACTCTACTGTTGCTAAACTGCACAAAAGCAGATGTCTTATATAGAGCTTTGATATCATGGCAGTAAACATTTAAGTAAAGATTTCAATTTGATGGCTTGACAAGCATTATTGTGCCTTGTGAGCAGAGCCAAATGTGAAAGACTAGGTTGCCAGGACAACCTTAGATTCACTCCAACAAGTGCAATATGTATTGTGTTTTAGACAGCTTTTGGCTGAATATCATTCATTTTAGAGAAAGGCATTTAAAATAGAAAGAGGTAAAATACACAAACAAATAAGATTTTTAAAGACCAATTATGACAAGATTGTTAACTTACTTTAGTAGAATGTATTATAGTAAAATATATATAAAATGTATAACATCTATGATAAAATAACTATGAATTTTAAATATAATACAATGTTCATGTTTACCTGGAGTTTGCTATAATAATAGTAATATATATATATATATATATATATATATATATATATATATATATATATATATATATATATATATATATATATGTGAATATATATATACTACTAATAATAATATAATAATAATCCATCTATCCATTATCTTCCGCTTTATCCTCTACTAGGGTTGTGTGTGTGTGGGGGGGGGGGGTTCCCCATGCCCATCCAGGGGAGAACGTTTCGGACGCTGGGCAGGAACAACCAGGACATGGCGCCAATCTATCGCTGGACACACACACTCACACACGCACAAACACTCTATTAGGGGTAATTTTAAGAACTCAATTGACTTGATCCATGTTTTTGGACTGTGGGAGTTAACCGGAGAACCCGGAGGAAACCCACGCGGACACGGGGAGAACATGGAAACTCCACCCAGATTGGGATTTGAATCCCTAGTGCTGAGAGGCAAACGTGCTAACCACTAAGCCACCGTGCCACCCTTAATAATACTAATGATATTAATAAAAAAAAAATATTATTATAATTTATATTAACGCTAAAATCTAACTGTGCTCTTCAATGCTGGTCTTTGGCATTTGGTCATGCCTCACACATAGGTATCTAAATCATTCCAAAGTCCAAGACAAATGAGAGTAGCATGCAACACTAAGCCAGCTTTCCATAAGTAGCCAAAACATGTCTCACACCTTGGCTGTGAGTGGAGTGCTGTACTATCAGCTTTCTAGGTGTACTGTATATGCAGCAATCACATGCTGAGGAGGCATAAAGTGGTTACTCAGTCAGTCGCAGGTACTCACATTGTCAGTACATTTGACAATCATCCTTGAACTAGCTTTGACTAAACTAGAGTTCCGTAACTAAATTGTATTGCACTCGCTTTTTAGTATGTACACTGACACTAGATGGCAGTGAATATACAACATCAGTGGTATATAAAGTAAATTATGTACTGCAGAACATAAATTTAAACATAAAGCAATACAATAAGGTATAAACAAATATATACAACAAATAAGCAAAAACTCTGAAAATTAAATTGGGGAACATAGAAATACCTGGTAACAAGTGCTCAATAAGTATTCATGATACACATGAATGCTGGAAACACAATCTGGCTAATAAATAAAAAAGATGGGGGATTAACAGATACTGTCAAACACAAATATAAATTTGCTTTTGACAGTACCCCAACACACAAAGAAATGTGCTGCTATGGAATACACAAAATGGGAGGATCCAGATTCCTAGTATAAAATGTCCTTGGCCAGGTGAATTGCGAATGTGTGGAGTCCATCACACAACCACAGTCATGGGCCCAAAAGCACACTACGATTCATCCATCCATCCATTAACTTCTGCTTTATCCTCTACTAGGGTTGCTGGGGGGGTTCCCCATGCCCATCCAGGGGAAAACGTTTCGGGCGCGGAGCAGATACACCCAGGACAGCGCACCAATCTATCGCTGGGCACACACTCACACACAAACACACTCGATATGGCGCAATTTGGAGAATTAAATTTACCTTGATCCATGTTTTTGGACTGTGAGAGGAAACCGATGCAGACACATGAAGAACATGAAAACTCCACCCAGATCAAAAACTAAAAAAAAATCCCTAGCACTGAGAGGCGAACATGCTAACCACTAAGCCACTGTGCCGCCCCCACACTATGATTCACTCATACTAAAAGTAAAAATGCTGGATGCTGGTACAAGTGCAATTGGGTGGATGGACACGATTTCCGTGTCACTCGCAATGTCGTAACCGATTACGTCACCTGCGGCGCTTCAACAACGCTGGAAAAAAATAGCGGGTTTAACAGAACGAGGCGGAATCTGCAAAACAAGTTGATAAATCGTACAAATGAAACCCAGCCAACGTAGAAAAAAAAGCTTCCCGTTTATATAATCAAAACTGCGCGTGCACTTCATGCTTAACACAACAAAAGAACATGTAACATGCAAGCTCTGTGAAAATGATTTGCCCAGCATGGAGCACCATGGTGATGATACACCACCATACATGTTGGAGTCACTGATGAGGATGAAGATCAACAGCTTTAAGAGTTTTTTTTAGAGTAAATCACTACAATATCCTGAGTTTCTTTAGTTTCGAAGTGAATCAACGTAATGGTGCACTCACTATGTGACTGGCAGAGCACGCTTCATGCTGTTTTTGGTTGTTCACTGGATAATAACAATGATAGAGAACGTGTGTTACTTTATATTTTCGTTTAATTATCTTAAGCAGTGTTTAAATGTGCTTTATAAATACATATAACTTGTACACAATGGTGGTAATTAATGATCAAGTTTCAGGTTTTAATTTTTTGACAAAATATGAGTGAAGACACTGCACTCTATGGGAGTGACGGGAATTAGGTAACATATTACAGCTACACAAATTTGTGTAATTTAGTATATATTTCACACTATGCTACATATTGTGCCAGTGTGTTTGAGATTTGTGTTTAATTGCTCTTTAGGCTAATTGGATGCCTTAAACTCATACTGTAAATAAAACCAGACATTTATTGACCTGCTTAATAATTCTACAGTGTAGCAGGTTTTCTTCATAACTACTGACTTGTGATGTTCTCATTTATAAGTCGCTTTGGATAAAAGCATCTGCTAAATGACTAAATGCAAATGTAAAGACATGGAAAAATATTTGTATTTATCTGATTCATCACTTAATCGAAAAAAATAATCGACGATTAATTGATTAGCAAACTAATTGTTAGCTGCAGCCCTAGTATACTTATGGAGTAAACAGAATAAAAAATGCTCTCCAAGCTGAAACATGCTTAGAAAGTTGATAGAATGTCACATCATTGCATCCAAAATATAAATTTTTATTTTTAATTCTAATCCAGATTCCTTCCAGCATTTGACAGAACAAGGAATCCCTTATTTTGTCAAATGCTGGTGTTAATTTTGTTTGTATGTGCATCAGCTTTTGAACCAACCCTTTTGAACCAACAGAGCCTCTCAGAACGAGTTGTTGCCAAAATATTAAAATATGGATGTCAAAAAACTTCTGATTCTGATAAAACTGAGTTTCTAATATTTTGACCCAAGGACAAAATTAACAAAGCTTCTAACACTGTGTTAAACCTCGATAATTCCTTAATTAGACCCAGTTGATCTGTAAATAATCTCAGTGTCATTATTGATTCAGATCTCTCCTTTACAAAGCACTGTTGCAATATTACTAGAATTGCATTTTTTCACCTTCGTAACATTTCGAAGCTACAAAATATCCTCTCCCTCCAAGATGCAGAAACTAATTCATGCTTTTATTACCTCAAGTTTAGATTATTGTAATTCACTCCTGACAGGATTTTCAAATAAATCATTACATAAATACATTAACCTGATCCATGTTTTTATGACTGTGGGAGGAAACCTGGGAACCCGAAGGCAACCCACGTGGACATGGGAACTCCACCCCGATTGGGAAGCTAACTGGGGATCCCTACCGCTGGGAGGCAAACATGCTACCACTGAGCTACCATGCCCCCCCCCCCCCCCCCCCCCCGGTGGCATTTAGAACTTGCAAAAATAAAATTTATATTCTAATGCCTGATAAAATCACTACTGCCACCTTTGCCATACTGCAGACACTATTTGAGGCCCTGTGTTTTGCCATACTTTCCCCACTTGCCTGAGTGGCAGCATAACAACAGTGTGACAAGAGGTGCTGTTTCTAGGCTGCTTATATAAAAGCAGGAGCAGATGGCAGTTTTTGCTCCTGCTTTACATGAAGTCTCAAGGGTCCTGTAAGTAAGTTGGGAATGATACTCCCCCTGCCCGACTGATGGTTTCACCATTGTTGCCCTGTAATGGCTTATGGGGCTGGTTGCACTCTTACATGCCTGTCACTAGTTCCTTTCTGTACAAAATACTTTGATCATGTCTTACCTACCCAAGTACCAATGTTTCTTGGACAAAAACACTTAAACAACCGGTCACAGGTCTATCCTATCTATACATAATTAGTGAAATTAAGTGCATCAGCCACTATACAATCAGTACCCTTCTGGTGTTTAATTTTTAATTTGTAATCTTGAATAAGGGCCCAATGCATCAGTCACTGATTATGATTATACATTCTTGATAACAGTTAACACAATGACAGGTAGGTGTTTTGACCCAATATAAACTTAAAAAAAGAAAACTTTTAAAAAAGTACTAAGAGCAAAGAAAAAATCTTTTAATAATCAAGAATTTTTTTTGGATGTTCAACTTTTGTGAATAATAACAAACAGAAAATTGCAAATGATCACCTGCAGCAGGACAGAATGCAACAGAAGAAGAGAAAAGAAAACTAATGTGCTCTTATTGAATATAAAAGTATAAAAAATCTGTGTGTGTGTGTGTGTGTGTGTAACAGGTGCCTAGGGCACCTGTCACCTGTGCTGTGTTTCGTTCCTTTCAGTTGAGTTAATTAATGTTCATGTGTTATTAGTTTAGTTAATTAACTCCTTTTTGTCATTGGTTTGTCTTGTGCATGTGGTCGGGTGTCTTTTTGTATTTATGTCCTTTGTTTCTCGTCCTCGGTGCTGGTTGTGTTTGATGTCACTAGTCTGTTTTTACCTCATGTTTTTTGGTGCACTGCACCTTTAAATAAACCCGTTCTCTGCTACCTGTAAACGCGGCGGCTCTGCGCTTCCTATGCGCAACCGCTTTATTCCGAGGTAGACTACCGTGACAGTGTTTGTGTGTGTTTTCACATGTGTGCACAATTATTTACATGTCTTCATGTGTGAGTTTGTTTCCATTTGTATATGTACATGTATATGGCTTCTTGTGTGTGTGTGTGTGTGTGTGTGTGTGTGTGTGTGTGTGTGTGTGTGTGATCTAAACTGGGAGAAAAAAAATCTCCAATCTGATCAATTTTTAAGTATTTTAATAATGTAATGAATTTCATGCAATGTTGCTTTTTTTTTGCAAATTTTAAAGGCTAAGCTGTAGTTTAAGTGCTTTAATTGGTCACGTTTCACCATTCGCAGCCTTTTATAAATGAATATATTGTAAAATCAATGGACAGATATACTAAAACACAATACCGGATGAATAAATGATGGAATGGGTTACCAGCCACAAGCTTGCCAATGGCATCACATTGGTAAAAGCTGCTACCCAACAGTATTGTACCGCCCAGGGCTAATTATTAGACTCAAAGGTAACAGTGTCCCGTGTGGGTGCCATAGACATGAGCCAGAATTGTGTATTTAAATTGAGATTAATGTCAAAAATCTATACGGAAAAAGTAAATAAAACAGAATATCGTCATTAAAGTATGACCAGCATTGAAAACTGAAAAAAAAAACACTAAAGAAAGTACCCAGGTAAGTTGTCAAGAAAAGCCTAAAAAAACATCAAATAATTTAAAAGATAAAGACAGGCAAAAAAGTTAATACAGACAAAGTCATTGGTGAGAATTATTGCTACAGATATGAGTATATCACTAAGCAAAACAATTTTGTCTTTCTTTTTGAAGATTTCCTGGCAGGATACCTGTGTGATAACTAATTGTAATTTATATGTAGTCAATTTAATGGTCCAAAATTCTGATTTGCATTTTTACCAAATTTGCGTATGGTTCAGTTCCTGCTTCAGTTTATATTTCTTTCTTTCTTTCTTTCTTTTTTCTAGCCCTCCTTTTCTAGCCCTCTATTTGGTTGAGTACATTTGGTGGTAATACAAAACTTCACAAGTATAAACAAAGACTTGACCTTACCGAAGACCTTTGGGATGAACAAGAGCAGAGATTATTAACCGTGTCCACAGGTAGTCTCAAATATTCTGTTGGATAAATAAGCAAAAATTCTACAAACACAATTGAAAAGCTGTAGCCTTCGAAAATATCATTTTATTATTTTGATCTTAAAGTTATGTACTGGTGGCAGATGAACATAATATTTACATGACAAAATATCAAATTAATGTTAATATTTACATTAATGAAAAATAAAGTATGCAAATTAAGGATTTGTTTGAAAAGGCTCAACTAATTCATGTGCTTGAATGGTCAACTGAGAAAGTGGTAAAGTTAGTATCAGCTCTGGTACATTGTTATTCATGGTCTGTGTATTGCTGAGAATAAAACCACAGGAATACATTTATTTTTTCATTCTTTTCTAAGTAATTCTAGGTACCGAATAGGTCCTTATAAAAGCAGACAGCTCAACTTAATAATTCTAAGTTTTTGTAGGACTTTAAAGTGGTTAATTTTTGGAAAAAGGTGTAAAAATTAAAAAAAAAAAAAATAATAAAATTACCCCTTTGAACTGAAATGAGAAAATCTAAAAGCGATTAAGTAAAAAAGATTTTCTTTTAATAGCCAATGCTGGCCTTTATTGGACCATGGAAGCCAGGAGAATAGAACTGAAAAATAGAGTGAAACAGAAAGGACAAAAAGGAAAACAACAAAACCTAGCATATGTCACAGAGCCAGTAATAAAAGATTCACAAAGCTCTTGCTTTAAATTATGTAGCAATAGTATCACTTTTTCCAATATGACCCTTATCCCAATTCTCAATAATATCAGTATCATAAAAACACTCAAGAAATTCAAACATATGAGTACACTTTGAAGCAGTTTTCCCTTGACACTGCTCATGATGTGAAAATAGAATAGACAATGTGAATTGATATCTACCTACCTACCCACCCAATCACCCAACTCCTGGTACTGGGTGTATGTGCCCCTTAACTGTTAAGTGATTTGCCTTCTTTTTTCACTCACTACCAGACCACAAACCTCAGCAGTGATTTTTATAGGGCTTTTTTTTCTCCACAATGGCTTTTGACCTATTCAGGAAATGAATCAGTGACATGGACTTGTCTTGAAACCTTTAAAATGCAAGGATTATTTTGCTAGCATAGCAGGTCCTAAGCTCACAGATCAGGAGAAAATGTTTTATCCTTTGTACTTGCTGGGACTGGCTCAAAATTGGGGGCCTTGTTTACTCCAGGCATGTCCTTGAATTGGAAAAATGCAATAATAGAAAAGTTTTCATTTATTTATTTTAAAAGTGCTTACATGGTGACAGTCTGACTGCTGCAAGATGACATCTTTTAAAACAGAACCCCTCTTAGCTGGTCTGCAATGAGAGAATTCCTGTGTCCATTAGTATTGTTTCTAATAAATTCTCCATCACAGTAATAGTCACTTGCTTAACCAACTCTGTAAACGATTTTAGATTCTTTATTGAAAATAGAGTCATTTGCCCAAACGACTCTGAAAGTGACTCTATATTGGTCCTATAAATTAGTCTTAATGTGTGACCTCAGCAAGCGTGGTCCTAATTGTGACCCCAGTGTCTGACTGTGTGCCACCTATCTCTGCCATAAGTGCTTTTAATAAGCCTGTTTACCATGAATGCACTTTTAAAGCTTGGATACACAAAATGCTGCAATTTAGCCATTTTTCACCTGAGCGCTTCTAATCAGGCCTTTAGTGCTTGAAGTGCTGTAATTGTACTGTTTTCTTTTTGTATTTCGGTGCTTAACTCTGTCATAGGGCCTAAAGGAACTGAAGTGTGGTTGTGTGGGTCTGTATTTTGGCTCTTATTTACTTCTAGCCAGAGGCTAAGTGTGACAACACTATAAATGATCCTCAGCTTAAGCACAGAGATTCCTCAAAATAAAAAGAACGAAAGTCCATGAAAAGGAAAAAAAGATAAGACAATCCCTATGAAAAAAATTACACAGTAAACCTTTATGTTTTTATAGATTATTTATTTTTATTTATTATAATTGATGCAATAACATATACAGTATTGTCAAAGACTACTATCAACCAGGTGTACATGGCTGCTTTAGGACCTCTGATTTGTATGCCTTAACTAATCTATTAATTGTCAAATTGTAAAATAGACACACCTGCTGAAAGCCCTATTAATGTTCCTTTTAATATTTCTATTAATGTAGAAGACATTTCCTTAGTGATAAGAATAAAGACATGAAACAGAAATCTACACTCATATGTGTAGTGGAGTCTATGGAGAATTAACTCATCTGCCCTGACAGTACACCATTGATCTGGTGTGTTAGTGTGACAGATGAGGTTACTCTTTCTAGCCCAACTTGGGTCACTGAACTACACTGATGGGTTCACTGAAGGCTCACATGAGAGATTAAAACCTGACAACTCTCGACTATCAAGCCCTGTCAGGCTTAAAACAATACTCCTCAAAACTTTAAATGGACACCTTGTAATAAAAACACCAACTGGATTTGGCAAGACTCGTGTCACCTTAACACCAGAAGGGCTGGTATTTACTGGCTGAAAAGAGTTAACAAAAAAATTATGGCAATTGCTTAAAGCTTTTTATCAATAGAATATTCCCTTTTTATCCCACAAACACTATTTACTTAGCAACATGTAATGTAAAACACTATTAATACCTACCAGGCAAGAACAATAGACTTATAAAACACAGAGATATTCTGCAGAGAAAAGTCATTTTTCCTTAAGCCAATTTGCAGTACAAAATTACAGTACTTTTACCTGGTGGGCAGAAACATGGGGCTAAAGCACTTACAGGAAACAAAGTGCATTTCAGGCCTTAGGGTGTTGATCAGCTAATTAACCAAAAAGAGCAAAAAATGTGGCGAGTAAGATGGAAAACTGCATTAAAATCATCCTTTTTTTTAAACATCATCTTTGCATTACACAGGTAAGAGATCACAGTCACAATCCCTATTACTAAAACACTGAGCAATAGAAATTCACTTTGTTGCTTCAAATTCCACACTTGCATTTAAACTGCAATGCACATTATGTGAAAAGAAAGAAAAAAAAAACTTCCACAGCCAAGAAACTCTCTTCCTCTTTTCTTTTTTAGGCTAAGCTCTTGACAGAATGGGAGCACTTTAATTTGATGTATGGTGATAAAATCCTGCGTCCTCAGCAGTATAAAAAAGGTTATAGGAAGAAAATTGAAAATGCCATCTTATAAAATGTCCTAATTACCAAAAAATGACCATGTAACAGCTGAGGTCATTGTGAAGGAACTGATATAGTGATATGTGAAATAAACACTTTTATTTCAGATTTCATTTTTATTTTAAAACCTGACTATACCTCTAAGGTGAATGTGTCTAAAATAAGTAAATGAGTATTTGACAGACACCCAAACAATTGTGGGTGGGTATGTGGGAGAAAAAAGACAGGATACTAAAGCTAGAGAGAGACAGAATGACAGACTGAGGCACAAAGATAATCTGAGAGTAGTCTCTGTGTGAGTGTGTTGCTTTGTCATAAGGTCTGCCATGATAACTTAAGACTGCATCCTTTTTGTGACTCATGACATCATGCTTTAGGATGCACAGTAGTTTATTTTTAGCTTCTTAGCCGCTTAATAATGGAGTCCAGCAGAGACACACTGATCATCCAGCACCCTTGCACACAACTTTTAACATCATCATTTAATCCAATCTGATTCTCATGTACTCCTGATGAAATGCATGACCTTTCGGCAAAAAGTGCAATCAATAATCAGCTTCACCACCTTTAATTAACACGAATGGTGTGTGACTCAAATGGCTGAAGAGATCCATGAAACCAGTGGCTACCACAGTAGCTAATAAGAGATTTCCTTTTAAATGATTAATACAAACTGAATACATTTAGTTGACATCTTTATTTTGAACTGACTGTGTATATCCTGTGCATTTGCATCAATAGAAATATATGCTAGTTATATATATATATATATATATATATATATATATATATATATATATATATATATATATATATATATATATATACACATACATACATACATATATATATATATATATATATATATATATATATATATAAAACTAGCATGGCCGGCAGTAAGTCGGACTGGTTTCCAGTGAGGGTTGGACCCCGTCAGGGCTGTCCTTTGTCACCGGTTCTGTTCATAATTTATATGGACAGAATTTCTAGGCGCAGCCAGGGGATGGAGGGTGTCCAGTTTGGTGATCTGAGGATCACGTCACTGCTGTTTGCAGAAGATGTGGTCCTGTTAGCATCGTCAGGCTGCGAACTTCAGCTCTTACTGGATCGGTTTGCAGCTGAGTGTGAAGCACCGAGAAAATCAGCACTTCCAAATCTGAGGCCATGGTTCTCAGTCGGAAAAGGGTAGAGAGTCCTCTCTGGGTCAGGGATCAGATCTTGCCTCAAGTGGAGAAGTTTAAGTATCTTGGGGTCTTGTTCACGAGTGATGGTAAGATGGAGCGTGAGATTGACAGACGGATCAGAGCGGGGTCAGCAGTGATGCGGACCCTATACTGGTCTGTGGTGGTAAAGAAGGAGCTGATCCACAAGGCAAGGCTCTCGATTTACCAGTCAATCTACGTTCCGACCCTCACCTATGGTCATGAGCTTTGGGTAATGACCGAAAGAACAAGATCGCGAATACAAGCGGCCGAAATGGGTTTTCTCCGCAGGGTGGCTGGGCTCTCTCTTAGAGATAGGATGAGAAGCTCGGTCATCCGGGAGAGACTCGGAGTGGAGCCCCTACTCCTCCGCATCGAAAGAAGCCAGTTGAGGTGCGGGCATCTGGTAAGGATGCCTCCTGGGCGCCTTCCTAGGGAGGTGTTCCAGGCAAGTCCAGCTGGAAGGAGACCCCGGGGAAGACCCAGGACACGCTGGAGGGATTATATCTCTCAGCTGGTCTGGGAACGCCTCGGGGTTCCGCCAGTCGAGCTGGTGGAGGTGGCTGTGGCGAGGGAGGTCTGGGTCTCCCTACTTCGGTTGCTACCCCCGCGACCCGAACCCCGGATAGGCGGAAGATAATGGATGGATGGATGGATGGATGGATGGATGGATGGATATATATATGTTAGAAATATGTTAGTCAGAACAGTAACATTAATGAAATAGCAGTGAGTATAAAACACAATATCATTCTGTCTAAGACACTGTGTAAATTAGAGAAAGAAATGCTGCATCATTGACATATTAAAAAATAAAAAATCACAAGCTCAAAAGTCTTGGCCTGATTTGTGTGTGGTCGGGTTGGACGTTCTGCTCTTACACAGTAGTTTATGAAGTATTTTAGTGTTGACTTAATGTCATAAGCATTTTTATTTCTATGGTCATTAAAGTAACAGTTACAGAATACAGTGGTATGCTGAGGGACACCTCAGATAATTTTCATGATTTTCCTTTAAGATCATTAAAGATCATTGGCTATTCATATCAGCAATTTCCAGTTTTATAAATGATATTTCTTCATTATATTTCTCTTATTGGAAGCTATGCAAAGCATTTAGAGGCTGCTATTTCTGCAAAAGGAGGATGTACTAAATATTTATGTAATTTTTCTATTTGGATGTCCAAATTTGTGCACCTGCCTAATTTTGTTTTAGTTAATTATTATTGCCCACTTTCTGTAAATCCTATAAACTTAATTTCACTTCTCAAATATCGCTGTATTTGTCCTGCTATATGATATATTTAACTGAAATTGCTGTTCCCAACATCCAATGATTTATAAAGGAAAATAATGAAAATTATTTATTATTATTAGGGGTGCCCAAACTTTTGCATACCACTGTATCTACTAATAAGTAGTATTATTAAAATGAATAGATAAACACAGTAATGTACTGTTGCATGTGAAATGTATGCGCTCTTCACATGTTTATCAACTTCTATCTGTCTAACTTTCAATAATTTATTTTATTCCACTAGTTGTGGTAGGCATCAATTTTTTTTTTTCTTACCTGTTCATGTGAATGACGATTTTTTTAGAGGATGGAAATTCACAAATTGAGTTTAAGTTTACATCATCATCCAAGACAGCGAAAGTAAGTGAGAGAAAATTTACCATGTAAATTATAAAGAAGTACAAAAGCAAACTTTAAGTAGCAATAGAAGCTACCAGCATTTAGAATCCAGCATTTCAGTGAGCATCTAGAATATTAACAAGACTAGTGAAACTCACAGATGTTGTCACATCTGTGCTTTGTTCTGGCACTGTATGAAAACTGTGCCTTCTGTTTTATAGTCACCTTTCTAATGCAACAGAAATAAGGTCACTTAATAATAGTAAAAAATAAATAAATAAAATAAATAAAATAAAAATAAATAAAAAAACTATATAAAGGATTTATAGTCAGTGTATTCTTTTTTTTCATAGCATCAAAAAAACATAGGGACAACTACTACAATGACTAGAATAGTTGTTTACATGCAACATGGCAGATCCCAACACAAATAATTATTAACATAAGAACATTTGGTTTACAGAGAAACCATTGTCTAACATATCTTACAAAAATAACAGTGCTTTATTTAGGCACATCTAGCCAACCAAACGAAAAGAAAGAAATACTGTTACTTTGAGAGGGCAAATTAGTCAACTTATGAATATGCATTAAATTTTTACTAGTGCATTAAAGGAACAAACATTTTTTAGAAAAATAGCAAAAATCTATGCTTTTATTGAAATGTACATTTTAATCCTCTTTCTTAGCAGCACCAACCCAGACACAGAAAGCTGTGAAACAAATTTGACATTCCTTTCACAAAGGGTCACACAATGATAAATTTCAGATGCTTAAAGATTAGTCAGAATCAGATATAGAGGAATAGATCTCGATGACACATTATTAAGTTATAATGAAGTCTCTTGAAAGGATGTGTCATGTAGCTGCAGGCTGAGGCAACTACTTCCTGCATCATGTGGAGGCTGCCAGAGAGAGAAACCCACTGAGAGCTAATCATGTCAGGCGAAATGAGACTCCAGTGTAGCACCACAACTTCTAATTCAAGAAAAAAAAGCAAAAAAATATCCCTCATTTAAAGACATCCTTGATTATCGCTTAAATAGCCACCATTTTTTTCCTTAAATGAATCAGCTCTTGCTGGTGATTTATGATAGCTAAGAAGACAAAGGGGGTGGACTGAACACCTGATCATCTGTTAGCCTTTTACAGTACAGAGACATAGTCTAACATTAGGCTCAAAGATGTAAGCTTATCTCACCTCTTGATCCCAACTTCTGTTCTAGTGGTTGCTTGCATTTGTATGACCACTACTGTGGGTAGGTAAGAAGTATGTGTAAAAATGGAATAACCCCATTCTGAACCACATTTGAGCTTAATTGACATTCCAATTGAGGTTAACCCATCTAATTATCTACCGTTTAATCATTTACTATGGTGTTCCCTATGCCCATTTAGTAAATAACATTCCAGGACATCCACATCAATCCACACAATACATCCAGAACAGGACGCCAATCCATTGCTGGACACACTTACACAAACATACACAACTGACTTGTGATGTTCCCATTTGTAAGACACTTATGATAAAAGCGACTGCTAAATGACTAAATGTAAATGTAAATGTAATACACTATATACTGGAACTCCACCCACATCGAGATTCAACCTGGACCTCCAGCACTGAGAGGTGGACTTGCCAATCGATAAGCCGAGGACAGATCTATCACTGGGTACACTCACACACACACACACACACACACAAACACCCACTATATGGGGCAATTTGGAACATTTAATTTGCCTTGAATGTAAATTTTTGGACTATGGAAGGAAATCGAGATTCAAACATTTTGTGTACAATATGTGCACATATTACGTCCTGGATATTTATGAACAACATAGGCAGAACCTCAAAAGTACCGAAAGGTATAAATAGTGCATTTACCACTAGTGTTGATATCATTAATTATTAAAATTAGAGTTATTTTCACTTGACCACATCTCTCAAAATTGCTGTACTAACCACAGGGTAAACGTAACGTTGATATTATTATTATTATTATTATTATTATTATTATTATTATTATTATCATTATTATTATGTATTATCATGTTTTAACATGATATAGATTAAGTTAAAAACTGTCTCATTATTTACAATAAAAAATACATTTTCCATGAGACTGTTGGTCAAACCACGAAGAATGACAAATGATTTGAACTTTCATGGTTGTAGAGAAAATGAGAAAATAACTAGGAAGGCTATTTCTGTCATCTACAGGTGTCGGTAAAAAATAAGCAGTTGTAGAGAACTATCAAAACAATTATTTTTTTATTAATTAAACATCAATCAGTATATGAACAGTATAGCATAAAACAAGGAATGAATATGGAACGTAATAAATATAGGATATATTTACTAATATAAAATATGAGGGCGGCACGGTGGCTTAGTGGTTAGCACGTTCGCCTCTCAGCACTAGGGATTCCCGGTTCGAATCCCCATCTGGGTGGAGTTTCCATGTTCTCCCCGTGTCCGCGTGGGTTTCCTCCGGGTTCTCCGGTTTCCTCCCACAGTCCAAAAACATGGATCAAGTCAATTGAGTTCTCCAAATTGCCCCATATAGAGTGTGTATGTGTGCATGTCTGTGTGAGTGAGTGTGTGCCCAGCAATAGATTGGTGCCCTGTCCTGGGTGTATCTGCCCAGCGCCCGAAACTTTCTCCCTTGGATGGACATGGGACCCCCCCCCCGCCCCCGCGACCCTAATGATAATGAATGAATGAATATAAAATATAAGAAAATATACAAATAACTAATGCAGAATGAAATGCAGAGTTGGGAGTACTGGCAGTCCATCTAGACGCTAAAAAGTAGACTAAGCATGCTGTAGTGCAAGTAAAGAGAAGAGACTGATTAAATAAAACTGAAGAACATTCAAATACCAGGAAGAAAGCGGACAAAGCAACCGTAAGACACTTTAAATATTTAAAATAAATTTACATTTAAAAAAAATACTGTCCCCCCCTTTAAATGTACAAGTGAAAACAGCTAAATTGCCTTTTTTTAGCTTACAGTACTGCTGCTTATTAAAGGCTTAAAGAAGCATTAGTGATCATACCTTGCACTGTTGGGCTGTCTGAGAGAACCTGAAGCAATAAAAGCACACATCTCATAATGAAAACACACATGCCAGACTCCCAGCAGCACACAATTTGATAAAAGCCCCTATCAAAGCTTTATTTGCTGTGATTTGGAATTGATATATCTTAATCCTATTAAAAGTTTTTTTTTGCACTCGTAGCTTCTAGGCTGTTAAGGTACAGTGCACTAAATCTAGTGCCACCAATTTATCACTTAAACAAAGAATTAAAGAAGCATCACTGCAAGGTTATTTCAGCAGTAATGACCATGAAATTGTTTTACCCACTATGTAATTGCTAGTAGAAAAAAAGAAGAAGTATGCAGCCCATGGCCTTTTTATTTCTGAAAAGAAGGTCTATATGGCTACTGTATAAAACTTTTGCACAAAAGCCCCTTTTAAAAGCAATAAAGTCCTGTGGTATATAGTGCTACTCTATGATAGTAATTTACAAGATATAAGGTCTGATTTTTTTTTTTTTTAATTTTTGAAAACAAATATTAGAACAAATATTAGAAACAAATATCAATGATGCCAATACATCCTGGTGTTACTACACATGACATGAGGATTTTATACTACAAAGCGTTTGTTTTCCTTTTATCAATAATAATGTTTGTCATTTATATCAAAACGATTTGTTCTCAATTATTCACAAAACAAACCTTTGGCTTGTCTAATCTTATAAATTGAGAGAACTACTCTTTTTATAGATATGGAGAAATATCTATACAAATCCACATAATTCCTCAATAACTACTCTATGGGATCCTGTGGAGGTTTATATACTACTTACAATCACCAAGGCTTAAGATGTCTCACCACCTCCACATGGTTTAATCAGCAACACCAATGAATGGTGGCTAAGAATGGCTAGCATAATTGTGTGCAGGGAAAACTTATAATTAGATGATATGGTATATGTTTTGTTTGGTGTTTAATTTTATTTATCTCTCTGTTAGTTTAAAATAGTTTATTAATAAACCCACCAAGAAGAGACAAATTACGCATAACTTAACCTTTGCAGGACAGCAAGTCATCACTAGCTAAGAAGAGGCTTGTAAAATATATAGCAAACTGACCATTAACATTTGTCAATGTGAGAAAGACGTTTAGTAGCTTGGAAGTCACCTTGGACTCCTTTGTGACCTTATATACAATTAAACACTTGATCTTGATATGATCTTTACTGGTCAACCACTTACTGATTGACCAATTCAATTGATATTGATCTGACTCAACCACCAATGGTTTTATAACCTTTTCTATCATGATGAGCATTAATTACTTTTTTTTCCAGTTTACTTTCTTTAATGCAGATAAATTTTAAAGTGTTTAAACAGGGTGCCCACTCACACCTGATTGGCATCCCAATATATAAAACTACCTGAATAATTTCATGTTCAAACTGTCTGTTTCACATACTTTTACCACTCATTGATATAAATATTTAATATATATTTAATAAACATTGATCTGTATTTTGCTTTGCAGAACTTAATCATTATTTTTGGTGTAGTGTTAGAAGCACTTACACAAATTTAAAAACATATAGGTAAAAGCATTGAACCCATATGCCGTCATACTTACACACAGACACACAAGACAGCTTAAACATACACATCACAAATACAGCACAAGTCCAAACTCCATCATTTCCCAGCAAAAGTAGCAGATAGCATTGTCCTCAATGACAGCTCTGTTCTGACAATTGGCACTCAAAGCTTTCTGGAGAATAACAGTCACAGTTCATTCAAACAAGAGAAGTGCCAGTGGATGACCATGTAGTGCCACAGCACCATTTGGATGTCACTCTTGTGCCACAATAAATATGTAAACTTGAATTTTGTACTATAATACAAGCAAGATTTGATGCAGTGAATGGAAAATAATTAAATACATTGTAAAAAAAACAGTGTTGTTTGAATAATCTAATTGTTTACCTGAATGGCATTTTACAGTTTTACATGAATATAAAGTATAATGTTTAATGTTTAACCATTTCAGTATTAAGGTGTTTATCTACACACAAATATCATTACTTCTCACTTTTCTCAGCCTTCTATTGGAAGAGATCAACAACTGCATCTTGCCTGGCAAAAAAAATAATAATAAAAAATAAAACCCCTCAATTCATCTTCAAGGTTTTTCTGATTTGAAGATGTTAAGGTGTGAGAAAAGAACAGCAAAAAGAAATCCTTATAAATGTCACTCAAAAAAAAAGCCTTCAAGTTTGTTCATTGGTGGAAAAAGTCTTCTCAAGAAACCACACCATTCTTCACATCTCTTTTCTTTTATTAAGCCGCTGAGAGAAATGTCAGGCCAGATAATGCGCTACCTGTGCTCAGCTAAAGACATTAAAAAACATTGTCTCTGCACATGTGTATATTGCTAGAACATAAATCATAAAAGCTTACACTGGGTGCTTGTGTTATTGGCGTATGTGCTTTTAGTAAAAATGGATTCATAAAAAAAAAAAAAAAAAAAAAAAAAAAGACACGTGGCCTTGAAATAAATTGCTATATACAACATATAATATATTACCATAACTTATCAGACTTATGATAGACAAAAGCACATTTGTTATATAATGTGTTACAATCCTAAGCAAGTAACAATTTGCGTGGGTTTCCTCCAGGTTCTCCGGTTTCCTCCCACAGTCCAAAAACATGGATCAAGTCAATTGAGTTCTGACATGGTTGTTTTGGTCACGTGGTGTGGGTTGGTTTGTTTTGGTCACGTGGTGTGGGTTTTGTTCTGTGTTCACGCCCCCGTAATCACGCGCACCTGAGCACTATTACGTTTGGCTATTTATACCCCGCACGCCCTTTCGTCCCCGCCAGTTTGTCTTGTGCCAAGCCCTTGTCTAGCCAAGATACTACCAGCCCTCTGTGATTCTGTTACCTTGCCCGTTTTTGCTGTTTCTGTGTTTTGTGTGTGCAGCTCGCCCCGCCGTCTTCACTACGTCGAGTGCACTTCCCTAGTCTCCTGGACCGTTTGTACGCCCTCCCACCTACGTCATCACCGTTCGCCCTGCATCGCCGATCCTACGTTGTGTGTTGTCTTCACCACGTTTTGTTGTTGGGATAATAAACCGTTTTTTGAGACTGTACTCACGTCTGTGCTTATATCTCCGAGTAGCGAATCCACCTCGCCCGGTCTCACGACCGTAACATTACAAACTGGACAAATGGATTCCTCGGAGCGACGCGCTGCCGCAGCGGAGCCGGCACAGCCACCACCAGCCGGACAACAGCATGATCCGCGGCTCGATGTTCTGTACAGTCGCCAGGAGGGACTAGCTGATCTGGTGAGCCAGCTATCTCTACAGCTGCAGTCTGCGCTCGCCGCGCTGCCCGCAGCTTCCGCACCAGTGACCCCACCGTTGAGCCAGGTACCTAACCCGCCGCCCGCGGTGGCTTCACGTTCCGACGGGACTGCCGTTCTCCCGGAACCCTATGGGGGGGATCTTCAACGTTGTCGGGGATTCCTCTTCCAATGCCAGCTGTACTTTAGCATTCGTCCTGCGTGTTTCCCCACGGACGCCCACAAGATTGCCTTTGTGATCGGGCTTCTACGGGGACGCGCGCTCAGCTGGGCAGAGGCGGCACAGGGGTTAGTATCTCCGTTGGGGTCAACCTACGCTTCGTTTCTGGAGAGGTTTCGCTCTGTGTTCGATCGTCCCGACTACTCCGAAGATATAGAGACTCGCCTGCTCACAGTACGTCAGGGAGCTCGTTCTGTGGCGGAGTTCGCCGTTGAGTTTCAGACCCTCGCCGCGGAGTCGGGATGGTGTGAGCGCTCACTCCGCGGCGTGTTCCGCCACGCTCTGAACGAACGGATACGGGACGAACTCGCGACCCGCGACCGACCTGAGGCTCTCCAGGAACTAATAAACCTCGCAATACGCGTTGACGGACGTCTGAGCCCAGTACATCACCAGCGTCTGCGAGGGGCACCGCCCAGCCCGAGCAGCTTGAAGGGGCCGAGCCGATGCAGCTGGGACGCACCACTCTGGCCCCAGAAGTCCGTAGCCACCGTAAGGACCGGGGGCTGTGCTTCTATTGTGGGGAAGGGAGCCACCAGCTACGAGACTGCCCGGTTCGCCCAAAAGACCTGACTCGGCAGTAGGACTTGGGGTTCTGTCGAGTCCCACACTAAAACCCCAAACGCAGCGACTCAGCCTCCCTGCGGTGCTCACCATCCGGGAGAGACAGGTGACAGTATACGTTCTATTAGATTCTGGGGCAGAGGAGAATCTGATAGACGTAGGCTTTGCTAAACATAACGGTCTCATTGTCTCTCCTCTAGCGCACCCTCTCGACACCTTGGCACTGGATGGTAGACGGCTGTCTCCGATCACCCACCGCACTTCACCCACGCGACTAACTCTAGAGGGCAATCACCAGGAGAGAATCTGCTTCTCGGTATTCCAGTCTCCCGAGGCCCCCGTCATCCTGGGATACCCCTGGCTCCGGAAACACAACCCCCATATAGACTGGGCCCGCGGCCGCATATTGACCTGGGGAACTGATTGCCACTCTTCTTGCCTGCTCGCCGCCGCTCCTCTCAGCAACACCCCGCCACCTGACCACCCTGACCCTGTAGACCTCTCCTTGGTGCCCAAGGAGTATCATGACCTAGGGGAGGTCTTCAGCAAGGACAAGGCCTGCCAGCTCCCGCCCCACAGGACGTACGATTGCGCCATCGACCTCCTGCCTGGGGCCCCCCTTCCTTCAAGCCGGATCTACCCACTGTCACGTCCGGAGAGAGAGGCTATGGAGAAGTACGTGTCGGAGTGTCTCGCCACCGGACTCATCCAGCCCTCTACATCCCCCGTAGGGGCCGGGTTCTTCTTCGTCTCCAAGAAGGACGGCTCCCTACGTCCCTGCATCGACTACAGGGGACTGAACGCCATCACAGTCCCCTACAAATACCCTCTGCCGTTAACATCTTCCGTATTTGAGTCCTTGCAGGGAGCGGCCATCTTCACCAAGCTGGACCTGCGGAATGCCTACCACCTGGTCCGGATAAGGGAGGGGGATGAATGGAAGACGGCATTCAACACCCCCAGCGGCCACTACCAGTACCGCGTGGTCCCCTTCGGCCTCAAGAACGCCCCGGCCGTCTTCCAGTCCTTGGTGAATGATGTGTTGCGGGACTTCCTGGATAGATTCGCGTTCGTCTACCTGGATGATATCCTCATCTTCTCCAGGACGCCTTGCGAGCACGTCCGCCACGTACGTATGGTGCTAAGTCGTCTCCTCCAGAATCGCCTGTTCATTAAAGCGGAGAAGTGTTGTTTCCACCAGAGGTCGGTCTCCTTCCTGGGGTTCATCCTGTCCCCTGGGGCGGTGCGACCCGATCCGGAGAAGATCAGGGCCATCAGCGACTGGCCGACCCCCACCACCAGAACCGAACTTCAGCGATTCCTGGGGTTCGCCAACTTCTACCGCCGCTTCATTAAGGACTATAGCAGCATCACCGCACCTCTCTCCGCCCTCACGTCCACGAAACTGAAATTTTGCTGGAACCAGAAGGCTCAGGACGCCATGGATGTGCTCAAGGCCCGCTTCACCTCCGCTCCCATCCTGGTCCAACCCGACCCCACCAAACAATTCGTCGTGGAGGTCGACGCATCAGGCGCTGGAGTGGGAGCCGTTCTTTCACAGAAGACAGAGGGCCGCTTTCACCCATGTGCCTTCTTTTCCAGGAAGTTGTCGGCGGCAGAGAGGAACTATGACGTGGGGAACCGCGAGCTGCTGGCGGTCAAGCTCGCCTTGGAGGAGTGGCGCCACTGGCTGGAGGGGGCAGCTCAGCCATTTGTGGTTTGGACCGACCATAAGAACTTGGCCTACATCCAGTCAGCCAAACGCCTGAACTCCCGTCAGGCTCGGTGGGCCCTGTTCTTTGGTCGGTTCAACTTCACCCTGTCTTATCGCCCCGGCACACGGAACGCTAAGCCCGATGCCCTGTCACGCCTCTTCTCGGACGAGGAGGAAGGGGGTAAGTCCGAAATGATTCTCCCTCCCAGTCTTATTGTTGCAGGCGTCTCCTGGGAGGTACGGCGAATCGTGGAACGGGAGCTGGCTAAGGACCCGGACCCAGGGCTGGGACCACCCAATCGGACCTTCGTGCCCGCTGCCGCCCGCACTGCTGTTCTCAAGTGGGGCCACGAGTCCCGCTGGGCATGTCACCCAGGAAGGGCACGCACCGAGGATCTCATCAGGCGTCGGTTCTGGTGGCCCTCGTTGGCAGCTGATGTCAGGCAGTTCGTCGCCGCATGTACCACCTGCACCCGCAACAAGGCCTCACATCAGTCCCCCGCTGGCCTACTCCAACCGCTCTCCATACCTGGGCGTCCCTGGTCCCACATAGCCTTGGACTTCGTCACCGGACTACCGAATTCCAGGGGTAATACAGTCATACTCACCATAATTGACCGCTTCTCAAAATCTGTACGTTTGATCGCCTTGTCCAAGCTTCCTTCTGCTTTAGAAACCGCCAAGCTATGCTTTGAACAAGTCTTCCGGATATACGGTATACCCCTGGATATCGTCTCGGACCGGGGACCCCAATTCATCTCCCAGGTATGGAGAGCCTTCCATAAGTTTTTTGGGACTGAAATCTCTCTCTCCTCTGGTAGCCACCCCCAGTCCAACGGGCAAGCGGAAAAGGCCAACCAAGTGGTGGAGACCACCCTGCGCTGCGTTTCTGCCCAGCACCCGGAGCGTTGGAGCGAGAACCTGGCTTGGGTCGAATACGCCATCAACACCGCGCGCAGCTCCGCCACTGGGAGATCCCCGTTCGAGGTCGCCCTGGGCTACCAACCCCCTCTGTTTCCGGAGGACCAGGCCGAAGTCTCCGTGCCCTCTGTAAACCTGCACATCCGCCGTTGCCGCCGGACGTGGAAGAACACCCTGCTAGCGCTCCGCCAAGCCCAGGCCACGTCCGTCGCCACCGCCAACCGCAGACGTCGTCTGGCCCCCAGCTACAGAGTGGGGCAGCTCGTCTGGCTCTCCACTAAAAACATTCCCTTAAGAACTTCCCCATCACCCGCATCATTGGCCCTGCAGCAGTCCGCCTCCATCTCCCCCGGTCCATGCGTGTCCACCCCACCTTCCATGTCTCCCTGATCAAGCCCGTTGTTCACTCCCCGCTCAACCCCCCACCCCGCCAAGCCCCAGCCCCCCGCCTGATTGATGGACAACCCGCGTATACCGTTCACCGCCTGCTGGACTCCCGACGCCGTGGCCGGGGAATCCAGTTCCTGGTGGACTGGAAGGGCTACGGCCCGGAGGAGCGCTCCTGGGTTCCCCGGGCGGCCATCCTGGACCCGTCCCTTATCACCGAATTCCACCGTCGCTTCCCGGACAAGCCATTTAGGGCGCCGGGAGGCACCCGTTGAGGGGGGGGTAATGACATGGTTGTTTTGGTCACGTGGTGTGGGTTTTGTTCTGTGTTCACGCCCCCGTAATCACGCGCACCTGAGCACTATTACGTTTGGCTATTTATACCCCGCACGCCCTTTCGTCCCCGCCAGTTTGTCTTGTGCCAAGCCCTTGTCTAGCCAAGATACTACCAGCCCTCTGTGATTCTGTTACCTTGCCCGTTTTTGCTGTTTCTGTGTTTTGTGTGTGCAGCTCGCCCCGCCGTCTTCACTACGTCGAGTGCACTTCCCTAGTCTCCTGGACCGTTTGTACGCCCTCCCACCTACGTCATCACCGTTCGCCCTGCATCGCCGATCCTACGTTGTGTGTTGTCTTCACCACGTTTTGTTGTTGGGATAATAAACCGTTTTTTGAGACTGTACTCACGTCTGTGCTCATATCTCCGAGTAGCGAATCCACCTCGCCCGGTCTCACAACCGTAACAAGTTCTCCAAATTGCCTCATATAGAGTGTGTGTGTGTGTCTGTGTGAGTGAGTGTGTGCCCAGCGATAGATTGGCGCCTTGTCCTGGGTGTATCTGCACAGCACCCGAAACGTTCTCCCCTGGATGGGTATGGGGAACCCCACCGCGATATAGGATAATATAGGATATAGGATAATATAGTATATAGGATATAGGATAAATAAAGGATAAAGCGGAGGATAATGAATGAATGAATATATATATATATATATATATATATATATATATATATATATATATATATATATATATATATATATATATATATATATATATATATATATAATGTGTGTGTATATAAATAAACATATTGTTTTTTTTTTCAAAAAATATGATTTCAAATTGGCGGCACGGTGGCTTAGTGGTTAGCACGTTCGCCTCTCAGCGCTAGGGGTTCCCAGTTCGAATCCCCATCTGGGTGGAGTTTCCATGTTCTCCCCGTGTCTGCGTGGATTTCCTCCGGGTTCTCCGGTTTCCTCCCACAGTCCAAAAACATGGATCAAGTCGATTGAATTGTCAAAAATTGCCCCATATAGAGTGTGACTGTGTGAGTGAGTGTGTGCCCAGCGATGGATTGGCGCCCTGTCCTGGGTCTATCTGCCCAGCGCCCGAGACGTTCTCCCCTGGATGGGCATGGGGAACCCCACCGCGACCCTAATAGAGGATAAAGTGGGAGATAATGAATGAATGAATGAATGAATGAATGAATGAATGAATGATTTCAAATTGATTAAGCAAAAGTTAACGTAAACTGCAGCAACTGCTTTTAAAAAAAAAGAAACAATGCCCTGGTTTGTCTTTATTTAGTTCTAGAACCATAATTGTATTCAGAAGGCTTAATAAACATCTGCAAATACTGAACAGCCAATAAATACACTGTGTATTACTTATAATACTTATCACTTATTATTTTGGTGTATTTCAGGAACTATAAGTGTTCCTGCACTTCATATCCAAATGACTGACATCTAACACAGATACTTATAAATAAAAACAAGGAGCACTACTGTATATAGCAAATTAAATGTATGTTTATTAATACAAGAAGCAGTCTTGATAAACTTTATTTAGCAACAGTTACAACCATTACCTATTTAGAAACACTTGGTGTCTATGTGCAGTGCATGAACAATACATTTTAGTGTATTCTGTACCCTCATTTGTGTCACTGTTCCTGTCACTTGTGTTACTCCTGTCGTTCCACTCTCTGACTTTGTCTATTTAGTTCTGTCGTTTTCTCTTGCAGGTTTCGAAGTATTTGATTTATTACACAGCTGTGTATTTCGAGGTCCACTGACCACATTGGTTTTCTACTTCTCCTCAATTACTAAATCTGGCTGTCTTCTTTCACTTACACTCTTTACTTCGATCTGTGCTTGATGAAGTCCTTGGTATTTGCATGTATCATGTATCTTTGTGCTCCTTGTTTCTGCTAATCCTGTGTATCACGTGTATTTTATTGCGCTCTTGTTCCTGTTAATCTTTGTACTGCACGCTTTTGTGTGCTTAGCGTCTGTCTTTATGCAACTGGTATTCACACTTCACCTCTACTTCTGAGTGTTACACTAGTACTTAATTTCCACTTCATTTTATAGTATCTGACTTCTCAAAAAAAAAAAAACACTTGAAAATGTCTGTGCATGTCACAGGTATAAACAGCTTAGAATAAAATCCGAGTCACAGAAGAAAAAAAAACATGAGCAGAAGAAAGGAATTATTCTCATTGATGGTTTAATGAAAAAAGTGTTATGCTAAACAATTTATCTGCTGTGAAATATAGATTCATATTATGCATTATAAAAATTATGAATTATATTATATTTAGTTTTTAATTTGGGACTTTGTACATTTTTTATGCTAAATACATTTCCTACTTTACAATGAAATAATACATATTTTACTGTTTTTTTGACACTTAAACAAACAGCAAATTGATTAAAAGAGTAACAAGTTGGCTCTGATCATAAAACTAAAAAGGGACTCTTACCTCTTGGAGATCGATACTTCCATATAATGCTGGGTTCAGGTCTTCCAATGGCGAGACACATGAGGCTGACATTACTTCCCTCATTCACTTCCATATCTTCTGTGATGTTTACAATCCTAGAAGGAACTACACATACACATACATGATTAATAATAATTATTAATAAAGATGGACCTCATCATATTCCAGCAACATTCTTTTACAAATTAAAAGTTATTTTATTTTCTATTATATAGGCAAAAGCTTGGACATGTTCTATGTTACTATTTTACCATGGAGAAAAAACAAAGCAGCATAGAGGGCAGTTTAAGACCAAATGAACAATAATCATACTCAACAAGTCCTAAAAGGTGAAAGACCAAAGTAAGGAAGTATTTAAAAGCCACAACAAATCACAGTACTTTAATTATTTACATAGTACAAAAGTTCCAAGATTTCATATATTCTTGGCATTCTTGTGATTCAGCTTGTAGTCAATGTGTCTTACAAGATGCTGCATTAAGACAATGTTTAATTGTAAAGTTTAATTTTGTAAAAAGTACTCCAATTGTTATTTTTCACTGCAGAATATTGTGTTTTTCATGCCCCAGTGATTACATTTTTTGTTGTAGGCATTTAATTTTTATAAAATTTAAAATTTTATATTTATGAAGATTTAAACAGGTACTGTATAACAATTGTGTTGTGTGCATTCAAAGTAACACAAAAAAATATTAAATTATTTTTTTTTAGTGTACCATGTTAGCATATTTACCACTCAGCGCTAGAGATCCACATTTAAATCCTAATCTGTTTGAAGTTTTTATGTTCTCCTGGTGTCTGTGTAAATTTGGACTCAATGTGAATTGGTTGCTCTAAATTGTGCCATAGTGTGTATGTGTGTCTGTTTCACTGAGTGTGTGCCCAGCGAAAGCCTGGCACCCTGTCTTGTCTGTATCTGCCCAGTGTCCGAAATGTTTTCCCCTAGATAGGCATGACCCTACTCTATAGGAAAAAGAGGTCAAAATAATGAGATAAGATTTTCTTTGTAACTTTTTCATTCATTCATTCATTCATTCATTCATTATCTTCCGCTTTATCCTATATTAGGGTTGGGGGGGGTGGGGGGGGTTCCCCATGCCCATCCAGGGGAGAACGTTTCGGGCGCTGGGCAGATACACCCAGGACAGGGCGCCAATCTATCGCTGGGCACACACACACACAAACACACTCTATATGGAGCAATTTGGAGAACTCAATTGACTTGATCCATGTTTTTGGACTGTGGGAGGAAACCGGAGAACCTGGAGGAAACCCACATGGACACGGGGAGAACATGGAAACTCCACCCAAATGGGAATTCAAACTGGGAATCCCTAGTGCTTAGAGGCGAACGTGCTAACCACTAAGCCACCGTGCCGCCCTGTAACTTTTTCTTTGTACAAAAAAAACAAACAAACATCAAAATGTAACTTTGTCCTCCAGTCGACTATCTGTTTTTTTTATCAGACATGATCACAATTATGAATACACAATAATATTGAATTCTGTTTGCCTGCTTATTATTTTGCATTAATAAATAAAAGGTTTTTTTTTTTGCAATGAGAAAATCTATTATTGGAACTTTTTTAACATTAATTTAGTGGGTCTCCCAGTTTGGTTTGGTGAAGTCCCCCCTAATCTAGTTTCTGTGCTCTCTCTGTGCTGTGTCTCCTTGCAAAAGCAATGAACCCACACCTGTGAAACTCCTATCAGTATTTTCTGTTGCCTACCCAGACCCTTCTGCCCTGCTTTGTCTAGAAGGCTTTAAAAACTTTGAAACTTTTCACGAACAGGTCTTAAATTTAGGTTGAATTCCTAACATATGGGCCCACAGTTGCCTGAAGTCTGCATTAAATATACAAACTTTCTACAATGCCAGCCCTATACCAGTGCAATTCTGCTATTACTGGGTGGAACACAACACATCATACATCCTAGGTATAGCCCTGGAGTGCTATACATTACATTATCTTTGCAGTAAATGTTTGAAATAACACCGGTCCAACTATGTAAAGTCCTGTGTTCTATAGTTTCAAAGAGAGTTTTTCTGCATTAATCAGTTTTCCTGTGATTCAGTGAGTCTGTGTCTGAGCCTGTCTGTGCAGTATGCCTGAATTTGTGCTAATTTTTTCTGAATCCATCAGTGCGGAATGCACTGTTCAAACTGTTAGTATGTCTGAGTGCTTCTTTGAACCTGTCATTGTTGTGTGCATGTCTGTGTCAGCTGGTGCTGTGTGTGCCTGCCCAAAAAGCATGATTTGTGTACAGAGCTATCAACAGCCTGTCTATAGGGTCCACCTAAGTAGGCCTACAGCACCTGTGTGAAGCTCAAGTTAACCTCAAGGTGCCAAGGTAAACTCCAGCCCACTTTCAACACCCCAAGTGCACACAAGTCACCTGCCAGCATTATAAGTAGGCTTTTGATAACCCACAAGTGATCTGAAGTCCCATGCCATCTTCAAAAGGTGCAGCCTAAACTAAGGTTATTTTACTTCATTATTTTTTTCTTTTACATATTTTTATTTATTTATACAATTTTAAATTCTTGTCATGCACCAAATAATGCACAAATCAGAATTTTACTGGTATTGAAATTGGAAGGGAATTAATTTTCATAGCTTCCTGGGAGCAGCAGTGATCTGAACACCAACAAACTTCACTGTGAGAACAACCCAGGTTGTATATTGATAACCTTGGGTTCTACCATTTCTCTATCTCCCCATTTTAGATTTCCTCGACTATCTGCAACCAAAACATGCTACAGATGTCTATATCTGCAAGGTGTTTACAACTGAGTTCATTTGCTCATTTGAGTCCCCAGCAGCTGCTGCAGGGTTCTTTTACATTTCCAAATGGGAACTGTCCCATTTGGAAATGTAAAAGAATGCATTGAGTACAAAGGCTAAATATAACTGCTCCATTGGTAATAAAGTCCCAAAGCAATGTTGGAGTGTTTATAAAGCTTGCTCTGTGCTGTGTTTATAGTTCAGGATGAATTATCATATTGTTTATCACTATGGTGCATTATGAATATTTTTTAAGTCTTCTGGACCTGAGTATTTCAGTCATTTGTTTGTGATTTTTTTTTGGAATTTATCTTAACCCCTTGAAGTCACCAATCATATTGGCGTGATCAATCCACATGGCTGATTTGAGACATTTCAACTTGGCTTGACTAAAAGATTTGAAGAAGGAAAGCATTAAGTGCAACTAAGAGACCAGCTTAATGCTTAATGTTTGCAAGATATAAAAGGGACCATCATGCCCGTATAGGCCTGACAAACCACAAACTACTTTGCAAACATTTAACAGTGCACAACTACATAATCTGACAAGGCTTGTGGATTCATATAGATATTACACTGGCATAAGTGATATAAATGTTATTTACAAATTAGGTTTCAGAGTGTTACTGGATAAACATTATAATTAAATGCATATAATAACGTGACACACATATTACAATTGCCAACAAAATATAAATAACAAAAATGTAATGGTTATGTCCTTATAATATCAATACCCCAAGTAAAAATGACACTGCTTGCTGTTGTTAACACAATTATTTTAATTGTAGCCCAGGGGAGAACAATCATTTAGCATTTTTTTCTTAAAACATGCAGAGCAAGTGTGTGGATTGTCAGTGCTAACATTCTTTTAATCACAACATAGCACACTAATTGAGCCAGCATAAAGATAAGGGGCTTGTTTGTTTTATTCCAAGGGTTGAGGGAAGTTTCATAATTCTGCATCAGGTGATTGTATGTTAATATGTGGATCATATGTACAAGTCATCCTTATATTAAGGCTCTGTTGTTACAATGTTCATTTCAGCTATGGTTCGCAGAAAATACAATTTGCCACCATAAAATTACCTGCATATTCTGTTATGAGAAACATATGTCATGGGTGATTGGGTAATTATTTTATGACCAAAGCAGATTTCTAAGCAGCAAGCTAGTTGAGCAAAATATTACATTTTATATTCAAAAGTAATCCTGCCTCTATTAGTGCAAATTAATTTAAGCTGGTTTACTCCTAATTGATAACCTATAAAAGGTTTCTCATTACCAAGATGTCACACAAGAAGCATCTTGTGATTGTTAAAAGGAAATAGCTCTCTAAAGACCTTTACAACCTTACTATTGCAAAACATACCCATGATACCGGTTATAAAC
Source organism: Corydoras sp. C115 (assembly GCA_019802505.1). NCBI lineage: Eukaryota > Metazoa > Chordata > Actinopteri > Siluriformes > Callichthyidae > Corydoras > Corydoras sp. C115. The sequence goes on along the minus strand of JAFMOC010000021.1, from coordinate 4,578,316 downwards.
ATTTCATTAGGGGAAATATCCTATGATATGATCCTAGTGAATAGGACATCAGTTCTCCTTAAACCAATACTTCTTACAAGATTTTTGACATAAAAATCTAAATAATAATCAATAAAATTGTCCATGAGCCCAGGACCACGAGCAGGGATCTTTGGAAAGACCTGGAATTAGCAGGTACAGTTGAAAAAAAGGGGAATATAAAAAAATATATTTTTTAAAAACCAGCCCCATATCGTATTAAATTACTTTATCCTAAATTAATTCTGCTTGTGAAGCATAAAATTTTGTAGAAAATGGGCAATTTATCCATAGACATCCATTCATTATCTTCCGCTTTATCCTCGATTAGGGTCACGGGGGGTTCTCCATGCCCATCCAGGGGAGAATGTCTTGGGCACTGGGCAGATACACCCAGGACAGGGTGCCAACCTATCACTGGGCACACACTCACTCACATACACACACACACACAAACACTCTATATGGGGCCTTTTAGCGAATTCAATTGACTTGATCCATGTTTTTGGACTGTAGGAGGAAACCACATGCGGACACGGGGAGAACATGGAAACTCCACCCAGATTGGAGTTCAAACCGGGAATCCTTAGTGCTGAAAGGCGAACGTGCTAACCACTAAGCCACCACACCGGCCGATCAGAAATATATTCACTAAAAAAATATAATGATGCGTTTGTGGTGCAAGGCCATGATGTTGAGTGATGGGACTCCCCCTTTAAAGGGGTTACAGAGACAGGAGGCAGATCAGGTAAATAGAACCTCATGCCACTCCTTCATGTGTAATTATCTCTCTTTCTGTGAACAGTGAAAAAAAAAAAAAAAACATCAGAAAGAGGGAGTAAGACAAGCAGACTAGATTGTGTTAAATATGTCTCTGTGTGGGTGTAAAGTACATATTTGATTAAGTTGGGTAATATAAAAAAGTGGCAAATAAAGCTAGGTTTGAATTTATTCCTGCCTGTTTCCTGATTTCACTGCATGTGAACAATTGCAGCGTTTAATACATATTTTCCCACTGTATCTACATCTTTATTTTCAGAATACTTATTTCCATGAACAGCAATGTGTAATGTGGTACTGAATTTTATTCAGACAAAATATAGGGCATTCGGAAAGATTGCCAGCTCTAATATAGACATAAAATGATTTTCCATTTTAGGATAATGTAAACATGATGATCACTGGTTACAGATGACATATACGCTAATACAACATTACAGATTGTTTTTTTTTTTTTTGTTGCATTTTTGAATGGTTGTTATGATCTTTGGCTCATGGAGTCCTACAAACTAGCTAAAATTCAAACATTCATAATAACCCAACATCTATAAACATCTATATAAAATTTTTGAAATTTCCCCCTGAGGATTAATAAAGTATTCTGATTATTATACATCTTCATAGAGCCTTTGCTAATTTGTTTTCAATTTAAATTCAACTCATACATCTCAAATATTTACTGAACCCTAAAAAGTTTGACCATTATATGTGACCAAAATTAACTGTCCTCTTCATTCCAGACCCAAAAACTAAGCTGATTATTTTGACATGCTGTGGGGTTAGACAACCAATAAGATTTTTTCCCCTAAAAAAATTGAGTTCTGACTGCTGAACTAGCTGCCTCTAATGTGTAACATGGGCAAATTGCTAAAGACCCTTCTCCCATTTACATTCTCATAACACAGCTGAATCCTTCCAACGCCTCATTACTGCTGTTTAAAATGAGGAAAAAGGCTGCTTCTCAATCCAATAAATGGGAATTGAAGCTTATTACACAAATGTGCAACGAGTTGAGAGGCCGTCAGATCTATTCCCCAAAGGAGGAGTGGGTTTCACTGCTAATCTAAAACAAAGACACATCATTTCACTTGAGCTGAGAAGAGAGAATAATCACATCTGCTGCCTGTTGTTATGTTTAATTGAACTGAATGGCTCTTGCACTTTGACACCACTGCATAATTTAATGTTTGTCTATTCACATTTTATGTTTTTAAAAAAAAGAGTAAGATTTTTCTGTAAATTAACAAATATAAACAAATAGGGGGTGGCACGGTGGCTTAGTGGTTAGCACGTTCGCCTCTCAGCACTAGGAATTCCCGGTTCGAATCCCCATCTGGGTGGAGTTTCCATGTTCTCCCCGTGTCTGCGTGGGTTTCCTCCGGGTTCTCCGGTTTCCTCCCACAGTCCAAAAACATGGATCAAGTCAATTGAGTTCTCCAAATTGCCACATATAGAGTGTGTATGTGTGCGTGTCTGTGTGAGTGAGTGTGTGCCCAGCGATAGATTGGCGCCCTGTCCTGTGTGTATCTGCCCAACGCCAGAAACGTTCTCCCCTGGATGGGCATGGGGAACCCCACTGTCACCCTAATAGAAGATAAAGCGGAAGATAATGAATGAATGAATGAATGAATGAATGAATAAACAAATAGGAGTACATGTTGGATATTGCCATTATAAAACATCCATGTCTATTAGTCATGGCTTGACTACTGCATTATCTCAGAATAGCTAAAAATTATTTAATTTGCAAGTAAATAAAATGGTAGCAAAAACGAGAATTTTGCCTAAGTTTAACCATTCCCAAAGGAATATGTGTGTGTGCTTGTCTTCCATCCCGTGCTGGCTGATCTACCAGTAGCACAAAAAATTTACCAAATTATGATTATTTTTTTTAGAAACATAGCTACATTTGTTGCTAGAAGTTAGATACCATTTGGATAGAAATTGCCAGAGCAAGCCAAAATAGCAGGCAAGTAATAAACAATACTGAGTATGCAAAGGTAAACAATGGCAATATTCAGCATCATAATGATAAATGAAGTAAGTTCTTGCTACGAATTAAAAATAGGGCGAACATATAAAAAATGTGTTGTGTCCGTTTGGGTTTCCTCCAGGTTCTCCGGTTTCCTTCCACAGTCCAAAAACATGGATTAAAGTAAATTGAATCCTCTAAATTGCCCCATATAGAGTGTGCTTGTGTGTGTGTCTGTGTAAGTGAGTGTGTCCAGAGATAGATTGGGTAGTCATGGGCTTGAGGTTAAGGAACCAGCCTTGTGACCTGAAGGTCTCAGGTTTGATTCCCGGCCCCACCAAGTACTATGGCTGAAGTGCCCTTGGGCAAGGCACCTGAACCCAACTGCTCCCCGGGCGCCATATTCAAGGCTTCCCACTGCTCTGGGCATGTGTACTCACTTCAATAGTGTGAGTATATGTGTGTGTTTCACTGCATGGATGGGTTAAATGTGTAACAAAAAGTCCTCTGTGTGTACACACAGTAGGCAAAATAAATCACTATCACTTTAGCACCCTGTCCTAGGTGTATCTGCTCAGCACTCGAAACATTCTCCACTGGATGGGCATAGGGAACCCCCCGACCCTAATAGAGGATTAAGCGGAAGATAATGAATGAATAAAGGAGTATTAATTAAAGTAAGTTCTGTTTTATTCAGTTCAGCTGTATTATTAGCATCATGTGGTTTTCTTAAGTTTATATACTATTCACTGCCTTTCCTTCCATTGATGTCAAAACATAAGTTACGGTTTTGTCATCTTTGCATGTTGCATCTTTGTATGTTTCCCATTGTCTTCTGTATTTAATACTTCTTTTTATCAACATTATTTTTCCAGCCATGCTACTCTACAATGTCTTTAGTTTGGACTTTACCTTTACTTCACCTGTGCGGACAGCTCGCGGTGGATCCCGCCAGCTATGGACATGGCAGCACCTAATCCACCCACCCTACCTACCTGTTTAAGGTATCACAAGCGTCTCTTTCATAACATTGCCAGAGCACTACAGCAACATACATTTATGGACAGAACCTGGATTGCTACTGGACTAGTGAATTTGCAGTTCTGCTATTTTCTATTTTTGGAAAATGGAAACCTGATAATTACACAATCTGTACATTGATGTCCAGGAGGATCAGTACCCCACTGGGCAATGGTCCTCACAAGGTTTCTTACTTAAAAATTAGAAACACCAGGAAGTACTTTCTTGCCAATCATGTTGGTTTGCTCTTTAGTGGTTCTGTTTTAGAACACTTTAAGGCTGATTTGTATCTATGTAATTGTTCAGTGAAAGAGACATGTAATGACACAATATCACTATAACATTAATAAAAAAATCTTTAAACTAGTAATACAACTGAAAATAATAGCCAATTTGTTAGCTAATTCCATCCATCCATCCATCTATTATCTTCCGCTTGTCCGGGGTTCGGGTCGCGTAGGCAGCAACCGAAGTAGGGAGACCCAGACCTCCCTCGCCCCAGCCACCTCCACCAGCTCGACTGGGGGAACCCCGAGGCGTTCCCAGACCAGCTGAGAGAGACATCCTTACCAGATGCCCGAACCACCTCAACTGGCTCCTTTCGATGCGGAGGAGTAGCGACTCCACTCCGAGTCTCTCCCGGATGACCGAGCTTCCCTATCTCTAAGGGAGAGCCCAGCCACCCTGTCAAGAAAACCCATTTCGGCCGCTTGTATTCGCGATCTTGCTCTTTCGGTCATTACCCAAAGCTCATGACCATAGGTGAGGGTTGGAACGTAGTTTGACAGGTAAATCGAGAGCCTTGCCTTGTGGATCAGCTCCTTCTTTACCACAACAGACCAGTATAGGGTCCGCATCACTGCCGACCCCGCGCTGATCCGTCTGTCAATCTCACGCTCCATCTTACCATCACTCGTGAACAAGACCCCGAGATACTTAAACTCTTCCACTTGAGGCAAGATCTGATCCCTGACCCAGAGAGGACTCTCTACCCTTTTCCGACTGAGAACCATGGCCTCAGATTTGGAGGTGCTGATTTTCATCCCGGCCGCTTCACACTCGGCTGCAAATCGATCCAGTAAGAACTGAAGTTCGCAGTCTGATGATGCTAACAGGACCACATCTTCTGCAAACAGCAGCGACGTGATCCTCAGATCACCAAACCCGACACTCTCCATCCCCTGGCTGCACCTAGAAATTCTGTCCATATAAATTATGAACAGAACCGGTGACAAAGGACAGCCCTGACGGAGTCCAACCCTCACTGGAAACAAGTCCGACTTACTGCCGGCCATGCGAACCAAGCTCCTGCTTCGCAAATACAGGGACTGAATGGCCCGTAGTAAGGAGCCATGTACCCCATACTCACGAAGCACCTCCCACAAAATACCCAGAGGCAAACTCCCATGAACCCTCGAGGATCCTGGAGAGAGTGAAGAGCTGGTCCAGTGTTCCACGACCAGGACGAAAACCACACTGCTCCTCCTGGATCCGAGGTTCGACTTTCAGTCGGACTCTCTTCTCCAGTACCCCTTGTCAGGAATTTTAAATTACGTGAACATAATAACAGTCCCAAAATGGCCGAAATTTTCTATTCAAACAAAGGACCTTACTGGGGCTCGCCGCCATTAGGAAGTGGGGTGGGGCACGCTAGATTTGAACCAAAATACTGGTCTTGGATTGGCTGATTTAAACCCTAGCGCGATAATCTACGATTGGCAGGTAAGGGGCGGGAACTAGACATAACGGATATATACACAGGTAAACACTGTGGGGGGCGCACTATCACTCAGACCTGGAGGCAGACAGCATCGGAACGCTGAGGATGGCAGACCCGCTGGCTAGCGTGAGTTACTGACGGTGTTCATGAATTTTTCTTTGTCCTCAATAAATTAGTTGAGACGACCGTTTTTGCATCAGCTCGTTCTTTCTGCCTTTTTCAAAATCAATAGACTTTGCCAGGGAGGCTGAGGAGTGTAATTCCCCTGTAATTGGAACACACCCTCCGGTCCCCCTTTTTCAAAAGAGGCACCACCACCCCCGTCTGCCAGTCCAGAGGCACTGTCCCCGATGACCATTCAATGTTAAAGAGGCGCGTCAACCAGACTGCCCCACAACATCCAGAGCTTTGAGGAACACCGGGCAGATCTCATCCACCACAGAAGCCCTGCCACCAAGGAGCCCTCTGACTACCTTAGCGACTTCAGCCACAGTGATGGACAAGCCTCCTCCCAGGTCCTCTGACTCTGCCTCCTCTCCGGAGGGCATATTGGTGGGATTGAGAAGGTCCTTGAAGTATTCCTTCCACAACCTAATGACGTTCCCAGTCGAAGTCAACAGTGCACCCCCTCCACTATATACTGTGTTGGTGGCACACTGCTTTCCCCTCCTGAGTCACCTGACAGTTTGCCAGAATCTTCTAGGAGCCGACCGAAAGTCACTTTCCAAGGTCTCACGAACTCCTCCCACACCCGGGTTTTTGCCTCCGCGACGCACGAAGCTGCAAATCGCTTGGCCTGTCGGTACCGGTCAGCTGCTTCTGGAGTCCCACAAGCCAACCATGTCCGAGAGTTACCGCTACGACAGGCACCAACTACCTTTCGACCACAGCTCCTGTCTGCCGCCTCAACAATGGAGGAATGAATGTCACTACTAAGTAACTTAAGTACTGGAATGAAATGTAACCTGCCTAGTTTACATCATCAAATATGTAATTACAATGCAATTTAAAATCAGGTATTAACAATTTTTTGTAAGTGTAACTAAAGCTTAATTATTTTATTTATTAACAGACATCTAATCGTTCTGTGAAAATTCCATCAAACTTTTAGCTTTTAATTCAGTGGACTGTAGAATCTGCTGCATACCTTTTGGGTTTCAAAATATTGAGGATCAGCTGCGCTTTTTCAGTCAAATTCCTTATGTGGAATTTACAGTATAGTTACTTTTTAAAATATATCTTTTAAGACTATATAAGAAGAAATGTACAGTTTAACTAATATTACAGGTTTGATTAAATACAAAATTAAGTCATTGAATACAAGCACACAAAATTTTAAAGCATTTTAACATTCTGATCTGTATTTAAACAACTTTCTAAAAGAAACTTACTGACATACTAGATGCATTACCTCCTTTGTTTTATACGTTGTTGTATAATGGTCAGTAAATAAAAAATCTCATTTTCATGATAAGAAATAAAAGCAGTGCTCTGACCTTCCTCTGTGCAAAATTTACTGATTTGTTTTTAACCCAAATGAACAAACCATGAAAGCATTTATGTGATTCTTAGTGATTCACCACACCAAATGTGTTTATGTCCTTGAGCCCCTTGAAAAGGACAATAAATAAAAATCAAATAATTGAAAAAAGCATACTGCGACAGATTTACTCTTTAATTTGTTCCCTATGTGAGCTAAAACGTAAACATTTGGTGTTATCATCACTTAAAAAAAACCCTGATTGTACAGGGACTGGCATCTGCACTGCTATGCTCTGCTCAAATTTAACTTGCTTAGCCTAAAACTGTTTGTTTTTCTTGTGCTTTTCTATACTTTTTGCTAATTTAGAATCTTCAACTTCAAATGGACAGAGATAACTCAAAATTATTAATTACATAAATTCAGGGGCGGCGCGGTGGCTTAGTGGTTAGCACGTTCACCTCTCAGCTCTAGGGATTCCCGGTTCGAATCCCCATCTGGGTGGAGTTTCCATGTTCTCCCCGTGTCTGCGTGGGTTTCCTCCGGGTTCTCCGGTTTTCTCCCACAGTCAAGTCAATTGAATTCTCCAAAATTGCCCCATATAGAGTGTGTGTGTGAGTGAGTGTGTGCCCAGCGATAGATTGGCGCCCTGTCCAGGGTGTATCTGCCCAGCACCCGAAACGTTCTCCCCTGGATGGGCATGGGGAACCCCACCGTGACCCTAATATAGGATAAAGCGGAAGATAATGAATGAATGAATGAATGAATATAAATTCAGACATAAAAAATTTGAATTCATCATACAAAACCGCTGCCTGCAGTAAAAAAATAATTAAATAAAAATCATAACAGAATATTCTTTGTTACGATTACAAAGTAATGATCCATGTTATACGTCCTGATTTTAGAATATTCTAAAGCATATCTTTTAATCTTTTAATAATTTTAATTGTCAGTGCTGTCAACACCCAGCTTACCATACCAGTAAGCCAACTTCACTAGGTAATCTGCATTCTCTGCCCCTTTTAATTAGTCAATAATCTAGTGAATAGTGCACAACACATGTACTACACAGTACAACACATGTTGCACTGTGTTAAATTCGGTATACTATTTTATTATGTGGTCCTAACTTTTGAGGTGTCATCAGCTTTCCCCAACAGATTTTCTAGAATAGAAGAAAGCTACAAGAGTGACCTTAAAGGACTTTAATCTTTACTATGCATCAAAGGGTGAAGAGGTAGAGAGTGTCAACTGCATCAAATTTGTTTCTGACATGAACAACTAACACCTTTCATCATTTCTTTTTGAGGACGCTCAAAAGAGTAAGCTTTCCACTCAGCTTCCTTCAAATTTTTATAGAAGCACAATAAAGAGCATCCTTTGCTACTGTGTTGCAGTGTGGTACCCCAGCTGTATGCTTGAGAACAGATGGGACTAAAACGCAAGTTTTAGGACAACAAAGAGAATTGTTTGTCTCAATTCCATCGGGCTAAATTTACAGGACAATCTAGAAAATCTAGACTCATTCAAACAGCCTCTTTCTCAGAGCCTTAGCCTCTATTACTACTCACTATACATTTTATCAAAGCACTCCACACACTTGGATCTGCTGGACAGAACCAGATTTATATTGAACCATCAGGTTTGCAGTTCTGCCAGGATGATTTTTAGCAGAATAAGTAGATCTATTTTTGATTTAACAGACTTGCAGTATAAGTACAGTATTCTGCCCTGTCCCCTACTAAGCCTTACAAGTTTTTTTTGTATTTAAAACAAAACAAATAACAAGAAGGATTTCCGTGGAAAATTATATATAAAAAAAAAATAATAATAATAATAAGGCACTTAGCTGAACAGTCATTGAGCAGATGTGTTGACTGACAGATGTGTTTACTGTCTACAGTAGCTGCTTGGGGTTTCTTTGGTTTCAGATGATTTTGAATATGTTTCTAGCCTGATAAGCATTTTTTAAAAGTTTTGTTTGTTCCATACTTTCACAAATAAACTATATTAAGATATGTTTTAAATACTTAAAATAGTTTTACTTTTAATCAGCTAATCCTTAAGGTCCAAATATTGAACCATATATACCTCATAAATATATTCCAATGCATTATTATCACTTATATTTGTTATAAATCAATTCTCTGCTGTTTGTGTCTTGTAGTGATACACACTGCACTTTAGAGAATAGCTCAGGTCAAAAAAAAGGAGGTGTTATATTACGCCATACTCTAACATATTACTTGCCCCTTCTAGCATTACTACTGATCAATAGATATGATCAATAAAAAGAAAAGTGAACATGGATTTGTCCACTTTTAGAAAAGGCTTCATACTATGATTAGCCAAATGCTGTAACAGATATAGAACTAATCCATAGCATGCGAGTTTTGTAGTGGAGCAGGATGGTGAGACATGATTCCACCAGGGGACATGATATTGAGTTTTTTTTTTTGTTTGTTTTAGAAAAGGTTCTATTAAAAAGACTGGAAAACACTGAAACTGTCACAGTAAATGTAGAAACAACATTTATAATTAACATTACTTAAGAACACTAATAAATTATAGGTTGTAATGAATGTAATGAAACTAAAATATTTCAACATTGCAATAGAATTATCAGTATTTTTTGCCTTTACGTCACATGTGTGGAATATAAAAACATAAAAGCTAATTTATGAAACAGAACAGAAACAGAAAACTCTTTGAAAACACACAGTACTAAATACATATAAGTCATGGTCATGTGTGATGTGATATATATTGTATATATATAGGCACACACACACACACACACACACACACACACACACACACACACAAACACACACACCATCTGGCCAAAAAAAAGATTTTCCATGTGTTTTCCAAAACACATATTTCAACATGCTTGTTTAAAAAATGAGAAGCTACTCTAGTGCAGCAGGATTAAATAACTTGTTGCCAGGCTTAAACATCGTTCATGTTACAATGTTGCTCTCAAATCGCATTTGTCTTTCTGATCATTCATGTGAATCCCCTTTAGGGAAAAGCATGCTTGTGTTCTTAATAAATTTGCTCTTGGTGTTCATCTATTCAGACTACTCAGCCATAGCTTTTGATAGTTGGGAGAAGCCTTAGTTTAGTCTCAAAACCTATCCCTTTTTTGAACCTTGAACATAGGACATCTGAGGCTGAAACATGGAAAGCCATGTATTTTTGCTGTCAACTGTATCAAAATATAATGTTAGGGCTCAGGTTTTTTCACATCAAACTCACCCAAGCATTCACAAGAACATATGTCATGCAGCAAAAAAATGACTCCTCCATAATATTCCCTGAATTTGGGAGCACACATTTTTTAAACCTGTAAAGTAAAGTATTACGGGGCACAGCATGCTGGTTAAATATGTGAGCATGCCAGACCCGACCACAAGAGATAAAAAAAATATTTTTTTTTTTTAATCAAATAAACGCAATAATATAATAATATAATAATATAATAATATGATATAATAAATGCAATATAAATAAATAAATAGAGGGTGTGGTAGCTCAGTGGTTAGGTTGTTGGGTTATCAATCTGAAGGATGTGGGTTCAAATCCCAGGTCCACTGAAGTTACCAATGTGGGTCCTTGAGCAAGACCCTTAACCCTCATTGCTCCAGGGATGATGCATCATGGCTGATCCTGTTTTCCGGCTCCATCCATCAAGTTGGGATACTTGTATGTGTCTTTGGATAAAAGCATCTGCTAGATGACCTCATATACAAAAATTACTTTATATACAAAAATGACCTCAAGTAAATAAAAACCTAAATGTTACATCTGAGCTATATTTATTAAGTTGCATGTTTGTAATTTTTTAAAATGATCTTCATTAATGAGTTAAATGATATTTGCATAAACAAACAAATTGGATGCATTTTTGTTAAAATATATATTTAAAATTTTAATTAACGACTACTGTTTCCTTAAGAACTGCAGAGTATATTTTACAAATGCAGATAACTCAAAATCCAGGTTCTTCCTCATCTCTGCTATGGAAACTAAAATGATAGGAACAGATTTTCAGCATATATAATTAAAAGCACTAAATCATTAATGTAAAATTTAATAACCGCGGGTTTTAGCCACATTCACATCTCGCCCCAATATTATTTTTGGTTTCTTATTTGGTGATTTTTGTTGCCAGGCATCACTCAATGTACTTAAGATAGCATTGGAAATTAATGACCTTAGTTTTTGTTTTATTTGGTTAGAGGCTCCATTATAACACATATATACAACAATTAAACCTTTAAATATTTGTGAAAACAAATATGGAAGATTGTTAGATGAGTTGTAATGATCAACAACTGCACTTTCTAATGCAGAGTCTTACAAGTTGGTAAATAACCATTTTAACCTTATGCTACAGCACATCAAACATAAAAATATCACTGATGGCATAATTATATGCTATTTGAATGCACATATAGCATAAACATAAAAAATAGTACAATTACTATTAAATATTTTGAGAAAATTAATTACCTATTTAACATCAATTATTTGAGATCTCTTCTCCTTTTTCTACTCGCTGTCTATTTTTTACGTTCTGTTGTGCTCCCTAAATCAATATCTATCAACTATCTGAAATTAAACCCAGATTAAATCCCAATTTCATCACGCAGAGTCACGTCTGAGGAGATTCATCTAATTATTTCAGTCTGCAAAAGGAGAATCAAAGTTGTTCTTCACCTTTAACCGTCTTACTGAAATGTCAAGTAAGCCAAAAACAATCTCAGCCCATTTTGATAAGATTTCTGTAATCTCAACAGTGAGTGATGAAAACTGCCCCTGTCAAAAATAATAAGACTTGTGCAGGGAGGGGGAAAATGACGATGCCGCTTTACAAATCTCCAGAACCACCTGAGAAAAGATTGGATTTGAAAAGCAGTTTACCTTGGACGATGAGATGAACTTTGGTGGACTCTGGTTTCTTATTTGTAAGGACGGAGCACACATATGGGCCCTCATCATGTGAGTTCACATCTAGGATCTTTATACTGTATTCTGTTGCTGCAGTATTATTTAGCAGAACCACGCGGGGGTCCAGTGACCACTTTTCTTTTCCTGCAAAGAGAATGGTTGTCCGGTTCAACCAAGCAACCCGGGATACCTTGTTGTCAACACTGCATCTGTTAAAACACAAAAAGATAAATACTGCATTATTTTACCAGTTATGTCAGCTTTCTTTGTTTTTTACTATATCTATATACAATTTTACTGTATGTGCATATTACCATGCCTTATTGATTTATTAATCTGCTTTTGTCAATTGCCAAGAGAAGGTGACCAAAATGCTGGTAAATGTATCTCCAGAGTGCCACAGCACCAATCAGTGCTGAAGAGAGACTCCTGTACACTATGAATGAGTCAGAGAAAGTGGCTGGTAATGCTCAACCTTTGTTGTGAGTGGTCAGCCATACAAAGTCTGGGGTATTAAAGTTCTTTTGCATGGATTACAATGCAATGCAAGTGAACAGGGAAAATGTACTTATTGGTGCCCCTGTATTTATTTATTTATTTTTTAAATAGCACTAGATTCTTACTAAAGAAATTCATTTTGACCACTATTATTATAATCCCAATTATATATTATATACTTGTCCATATTATTATAACTATTATTATAAATCTCTATGAAATAATCCCAATCCTCAATAGGTTCTCTATTTTGCACATTCCACTTCAGCTTACCCCACATATGTTTAAATAAAATTAGAGGAAAAGGTGGGTCGCTAAAGAAACTTGAGTCTTGATATAGTCCGGTATTGTTTATAAATGAAATGGCCAAAAAAGGCTATGACCTTAAAGAATCTGGTAAATAATTATTTACTTATGCAGATAGGTAAAAATCAACTCATTAAGCTCTTAAAAAGCAGCTCCTATCATTTTACTTAAGCAGAAGCAGAAGAGACCCACTTCCTCCACCACAGGGATCCCTGAAATAGCCTTTTGACAGCCAAGCACACAAGAGAAAAGCTTCCTCAGAGCTAACAGTGTCCTTGCTTATCAGCAAAGAACAGTAAAGCACAAGGTACAAGCTAGTGTTACTTGGCCTTGTAACTCATGACACTTACATTGCATTGCAAAGATCAATAAAGCTTATAAAGATACCAATCCAAATTCTTACATGCACATGCCAATACCCCACCACTTTTTTCTTTTTAAGGACAAATTCACAACAAGGACAATAAACCAAATATCTTTAACCTCTCCACTGATTTGAAACAAAAATCTTTTTTGGAATATATTTAAACCTCAATAGAGTATTGGAACATGAAAATGAATACTTTAGATAGAACCATGGTTTGGACATGTTTTGCTTTATCTGGGCAAGAACAACTTGCTAACTGATAAAACAACAAATTCTGGTTCATATGTGTAAATTCTTGAATTAAATGTCAGTACTTTGTATACATGACTACAATGTCCGTCTTTGTGACTTGGTGGAGTGTGTAGAGGAGTTTTTCTACATCTTCTAGCCTGATCAAAAACTCTTCTTTTGTGGTACTTAGTAATCACCTTTCTTTATGACATGATAAACTAACATGTATTGTGAAAATCAGACTTTGATATTTCCCTGTCTGTTAATTAAAACAGGATGCCCACGCCCAGTCTGTCATCTGTATGACCAAAAACACTAATTTCACCATAAAATATGCTTATCCTATAGGTTCACATGGCTTAATAAATATACAAACTTGTAACTAACATTGTTGTATCAATTGTTTGATTTTATTTACTTTATCTATTGGAGCTTGTTTAAAAATCTCTTTTAGGTAAGTTTTAGGTGAAATTTCTGCCAAAGCCTGGAAATATATAAAATATTTACAAACTATCAACTATGCAGTAGTACAACAATTAAAGATAAAGTGATCTATTTTGCCTACTGTGCTTGCACACAGAGCAATTTGAGCAATTTGTCCTCCACTCCCCAGAGGGGTAGGCAGCCTTGTATATGGCACCCGGGGAGCAGGTGTTTGCTTAGGGGCACTTCAGCCATGGTGCTTGGTGGGACCAGGAATTGAACCAGGGACATTTATGTCACTGGCTGGTTCCTTTAACCAGGAGATAGCAACAATAAACATGTTATTAAGTTTTTAGTAATAATAGAACAAGTCAGGCGTTTGATTAGGGACTAACTGCTGTTCTGCATCTTAGATCTGCGCGTCTGCACGGCAATACCCATATTTTGTACATAATTGTTGTTGATTGCGTCTTTTTGGGTGTTTTTATTTTTAGATATTAAAATTACTGTCGTTAGTGAGAATATAGGTGTCATTAGCGGTTTCAGTTCTAGTTTCGGTCTGCTGCCTATTTGCACCTTGCATTGAACGTGTTAGTGTTCCAGAGGGGGAACACTAACATGGTTTCTCTTACCATTGCTATACCATTGCTATGCTCTTACCATTGCTATGCTAATGGCACTCATTTGTCTTTCGCCCCTGACGACACCTCAATCTTAAATCGGATATCTGCTTGCCTCACCGACATATCTGTTTGGATGAAGGCCCGTCATCTCAAATTAAATTTTGCAAAAACAGAGCTTCTTATTATCCCAGCTAAACCCTCAACCCGCATGACCTGAGCTTCCAAATTGATGGCTCCACAAACTCTTTAGCCGATTCGGTCCAGATCCATGGTTTCACAATTGACTCCCACCTTAAACTCTCTGATCATGTTATCAAAACTGCCCATTCCTGCAGATTCCTTCCTTAAAACATAAGGAAGATCAGACCTTTCTCGACTGAACATGCTACCCAGCTGTTAGTTCAAGCCCTCATCCTATCCCCGCTTGATTATTGTAATGCATTACTTGCCGGTCTCCCAGCTTCCACAATTCAAAACTCTACAGCCGAATTTCAACCAGCCCAAGCGAACTCCTGTCACTCCACTACTCAATTATCTCCATTGGTTCCCTGTAGCTGCTTGCATTCAGTACAAGTCACTGACTCTGGTCACTTTTCTGGATCTTCCCCCTTTTACCTTCACTCTATCCATTCAAAATACACTCTGGCTCGTTCACTTCGCTCCAGTGATAATTGCCGCCTGCTGATTCCACCTCGCTGAGCAGCTAATTCTCACTTGTGGCATTCACCACTGCAAAATACTGGCGGTCCTGCAGGACCCCCTTAATGGACTCACATATAGTTTTCCAGTTGTTAGAGTTTTTCCATTTGTTAAATATCTGTACATGGCTGTCCTAAACTGTTGTTGCTGCCTGGCCGCTCAAGGAGGCTTGGTCCTCCCAAGGTTTCTTCCTTAAATAACAACATAAAAGGGAGTTTTTTCTTTCCACTGTCACTTCAGCTTGCTCTTTGGGGGTTTTAAAGGCTTTTCATTCTGTAAAGCTGCTTAGTGACAATGTACTGTTGTAAAAAGCGCTATATAAATAAATAACTTTAACTTGAACTTAAAATAGTGGAACGATCTTCCCAACTCTGTCCGTAAGGCAGAGTCACTTGGCATTTTTAAGAAACTACTGAAGACGCATCTTTTTAATGACAGGATCAGATAACGGATCAGATAATCCTACAGTGTAGCTGGTTTTCTCCATGACTACTTGATTTTGGTGTTTTCATTTGTAATTCGCTTTGGATAAAACCGTCTGCTAAATGACTAAATGTAAATGTAAATGTAACCAATTTAACTTCAGCTTATAATTGTAAACAAGTTTAAAATGGGGTGAAAATTGTATTAGGTTATAAATATGAATTAGGTAAAATGAATACCAAGAATTCTCACTGCTTAAATATACAATTTAAAATGAATTAATTTTCCTTTGTTAAA